>CM076084.1:30342602-30942602 GCA_038088235.1 Zacco platypus | reverse complement strand
AACACCTAAGGAAGTGTGATAACAATGAACTTGAAGCAAAAGCATAAAAGTATCAAAAATGGAAAGACTTGATTCAATTCACTGATTTAATGAACTGACTCAAGGTGCAAAATGATCACTTTTTGGATGAACCATTGTTTTAACTTATCATTCAGGAAAAAGTACATTATATTTACACATTTTTTAACCTGTTAGCATTCTACTGTACCACCCGAGGTACACATACCATTCAAAAGAAACCAAAACCATGCATATACTCCAAATGGTTCAAGAACAGCATGCAATTTACTTTGGCTATATGCTTTTGTAGGCATTTTACAGGAATACTAATGGGTTAAAGCACTTGGTTTTATTGTTAAAGGTCTTTGGCTCTATTCTTACTTTTTTTCCTCCAGTACATATTGGCTATGATCTATGTTAAGACTTATTATGGACTTTCAATAATTATTGCAAGCTGTAAAAACTTACCTTCACCCATTATCTAATCGACATATCCAGTGAGTGTGTCTAAAAATAGGGCAGAATCACCACTATACCTGTCACAAATAGAAACAAAGCACGATGATCACCAATTGTCTAACCACCATCGGATGTCCAGACTGGAGAAATGCACTTGGGCTCAGAGGTAACCCAAATAAAACTCTAAAAACGATGCGAAACCTTTGATAAGTGCTCAACTGGGATGCAGCTGTCAGGAAGATAAATACCTAGTGCGGAAGAGGCTTTCATTAATATAACAACCTCACTGGTGGCTGTCGAAAAGACTGCACAAAGTTTTTGGGCAGAGAAGCAGTCCGCAGTCCCCTCCTGTGGCGTGATTAAGTCTCTCTTATGGTCTACACAGAGCTTCCAGCTTAGCTAATATATTGAGGTCTCCAGAGACAATTACAAAGACACAATTAACTGCTGGAGTGAATTAGTCGTCATGTGCCACACAATCTCATGTAGAAGCCATTTTATCTTCAAACAGACAATTTTCCTGCCATTGTCAATCAATGATTAATGCTTGCCTAACTGTGAATGTTGTAGCTCAATAGCTGAATATGATTAAAATATTCTTCATAGAAAATAAACGGTTGGAATGCGCTGATGTGGGAATTTTGACCAATAGAAATAATGATAAATTATTTATATTTTGAAACTGATAACGATACAGATTTTAGTTGATTGCGGAAAAATTAAAAGTCCAGATCTATGCTTAAAATCACATCTTACAACAGGTACAACTGCAGAAAATATTATTTCTTATCCCACAATCATTTGACACATGTTTACAATGAACCACTACATTACACACCTATGGTCAACATTTTTTTTTAAATGGAATCACAATTTAACAAAGAATAATAGTAAAAAAAATGGATTTAAAAAAACAGTGAGTAAACACAATTTATTTGCTTTTAACAATAGGTTGTCCAACTAGAAATGGATATAATTTATTGACTTCAAGATACCAGCCTGATACCGATAATATTAAAATATTAAAGTTAATAACCAATAACCACCAATATCTCAGTCAGGCTTATCTGTGCCCTGTGTTACAATGGTTAAAACACTCTTATTTGTAGCTGAAAGCTACAAAAAGATAAAATTGCTCAAATATTTAATAAATGACCACAAGAGTGATTCTTCTGCTAAGTTCTACTATAGCAGATTCTGTCTGGGCTTGGAAAAATTCAAGGAGCAGCACTGCGCAACACTAAATCACCTAGTTTCCAACACAAGGGCACGTCCTTGGTGCCATATTGAGCCAGATGTACAGTTGAATTCACACAATACCTATTTTTGTAAAATAAATGATTGGGTTTCATTGAGTTTCCTTGCAGTGCAGAACCTAATGAATAAAAAAAATAACAAGAATAATTCACCATTCACAAGAAACAACAATAAAAATGGCTGACACTCTTCATAGTCCATCCACTTCTACATTATTAATGTGAAAGTTTGGTTATGGCTACCTTCCTCTAACCTTGTCCTGCATTGGAAACGTTTTTTATGTTTACCGAAGCTATGCCCTGTCTGGAAATGGTTACCTGAGGAATATACAGTCTACTCATTGTTATGCATATACAGGGGCACTAAGAAGCCAAGTAGGGTCTACATTTATTTATAAAGTGCATAGTTATATCTCAAAAATCAAATCTGCTTAAAATAACAAATATAGACACATTGAATTTTAAATATATGTAGTGAGAAACAGTTGCACACAAACAGTCATCCTAATGATTTATATTTCTTGGAAGAATTGTTTATTGTAATTATAATTACTAGCAAATGTGTTTTCTTTTTTATTCAACATTAGTTTCTGTAATCATATTGCTGCTTTATTTGCCAACATTTTATAACTGTCTTAGGCTTTTGAGGCAGTGCATTAAAATGATTTTACCAAGGTCTCTTGTGGAATGTTGCTTAAATATTTTAGCTAGATGAACCCTCAGTGCCCGTCGCAAAAGCGTAACCTCTAAACCTCAGAATAATATCATCATGCTTGGTTTCCCCAGCAAACATTCTGTCCACTTCCTTCAGTATAATCTTCAGCTATTACTTCTGATCGCTCCCAGAAAACAACTGTCTTGAGACCCTCTTTGGTCTAAATGTAGATTCAAAGCCAGTAATTCGAGCTTGAGCTCTCCGACAGCGCTGTGAGAGGAGCTAATTTTTCTTAATCATCCCCTCCACCACACATGTCATGCTTTAAGCAATCACAGACCTTAGAGACCAGCAAACTTTGAAGTTTGTCAGAAGCTGTGAGACCAGGCTAGGGTGTCTAATTAAACAGGAGACATGGACACTATAGAAAAACCATATAAAACCTAGCGTATAATAATAGACATGTGGCTTCTACATCATCAAAATGATCAAAACTTTGTGGAAAAACCTGTTGTACACAATGTCCTACATGCCTTCTACCATCTCATTGACCGTTGATAGTTTATACTTTTTTAGCAAGTAAAAGGCCTTTTAGTATTCAAAAAATGTCCACCATCAGTTTGGGGTACACATCTTTTTACTGTGAAATCTTTAATGATGCTTTACCGTTGTATGGGTTGAAGGACTTTTTTGTCCGTTTGCAGGGTATATGTAGTATGTATCGTAGTACTTAATAATTCCTTACATTTATATAGCGCTTTTTTGCGTCCTCAAAGCGCTTGAGTATGGAAGGGGGGAATCTCCATATGGAGGGGGGAATCTCCTGAACCACCACCGATGTGCAGCCACCTGGATGATACGACGGCAGATATATTGCGCCAGAACGCCCACCACACACCAGCTTAATGGTGGAGAGGAGACAGAGTGATGAAGCCAATCAGTACATGGGGATGTTTAGGAGGCCATGATGGACAGAGGCCAGTGGGCAAATTTGGCCAGGATGCCATGATTATACTCCTACTGTTTTCGAAAGACATCCTGGGATTTTTAATGACCACAGAGAGTCAGGACCTCGGTCTAACGTCTCATCTGAAGGACGGTGTTTTTTGACAGCATAGTGTCCCCATCACTATACTGGGGCGTTAGAACCCAGACAGACCACAGGGTGAGCACCCCCTGCTGTCCTCTCCAACACTTCTTCCGGCAGCAACCTAGTTTTTCCCTGGAGGTCTCCCATCCAGGGCCTAACCAGGCTCAGCCCTGCTTAGCTTCACTGGGCAACCAGTCTTGGGCCACAGGGTGAAATGGCTGCTGGCAATAACATATGCGTTAAATAACTTATGAAGTTAAGAAGCAGCACACACTGGTTTCGCTTTCACATAAGGCTCATTCACTGATCCGCAGCTGTAACCCATCATACACAGGCTCGGACACAATAAGGTGACTGGAAGATGAAGGCTAGATGAGTCGTGCGTGGTTAGTTGCCAGGGAGGATGATGGGAAATCCATTCTGTGTCAATACCACAAACACAACTGTTTATTGTTTATGTTTATATACATAGTTCAGTCATGAAACTAAGATGGTGCAGGCTGATGGGTCCTTTACACAAGCTGATGACAATTACTGTGTTAACTACTTTTCATGTCACTTCTGCAGCTTGTTGCTCACACATTTAAATGACTGGTTACATTCACTATAGCAGTTTGCAGCACACTTCAGAGTTCCTCTACAACCCTCCACCTTCCCCAGCTCCACCTGTATAGATGTGCTATGGATTACTGATATGCTATTTGTGCAGCAACACTATGTCTTACTCGGAGCAGCGTATCGGCGTGTGTATTGGCAGTAGCAAGTTCTAGTACTTGCTCTGCCGCAGCAGAAATAATCTACAGCAGCAGCAATTCATCAATCAGCAGCAGCAGATCTATTCCACCAAGACCAAATACATTAACATTGTCATATCCATTACCATGCTAAAAATCTTGAAATGATTGAACTATTTATAAATATACTGTTCCATAAACTGTTCAATATACAGTTCCATTTCTTAAAAAAAGTTATGGGTTAACAATTGTAGCATGGAGGAGTTGCAGTGGTTGTTTTATTTTGTTGAAGAGCATGATTCTAGTGACTAATGATGAGAGCAGTAGGGTCAGTGTGGTGAGGAGGATTATGTGTGGGTTCTGGTGGTCACCCATACCTCGTATGATGAGCTTCTGCTGTATGCAAATGAGCGTGAGGATCAGGATGTGATGGACAGCACGGTTGTAGTCTCAGCCTCAGGCGGCACACCCACAGACCACCCACAGTCCATTCACTGATCGGCAGGCGAATGCATATTGAACACAAAATTGGTTCTTTTCTTTATACAGTTTCATATATATTATATTTCAAGTCACTTTACATGTTGGTCAGACTGTCTCATCCTGTCTCAAGTGGGCTGTTCTTGGCCAGATTAAGCTGCAATTTGAACTAGACTTTATGCATCAAGTCTAAAGTCAAACTATGTGAGGACATCATGGTCCTAACTCTGGTTCTCTCTGGATAACACTTTCTCTCTTTCTTTCACACAATCCGTAAAATTCAAACAAACATAATTTGCGCATCCACACTCACTAATGCCCTCTTGCAAACACCTGGATTCCTGGATGCAGGAGACAGAGGGAGCTATGCGTTCAAACATGCTTGCAGCACCAGAGCTAATCGTGGTGACACTGGGTGAATCCATTCCCTACAGTCAGCTGGCGACTGGCCCAGCACAGGGAGGCTTTCATTTATCATGGCTAGTCTGAGAAGACATACGGGGAGTGAGAACAAAAAGCTAAAGACTGTGAACATCTGCTGATCAAACCAAACTGCATCTGTGGGGCGAGCACTGTAATATAAATGTGAAATATAAATGTTTATTTTATTTGATTGTTCAATGAATTTTGCTTTAGAGGGGCAAAATAAAATAAATAAATATAAATATATATATATATATATTTTTTTTTTTTGAGGTTGTAAAATATATTCTATGAAGTCCTTAATATAAATATGCTTTAATACATATTTAAATTCCTTAGACATAAAATCATTTTAAATAAATACATAAACCATTACAAACTTTATTCAGTCTGTTACAACATATTAAATGTAGAAAGCAGAATTTATTCTAAGCGGTCCTAAGTGATAAATATGCTTTGATATAAATCGATAGAAATAATATTATTTTGTTTTGAATGAAATAATGAATGAATCAATCAATTGATAAAAATCATAACATTATTCACTCTGTTATAGCGTATTATTATAGTGAGGACCTATCTGCAGCAATATTTTATTAGAATAACCCACATGAATAAAGAAAGTCCAAACAGGGAAGACAATGACAATAATCCAAACAGAGAAAAACAACCCAAAGAGAAAATGCAGCAGCGTTGTCTTTGCAGGGATCTGTAAAGACAATGAATGATACAAGATAAAAACACAGGCACATAAATACACAACAAGAGACTAGACAAGGCACAGGTGACAGAAATGAATCAATGAGGGAAGAAATGAGGGTACAATTTTGAACAAAAGTAAAACAAAAGTGAACATGTAACAATTATATGCAGGATGCAGCATTTATTCTAAGTGATAAATGTGTTTTTATATCTATCTTTGATAATATTTTTAAAATTTTAATTTAAATAAATAAATAACAATATTCATGACTCATTAGATTTATTATCATTAGATAGATAGAAGAATGGTAAATATTAAAGAATATTCAAATAACTAGAAATGTTTGATAATATTAATTTATATAATATGAATTTGAAGAGTTCAGATGCAAAAACCGCTAAATGCCATCTCTGTCAAAAATGACATAATGATATTGAGCGAACACTCTCTGCACATAGTATACATTCATCAAATACTTCTGCTTCAAAACCACTAAATCCCAGCCTCAGCCCGTTTAAAAATACCGGTTCGTTGGCAGAAACTGCTAAACGCCACTTCATTTGGCAGGTACACTTCATTTAACTCGTACGCGTAGACATGCGTTCGACGCATGTGTAGTTTTGAGTAATCTATCGACTCGCGTTACAACCCATGTAAATGTCTTTGTATTCCTGAATGCTAGAATTGTACAAATGAGGGTACTTTCTAAACTCTTCGCACTATCTCTTGCCTGTATAGGCCTCCATTGTCGCCTGTAGCTTGCAGTCTACTCTGTTTATAGCTTTTCTTTGACTTCCTCGTGAATCGACACCCCCCCAGGACACGGCTGCCACCTTGTGGATAAACAAATTATTGCAAAAAAATTAAATGCGCATATGTGCGACTTGTACAAAATATGCACAAAAATCTGGTGCGTTGACCCTCACGTACACGTAAAAAGTGAAGTATACTTTGGGCATCTGTGAACAAAAGTCTCTAAGTCCACAGAAGAACCAATCGGAAGATGCGAATAAAATGAGCTGGATGAGCTGGATTTCAATTGCCTGTAAATATTTGTCATGTTTTGTCCATCGTTACAGTAACAATGACAAGATTTCGCGAGTAGCTGGTAAACGCAATAGCGTTTCTTTTGCTGCTGTAAAAATGTTTTACTGTCTTGTCCAAAGAGGTGGACTTTTTACAAAAAAATAAATAAATAAATAAAATAAAAATAAACTAGATACCAATGATGACATTTTTGAAAATAAGGTATTTCAATAACTGGCTAATAACCGATTCATTGTCATTAAAGTGAAATTACTTAACCAAAACATAGAGGCTAGTAAAAAATGCTCATTTAAAAGAAAACATGTCAGATGGACTTAGAGGTTTTTGCATCTGAACTTTTCATATATAAATGTATATATATATATATATATATATATATATATATATATATATATGTGTGTGTGTGTATGTGTGTGTGTTTGTGTGTATGTATAAAAAGTATTTATATCAGTGGCTTTTGTACTACTAGTTTACGTAGTTTGGTAAGATGGAGAAGCTTGAGTCTGTGGGTCAATGGTCTAAATGTGTTTCACAGGCTCATATGAGGACTGAGGTCTTCAAGGGTGAAAGAAGCAACAAGAGAGAGCATTTGTGCCACTAAACACCAGCTATAATAGAGGCCATGGATCAGCGGCCGCTTTCCCTCGCCGCACGGCTGTGGCATCTCATTCTATCGCGCTCTTTTATCTGCACTTTTATTTAGCTTTATTGAGCATGGCGGCAGCAAAATACGCCTCTCTAACAACGCACTGTTAGAATCATTTCGCACAACACCACTTCGTCATGTAAGCTGACAGTTTTTATATTGCTCCATGTCCTTGCTTTGTCTTAGCGAACCTAGGCTATTTGAAAGCACAGCCGAGTCACAGATTCGCTAAAGCGAGCTCATCTCAAGCCTGGGGGAAATGTCTGCAACGCGACCCCTCCAGCTACAGACACATCATTTGAAAGGGTGTCCTGGTAAAAGCTTTTCACATTACATGAAGAGGATCCCATTAAATGGCATGATGGCTTTAACACCTAGCGGACTGTTTCAGCGCTTGGGACTCTGGTGCAATCGAAAGAGAGGGAGATGCCAGGTACAAAGTCTTCCAATTAACCTCAGGCCTGTTTCTCTTTAACCGTGTGGCTCTTGGCTGACCTTATACTGAGTTATAGCACTATGAAACTGACAGGGTTGTGAAAATATGGCCTGCCTCAGGACACTGAGGCTTTTGACTAATCTTTAGCAGGCAAGAGAGGCAATAATTGGGGGTGTCAAGATTAGGCAGTGAGAAATGATGCCATCCCTCAAATGTCCCATCTTGATGAAAGAGGAAAGGTAAGAGGAATGGACAGCTGACCACCATACTGAGTGTAAAGTGCAAAGATATGCCAAGACCTTCTCTCAAAAAACTTTAAATGTCATTTAAAGTTCATTCCACTGCTAGATATAGGCCTACATTATATACATCATATGCATTATATAGAGTACACTATAAAAATATCCTCTTAAATTTACGGTAAAAAGACTGGCATAAATGAATGGGATAAATCTGCTTTGTATATTGAATTTGAAATGTACTGAAAACTATCATTATAATTCTGGTGGTAATATAGAAAGCCAAATGATTCATTATAAATGGTCTGTTAATAATCCACAACCAATTCCTATAAACAGTACAAAAGGTCATGCACACAAAAATAGAGACAAAATGCAAATAACACAACACTAAATTACTAAAATACTATAAATTACATAAAAATGTAACACCCTAATGGTACATTTAGATTCACACTACCAAGACAATTCTCAGTGTCTATCTAAAATGAATAGGAACCATTTGAGAACAGCTGATTTCCAGGATTTAAAACTTTCAAGATTTAAATCAATATGTGTGGCTTTTGGTGTAACTTTCAGGTCCTGTCCTGTTAGCCCCAGCGCTCCTTTTTTATTCTGTATTTAGCTTCATATATTTATATTTGATCTTGACCTGTCTAGTCTCTGAGAGCAACATCCCCTGAAGCATCAGTGTAGAGATGGTGTTCTGAGTATCCTGTGCTGTGCTAGACTTGTACTGAATACAGAGGGTAGCAATGAGTCCTAAAAACGTAATTTTCCTCTAGTCAGTCAATAAAAACCTCCTCTAAAATGTTGTCTCTCAAATGCCTGTGGGCAATCTACAGCTGAGATGAGATATGAAGATTTTTGTTTAGATTTAGTTTTTTTTTTTTCTTTTTTTTTTTGTCAGCAAGGCTTTCGGCCCCCCCATTTGTAGAAGGCAAATTTCTGAAAAGTACATGCTGTTTTTGTCTTGAGTACATCTCTACCACCTTTGGTGTGGTGCTCTGCTAGGACATCTGTGTGGGACCAGTTGATAATTACAGTCAATTAATCAATCAACCAATCAACCAACTTCAGATGTCACTTTACTGTTAATTAATTAATTAATCAACCAATCAAGCAACTAATAAACCAATCAATCAATCAACCAACCAATTTCAGATATCACTTTATTGTTAATTAATTAATCAATCAATCAATCACCTAATCAACCAATCAACCAACCAACCAATTTCAGATCTCACTTTACTGTTAATTAATCAATCAATCAATCAATCAATAAATCAATCAACTAATCAACCAATCAACCAACCAACCAATTTCAGATGTCACTTTGTTGTTATCTAAAGAAAGGAAATTACATTTATTCATTAGGTGTAGTTTGAGTACTTATACTTTTTGAGGCAACAGATTGTTATAGCTCACATCTTCTAAACATAACACACACACAGCTCAGATACCGAAAGTAGCATTTCGTTTTTCTTCTCTCTCTCCCGTACATTTCTCTTACTCCTCAAGAGTGCCCCCTATGGTTAGGTTCCACTACAAGTATGAGGTTTTTTTTTTGTTTTTTTTTTTACTTCAGAGATGATTTGTCTGTCAAATCAAGGATTATGTCAACTTGTCTGATCATGAAACGCAAACAAATAAAATACAGACAACCAGATTAAAAAAAGCTGAGCCTTGTGATTATACAACAAAGAAAAGCACTGCTTTGTGAGCCATTTTCCACATTTTCTTCTTCAACTGTTGAATCCCATGGCACACGTCAGCACTGCCAGCTTTTATAACTGCCATGTGCAATTAAACTAACAGCATTAGATCCATTAGATGTCATCTCTGATACCACCAGATACAAGGTTTTTTTTCCCTCCCCAAATATTGCCTTTATTTTATTCCATGAGTATTTTTGGATGTTTAATTCATAGAGACAAGAAGCACATTCCGCTATTTAATAAAAGAAAGCTTTCTGGAAGCATGTCAGACAGAGGCAACCAATCCAAATCTATTTGGCTGCAGTGTGTTGGCTTGTGAATAGATATTATTATAGAAAGGTGATTTTGGTGTCATAAAGAAAAATGTCTTGGCAATTACAGAGATGGCCACTTGTGTAATACAACTTAACATCCCTGAGCCAAACATTTCAGAGCTCAAAAAGTGGATTCTGAATGCTGTTTGCAAAATGTAAGCTGTGTTGAAAGATACTGGATGTTATCATCATGTTAGTTTATTAATTATTCATCAGCTTATTTACTCTTTTACTGGACTTTGTTTAGGGCATGGTAAACAAGTTGTTTATACAAATACAGCTATCAAACATCTGCATGAGGGTATTCAATATTCATTCAATAATGAATAATTTGTATCTTAGTTGTTAAATGTGATTTTAATGTGAACATTGTCTTTCGGACTCTAATTATGTTCCAAGGACACACAAATATGACCATACTGTACATGCAGCCATTGTCCCTCAAATCTGATTGGTTGATTGGAATGTTGTTCAAAGATGTCAGCAAAATTATCTTGGTAACTTTGGAAATGAGTATTTCTAGTTCCCAGCATGTTTTAGACTAGATAAGGAGAATAAATGTTGAAATTAAGTATTTATTTATTTATCAGTGAAGTGAAGACCTATTAGAGTTTAATGCTGGCATGTTTGACATATAAAATGTTGAATGTTGAAGCTTTTGTGTTGAACCATTGTGTTGAAGAATGAAGGTAAACACTACATTGACTCTATAAGCGATGACTACATTTAGATTGTGTCAAAATGAGGTTGTTGTATGTTGTTCAGGCATGATACAGCAGTGATTGCAGCTGCCTATATGCTGCTGAAGTAGATGAATAAGTTCTCAGACACTCAACATCTCTTCAGAAATAATATCCATGTGCTGCTGTATTTCAGATGTTTCCGAGAGATGTTTACTTGACCCCCCACCACCACCCTGTTGTTGGCCTGAAGCCACAATTTCAACACACCCCTTTCATTTG
Organism: Zacco platypus; assembly: GCA_038088235.1. NCBI lineage: Eukaryota > Metazoa > Chordata > Actinopteri > Cypriniformes > Xenocyprididae > Zacco > Zacco platypus. Next base: position 30,931,440 of record CM076084.1, on the reverse strand, counting down.
GTTTTTCTTTCCTTTCTGTGAGAATAGAGCAGAAGGCTTGTGTACAGAGTTTCACTAAACCTTAGGTTGTTAAATTGTCTTAAACAATTACCACCCCACACACAAAAAGGAAATTCTGTAGGCTCTCAGGAGATAAGAATCTTTTCTTTCTTATAAACAGTAGAACATCTTGTGAACAAAACAAGATAACAAGGTCATCATAAGTGCTAGTTGGGCTTTAACTTCATTGTCTGCAGGCACAATTCAAGCAAACTGTTCGGTTAAAACAAAAACAAACACATTATAAATGTTCAAAGGCTTTGACCAATATGGTATTGTACACGGAAAGACACAACAGGGTTTTTGTAACATCCTGTAATGGCCTGATGAAATAATAGCAAAAACATTGGGTGACATGTGATGTCACTGCCAGTCTCATGCTCAAGCAAACAAGTTAACATTCTATTCTATTCCAAAGCCAAGAAGCTTCCTATATTTTTCTTTATTTTACCATAATGAAAATGATGTTGCTTTCTCTCTTTTTATGGTATATACACACAATTATTCAAATGAAAATTTTGCTTAATTCATGAGCAAAATCAGCCAATGAACAGAGACACGTCTGGGGTCATGAATATGTCTGAGAAATAACATCTGCATTCCTAATAGAACCTCTTTGAATAAAAGGAGATAACCTTAAAAGAACAGTCCAAAAATCTGAAAGCAGTTATTCTCATTTCTTCAAGAAATGAATGTCTCTCTCTCTCTCTCTCTCTCTCTCTCTCTCTCTCTCTCTCTCTCTCGCTCTCTCTCTCTCTCTCTCGCTCTCTCTCTCTCTCTCTCTCTCTCGCTCTCTCTCTCTTGTTTGTATAGTTTTCTAGCCAATGCAAAATTCCTTCCTTTAATCCAGGAAAATAGGGTGTCACATCAACCCAGTCTTCAAAGTCCTGAGTATTGATTTCTCCACCCAGATTAAGGCTGAATTCCAAAAAAAAAAAAAAAAAAAAAATCCATTTTCCAACTGGAGGGAGCGAATGGCAATGGGTCTTTCTCTTTGAAAGTGGCTCTGAAATGAGTAACACAGAACGACTGGATTTGTAAAGGCCTGAAAACCATGCAAGCAGCCAATCAATACTAGTCAAGTTAATATTATAACAAAAAAAGTACAATCCATTAAAGTCAGGTAATGTAACATATAACAAGCAATGAATAGGAAAATCATTGCATTGCCATATTGCATATTTAGTACAGTTTCACTATTATATTAACACAATTGATAATGAATTAGCCTGTGGCTGTAAAAGGCACTGATTCAATTAGAGTGGTTTCTGTGCCTGCTGAACCTTGCGATACGATTTTACCTTTCATATTTTGTTAAAAATTAGTCACACCTAACAAAAATTGAAAGTTTAATTCTTTCAATGCGAATTAAATTTGTATTCATTTTCCTTTTACAGGCTAAGAGGTCCAGAGAAAAAGGCATGTGTCATGAAAAGGAAAATCCTGATTTAAATTCTGCCCTGGGCGTCTTATTTGACAGCTGTCATTGTGCTCATAAACCTTTACGTTTAACTGTCACCTGCTCTAGGGGCATTGCTGTATCGCTGCCCATGTGCTGTGATCTTTTCTCTCTATCTGAGACTAAGCATTCAAATTCTTTGCTACCTTTAAGAGATGAATATAGAGTTTCAATCCACTCCTTAGATCAATAGACTACCTAACTATTTTCACTATTAAAATATGTCTAGAGCACTGAAGCATACATTACATAGAAATTTCCAGAATGCACTATTTGAAGAAAAAATAAATAAAATAAAAAAAGACAGCCTACTTTAGCACATTCATTTACATCACCAAGTCTCCCAGTGTTAGAGAACAAGCACAAGTGTACATGTATTGTATAAAGTTGTGTATTGAGTCTAAATCTTATTCTTAGTCCTTAATATTTTAATTATATCTTATCCCTAATGTGAACATTGCTAGTTCTGAATTTAACTAGTAAACAGAAGACAATACAGATGGTCGCTAAAATATGGAAAAAGTAACCATCATCACTACCCTGCTATTTAAAAATAATGAAATAAAAATAACACATTTTTTTCTGTACTAAAACGCAATCTATCAACAGTTAAACAATAATTGTTTTGCTATTTAATCACTATAAATCACTTGTCATTTATAGTGTTTATGCACTCATTCAACTAGTCATTCAACAAGTGAATGGCTCTTTGAATGGTGACAATCTTGAGTCTTCAGACTGTGGATTTTATTTGTTCTTATCAGTGGATTTTTAATTGTGAAGTGAGCACACCCTTCTCTTGCTATAAAGCTTCATGGCCATGGAGTTCTATACATTCAAAATGCATTTAGTTTTGTTACTTCTACAACAACAAAATGTACTTGTTGATAATTGAGTTGTTGATACAGAAGTCAACAATTATGACCACAATATTTTATTCCACTGTTTATCAGTTCAAGGTTTCACCTGTAAAGCATTTTGCACTCCCACATTAACAGCATTACACTCATCATGAGGATTAATCTTCCTCTCTGTTCTTCATCATGCTGTGTCATACTGTATTGGCCTAGATACACAAACAAACTGTATCCAAAAGAAAAGACAAATAGTTCAAGACTTAGAGGGGAAATAATGGAAGAAAACTTATGAATAAAACATCTGCTTGAATGTTGACATACTAAATGAGGTGAAAGGTGCTCCAGTAAAAACTTTATATTCTTTTGGCAGTGCCATGAATAATAGCTCTGGTCTTGGCGGCAAAATCTGCACCCAGATTTCTTTCAAAGAAAGTTGTGTACTGTGGAGGCAATATGTGACAATATACATTGCTGTGTGCAAAAACCAGCCTGGTCTCATTGTTAACTTCCAAACACACAAAATGTACATGTTTGTATGTTTGGATAGGTGCTGGAACATAAACTATGGATGTATTGGCAGCATTTCAACGTTGCATTGTTACGTTTTTACAAGCGAAACTCATGTCATAAAAGATAGATGTTTAAATTCCCATTTTTTGGAAAAATGTAAGATCCCTAAATCCCACCCCAAACCTAAACATACCCATTTTATAGACTATTAAAAGAATAAAACATACATGTGTAAGAAAATGGCACTGACAACATATGAAACCGTTTCATATTTAAAATATTGTAATTTTTCTAAAGAAGTTTTAACAATAAATAGTGTATAGTGGCTCTTTAATGTGTGGTGACAGATCGCTGTAGCTCCTCCAAGCGGCTTGTGAACCAACATCTCTTCATACTAGTTCATTAATAGCATTAAATAAACATGAATCGACATCAGAAGGAAAGTTTCAAGTTCCAAGTTTCAAGTTCAAGTTCACCAAAGTTATTCTACTATACTATACTGACTGCTTTGTCAGACAAAATGGTGGATTCAAGGTTATTATTGGTCAGATCGCCTGTCAATCAAACTGTTTGCAAAGGGTCAATTGTCAGTTGTTGCATTGGAGAAAGCGCCTTTTGTGTCTCACAGCAAACGGCGAAATTTTACAAAATGGTTAAACAATTACAGAAATGTTGTTCATTTTAAGGTTTTAAATTGCAGTCTTGTTTAACATTGCCACGCACAAAAAATGGCATTAGCATAACAATAGGCTGGTTATATATACATCTTAGATCAAATACACAGCAGTGACGCACTACCAAACCATTCCCACCAAATGCAAAGAATAGCTGTTTGACGTTGCTTCATAAACGACAGAATTTTAATTTTTGGGTGAACTAACCCTTTATAAACAAGCAAGTACCACTTAAATACGTAACATTTTTTTTTTTTGCAAGTTTTTTTTTTTTTTTAAAGCCTGTGTGAGCAAGCAATATTGACTTCTAAAGTGCAATTAATGGGATTTGTGATTCAGCAAATAATTAATTTGATTAAATTATTTTAATTTTGATAGCCCTACTAACAAAATGTTATAAGTGACCCTGGTCTCCTCTAAATAAAAATATACAGAATGTGCAAAAGGATTAAGGATAGTCAAATATTCAATATGTACTCAAAAATGTAAAAAAATGTCAAGTTAAACAACCTCCATTCATTTCAACCTTGAACACAGAAGCTCCTGAGTGCTAATGAAAACCTCACATTTCCTTTCATCAGCAAGGTTAATCGAAAGAGTCAGGAACACACGCATAACCAAATCAAAATTAACGTGATAACTGCTGAGCCAATGCGAGTTGACAAAAGGTCAACCCCTGAACCAATAAACAGGAGCACAAATCAGGCTTACTCAAGCTTAGGAGCTTCAGACAGAGGTTGATCGGGGGATTGCCAGCATATTTTTAGCATGCCTTTTAATTGTCATTTTCACCTTTTCATGTCAGAGCCATTCGAAATAATAGGCTGACATGAACCCTGCCTTCCCCCTCTGTAGTCTCAGTGGACGAACCCTCCTCTGTAACCCTCTCGTCTCAAACTCTTCCAGAACATCGCTGCTTGCAACATCCCTGACAAAGTTCACTTGTTCCGCCCACGGTAGGCCGTGAATCCCGTAATGTACCCCTCCTGCAAACATGACAGCCTCCCGGCTGCATCTGCCCATGCTACTCTGCCCATATAACGTAATTGCCGTCTTCTGTCATCTAGCAGGGGGAATAATTGACCAGCAACAGAGGCAAAATGAAAGAAGCATTCCAAATTAATATGCTGCCTGCTCCCATCTTAGTGACAGGATAAGGGGCAGCGAGGTGTTGAACGTGAACAAGATTATTGCTCCTCAAAGCAAGGCCTGCTCACAAGCATGAGACAGCATTAGGAGAAATCACCAATGGTATTATATGTTTCAGAAACCTGCATCAATACACCAAAATAAGGCCTTGGAGAAACAGAAATCGAATTGAACTGTGAGTGAAAAGATGTCCCTAAATAACCCTGGAAAAAACAAGGTTTGTCTATAATATCTGGAGAAAGAAATCTGTTTGCATTTCTGGTCATCTCAATGCAATTTCACAGGAGGCATAGGACCCCTGGAAGTATGTGATTTGACATTTTTTGGCAACTTTTTGAGACAATTAACTGAGCCAAAAAAGTACATGATGTCTCCAAGGTGAATGTGATTTCACCAAGTACAACACGTTCCTGGATCAGCATCTTTGATCAAGGAAAAACATTCCAATCAACCAATCAGATTTGAGGCACAACTTTACAGGTTATGTGAAGTTTGGGCTTACAACCAGGGTTAGATCTAAATCAGTCTTATTCACCTGCTATTTTTTGTCACCTGTCAGGGTTAAATCTAAAATTTCAGAGAGGAATGATGTTCTAGGATCGACAAAATATGTTGATCCAGGAACATGTCTTACTTGGCAAAATCACAGTGCATGTAACCAATAAAGCAGCGGAAAAATTAATGACCATCAATGGAGAAATATGCTTTTAAGGATAGTTTAGTATGAATAAAATATTAATAAAATAAATAATAGTTTTTTACATTTACATTTACATTTAGTCATTTAGCAGACGCTTTTATCCAAAGCGACTTACAAGTGAGGAAAACAAACAAGCGATTCTTCATGACTCTTCCATTTTAAAGTAAAAAAAAATTTATTATAAAAATATTATACTACAAGTTATATAATGATGCTGTCACGATCATCAGTTGAAGTGCCCGCTATAACCACAAGAGGGCACTTCATCACGGACTCTACACCACTCACTCACTCATCCATTAAATGCAAACTACATTTCCCAGAGGCCCTGTACCGATCACTGATTACATCAACCAGCTGCAGCTCATCACCCAGACTATTTAAAGGACATTCAGCCTCGCATACATTGCAAGGTCTTGATCTACTTCTGGTTATCATTTCTGAGCGTTATTCTGTGTTTGTTTTCCTTATTTTGATTCTGCCTGTTTTTTCACATTTTCTGATCGTTCTCTGCCTGCCTCTTGAATTTACTGCCTGGTATTATTGGACTGTTTGATTCTTGCAGCCTGCCTCGATCCTGTTTACCTGTCTGACGATTACGACTCTGCCTTCCCTCTTACATTCCTGTTCGCTGGTGTTTGACCCTGCCTGTATGACTACCCTGTTTGTTAATAAAGCTGCACGTGGATCTCAATCCGCTGACTCATCATTACAGATATGTTTACACATATGTTTGTAGGCCAACCCATTAGTTAGCATCACACTGGTTTCCCAGACAAAATCACAGGTTTTTTCCATTGGCATTTGTATTACTGCAGAAAATACGATCTGTAACCAACAGTTGTTTATGATTATTTCATGATTTGTTCATCATGATAATCTTCACAACTAAATACAACTTCAATGAATTTTGAAGCCTAAATACAGTCACCAGAATTTAAAAAAAGCTAATGTATAAACTACAAAGAAGTTGCATGATTTCAACTTCACTACCATTTAGAGAAGACAACTCAGTCTTCATCTAAAAAATGTTTGCAACAGCATGACTATATATGTTCATTGTTATAGTTGTGGTGCGGACTTTCCTATTGTCAGAATTAGAATTAATTATTAGAACTTTAGCTATCATACTTTGGTGAGCCTGAAAACATGTCTTAATACAACAGTTCAAAAAATAAGAGCTAATATTTGGTAACTTGACATTTTAGACAATGCCAGTTCCTTTGTCCGTTTTGGCAAAACCTTTTTAACACAGATTAAAACATAGCAGTGGTTTTTCATTTGAAATGATTCAGTGTTTTTGGAATGATTCAGTGAATCGGTTAGAATGAATGGTTCAATGACTAATACATAGCTGTATCATTGTTTGCATTTTTCGGCCACATTGTGTTATTTCAGAACACCAACATTATAAAATTTTCTGAAATGAGACAGCCTTGATGATTTATATTGCCGATATATGAGACGCATCCTCAGTAATTTGTTTCATAACTGAAAGAATGTGCAATTTTGAATAAACTGGTTGAATTAATTATTCAATGATTCACTCACAATACAGTCTCTTAATGCCACCTATTGGTGTAATGTAATCCTGAAGAAAGATTCCCTGATAAATCCTTACACCACTAATGCACAGATGGACAGTCTATCAAAAAACAAAACAATACAAAAAAAAAAAAAAAAAAAAAAAAAAAAAATGAAACAGCCAAACCTTGGACCCCCTGGGAAAGCAGAGCAAAAGAAGAACCTGGATCTAAATTGCTAGCTTCTGAGATCTTCAAAAAAAGAAGGATAAACTTTTTTGTCATCTGGCATCTGCTGTTGAAAATGCACAATCCCTTTGACAATACTTGTGGATACAAACTAAAGTGTACCAGTTGCTATACTGGCTGTGCTGCCATGAATTATAAGTGTGAAATTTGCACAGAGCTTTAGAGAACAGAAGGTATAATCAAACAAATGAGTGTGAAGAGAGTGAGTGTTTAAAAAAAAAAAAAATTATAAAAAAAAAAAAAGTTAAGAGATATTACCACTAGCATCTCAAAGCCATCAGCGGAACTGTTTATCATTTCCAAAGGTCCAATTTGTCCATCATCTGACTGAAAATAAATAAATAAATAAATAAATAAATTAGCATAAGCAATCATATGATTTTTTTTTTTTTTGGCACGTCCTTGTATGGGTCCCTTTGCATTCATTTTGGGACACAATAGCTGCCATTTTCAAGTCCATTATCAAAATAATTTATCCATCTTTGAATGATCAAGGGCCAGATCATCAGATGCTTTGTGATGAACAATGAACCTGATATCAATCTCAGTCTAAACAAAAGCTCCATGCAGAATAAAATATGGCAGATCAGAAAATAAGCCGCTTTAGTATCATATTCTTTGTTTTACAATGGCATATTTACAAGTCTGTGCATCTGTTTATGCATGTCAAATCTATCTCATTTCCCTATCTGCCATTATGCCTCAGGAGGTTAAAATCAGAATATTTGTGGCCTGGCCATCCAGATCAACAGACCATGATATTTCCCTACTAAATGTCACAAGGATAATTCTGTGATTTAATATCACTCTAATCCAGAGCCTCAAGCATGGGTGTGCTCTAAAAAAACAGCAAATAAGCAATCAGTCTCACACATTAGATATGAATTTTAGCTTTAAAATAAAAATAAAATAAAGTAAAAAATTAAATGGGGGCAAGAAGTGAAGTAAAGTCATCATTTACAAGTGGTCTGGGAATGCTGTCCCATTCCTGGACCTTGACGACATCTAAAGCATTCAAAATGAGAATCTTAGATAAGAAATGGACATACTTCATGGTGGATTTATGGTCTCAGGATGGAGCACAATAGACACCTGCTAGCATTTTTCACATTTGTCCTCCTCCTGGCTACACACTCCTATTGTGTGACTGTACGTGGGCCGGTTGTTGAAGAGACGATGTGACAATCACAGGCGGATAAGTGTTTTTCCATCACAATACTGAGATTAATGGAGCTATTTTGCTTTTTTCAGCAAGCATTGTGAAAAGTATACATGTGTTTAAAGGGCCCTGCATTTACATTTATATAACCCTTGCTATTTGGTTGCATAGCCTTTTGCTAGCACACAAGACAAACTGCAAATTAATTTCGATGGTCTCTTGCTTTTTTTTTTTCATTTTTCTCCTGAGAAAATAAACACCAAATAATTGCAAGTATCTCTTTTATACTGTAGCTCTCATACTGTAGGAAGAATCTAAAATACATTATACTATATGAACCGTAATTCACATTATTTATGTTTAAAAGACTTATATGCATATTAAAAGTGCTTTTCATATCCATTTGCATACCTTATGGTTCCATACCATAAAGGTTTGCAGCACATGAGCAAATTGAATTTCATGTACTGCTCATTTTTCAACGAACAGAGTCAGCATGAATCAGCCATGTTTAATAGACTGGGTTCTAATCCAGCCTTTACAGCTCTGCTTCTATTCCTAGCTCCAGCCAGTTAGGTGGTAAGATAATGTTGAAAGATTTGTGAATAAAAAAATTCTGAGTTCAAACCCTAGAATGGCTGATTCATTCACTGGAGAGTGAACAAGGCACTTAACCCTAGGTCTCTCCAAAGGGACTGTCCTGCAGCAAGCACTGCTAAATCATGATAAACGCGCACATCCCAAGGCCTTTTCTTGGCTCAGGCATCAGAGGAACGGACAAACTGTGTTTTGGTAGGTTGTAAGCAAACATGACTCACATGTGACTCAAGTCGTATAGGGGAAGAACATCGACTAAAGACGTAATTGTGTGCTTCAGTCCTATATAGCATCTCTTATCATTATCTTATATTTATGTGAATACCTATAGAACTGTCCGACACTGAGTAATGGATGTCTACTTATATCTTATAGCTGACCTTTCTGGGAAATTATATATTATGTCTTCACTACTCAGACTCAAAAGTGCTGTGAAATTGCACAAGCAAAAAGCGAGCTGACATTCGCTCAAAATAACTTTTTTCCCCTCTTCATTTCAGTCAGCACACTGACTTCTGATAGCTATAGAAACCACTAAAACGGCTTCTATTACTCAGCCGAATCCTCATATGAACGTACAAAAACAAAGACGTGCCATAATATATTTACTGTAATAGAGGACAAATCGAAAGCGGACCAGATTAGTTGTTTTCTGCAGCATTTTGATTTCGAAATGGGCGCAATGCGCAGTTTAGTGGCACTGCTCAGTCTAAAGTAAAGAAAAAGCACCCCCCCCCACAACACACACACACACACACACACACACTTTTCAAAGGATAGATAAGGCAAACTTAGGTAATATAGAGAGCAAGAGAGAGGGAGGGAGTTCTAGTGTTCAAATGGAAGTCTATTAATTGCCTGCATAAGACTCTAATTTATGCATGAAAAATGTTGGTAGTGGAATGTAAATGCAGATGGGTAATGGACTCCTACGGATGCCCTGGTTCTTCTTCTCCCCATTAACCTAAATGCCTATAGGTTGTTTTATGTAGCCTACAGTTTACATCTTGCACAGAAAAAGAGGTTTGTGCTGTTTGTATGCAAAACAATTAACTTCCATTCATCTGATGTTGTTTGCTATGCCTATTGCACTTGGTCCATTATATAGCTATATTAGATTCGAAATGAAAAGGGTAGATGTGAAGCCATCATGCAGAAATAATATTATACTTTATGGGAACAATAATACCGGTCCAAAAGAGCAGAACAATGTGCCGCAAATTACTTTCTAAAATCACTTAATAATTTAGAAAAAAGCGCTGCAATATTATCTCAGTGAATACACTGCCAATGTTTCTCCTTAGGAATGAATCAAGTGAATAATGAATGACTTTTGAAAGCATCACAGATGTTCTCATGATGTCAGATGAGTCATACAGAGATAGATAGATGGTGAAACAGACAGACTGATTGATTTCTGGTGTCTATCTAATTTTCTACCTTAAATCCATGGCTAAGATAAATTCTCAAGGAAAAGGTCAACACACACACACACACAAAATGATCATACAAGATAAATTAATTAGAGGGTATGAAAACGAAAGAGCATTACAGTACAGTGCAGTACCATACGATTTTCAGGAGTTCACACATACAAATAATCAGATAGAGTAATTAGTATACGTATTTGGCGTGCTGTCCGAGGAGAGAGCTCTGAGCTCGGTATTTGGCCTGAACCCAGAGTACTCCCCCTGTATTCTGCTTTAGGAAAGTAACCAGGCAAGTGTGAGGAGACGGGGTGGTGGAGGGATGCTGAAAACTGTCCAAAAAACATAGATAAGTTGACTGCATCAATATATAGATCTCCACTCATGCTAATTGGGTAGACATGATGATTGTTGATTGAGGACTGTGAATGTGTTCTGTTGAATGTGTTCCTCCAGAACTTGGTTAATGAAACTTAATTTACTGAAGGGGGTATATATATATTAGGGGTGTGCAATAATATCTTAGTTGATGTTTTAACGGTATGCCAAATCATATTATTGAGTATTTCACTCATTTTTAGAAACCAATCAAAACACTGCATGAAGTGAGTGTTCTCAAATTCACTGTAGCTAAGTGATGTAGCTAAGTATATACCAAGTATTATTGTGTGCATGTTTGACAGAAGTTAAAATGAGTGAAGAAACTGCGAAGAAGCTATGTCAATGAAGTACATCTTAAAATGCTAATCCATCTGAAAGCACTGCGAGTTTGAGTCGCTTAAAATGTACATTTGAAAAAGCAATGCGCGTCAAACATCTTTCCAGACATGAGAAGCATATATTAACATTTTGTTGTCCATCAAAAGACAACATTTAATAACATGTTTTTACTCCAAACTCACTTCATAACGACAGTTGAGCATCCATCTGTGATATGATGTGGTTTCTTACACAGAATAAGTCAGTCGTGCGTTTATTAATCAGTCAAAGAGTTCCAGTCTTCTGTTTAATCAGCTATAGCGATATGACGCGTTATCTTCTTCTGCGGCATATTTTGAGTTTCTGCACAAGAGCGCCCTCTGACTTTCAGATGGAGAAGCATTTACTACTGATTACAGAGCCGTACAGCTCTGACAAGCTGCGCATTAAATAATTGCAGCCTTTGCCAAATCTGCTGCAGACAGAGCAAAATCAAAAACACACACGCAACAAACATTTGCAGAATCATTTAGCAAGAAAGTTCATTACAACAGTAAAAGTGACAGATAGAAAGATATTACAAATGCTTTCACCAATCACATTGCCAGAGCTAATACAATAAAACATTTTTGAAAGATGCAAAATATCGTCTGATTATCGCTATCGAAAAAATCCTAGAAAATATCAAAATATCATTTTTTGTCGATATCGCACACCCCTGATATATATGTATAATGTGTAATATGTTTTCCCCTCAAAACCTGCTGGAGGCACATGAAATAGTAGAAGTAAAAATCAAAGCTTTCTGTGAATGCAATGTCCATGTGTCTGGGCTATTCAGCTGCTGTAATGGTGGACAGTGGCCTCTGATTTCCCTGGGGTATGAAAGCTATCATATCATTCAAGCTTTCCTTTCAAGTTTGTATTCCAGTTCTGATGGGCAACCTGGAACAGAGACACATTTGATGTTGACATTCAAAGCTTCCCAGAACTGAAATTTCTCTCTATTTACTGGTATGTTGAAACATGGTGTTATTATGAATTATTCTTTTCACAAGACTCTGTAAAGAAAGATAATGGGTGTTGCATTTAGCCACCATTTCAGCTATTTTGCAAGTATGTAAAGATAGAGATGTGACATTTTACAAAAGACTTTCACTGATGAATGCCCACACACTGTATAAAAGGTTGCATCTACAAAATTCATTTCATTGCAATAGAGTGAGAATCATTCTAAAAGACTTTCAAGGCTTTGTAAAAGGATTTTTTACAGGGATATTTCTGTGTATCTTATACTTACATTACAATAGGGCATTTGAACATAATCAAAATTAAATTTAGGGAAGTCAAACCACAGACTACCGCTGGGCTCTTTTTTTTTTTCTTTTTTTTTTTGATCCTAATGGCAACTGACTTGCTGGGTTGTAGCTAACGGGATGAAAACTGGAAAAGATTCTAGGGGCCAAAACAAAAAAATTCAGTAGAAGTAAGTGTGTGTGTGTGTGTGTGTGTGCGCATGCGCGCGTGTGTACTCGTTTTGGCTATACTTGTGGGGACCAAATGTCCTCACTTATACTGTGAAATACTTTCTCAACCCACTAGTGAGGACATATGACTGGTCCTCACTAGATAAAAAGGCATATAAATCAGCCAAAATAGGTTTTTATTTAAATGTAATGTTTTGCACATGTTTCTGTGATGGGTAGGTTTAGGAGTAGGGGTTGGGTTGCTAGAAAATATCATTGACCTGATATAAAATCAATGGAACTCTATGTAATGTCCTCACTAAAAATGCAGGGGGTTTAGCGGTAGGGGTAGTGTAGGGGAATAGAATGTACAGTTTGTACAGTATAAAAACCATCCCACCTATGGAATGTCTTCACTAAGATAGCAAAACAAAACTGTGTGTGTGCGTGTGTGTGAGGTTCAGGTAAACCCTACTTTATGGGGACAAAATGTCACCACAAAGATGCCAATAACCAAATTCCTTGTCTGAACAGTTTTGGTCCCCATCAGGAAAACGGCTAATAATTCATTCTAAGTGATGCATTTTGAAAATGTAAAAATGCAGAACGTTTTCTGTGATGGGTAGCTTTAGGGGTAGGATAGAATTTACAGTTTGTGAAGTATAAAAATGAAACATGAAACCCCCATAAAACATAAAAACCCAACAGACCCTGCAAAACATATTCAGGAGGCCCAGAATTCCTAGTGATAGGCAACATTTCCCAAAACTGGCAAGACCTAATTGATTACATTTGCATTTGTTGACCTTTCTGAAGAGGAAAAGACCCTTTGATATTCATACTTACATCTGGGACAAATCACTGACAAGACGTTTAATAAAATGAACTGTTTAAACCTTTACAAGATTCGTTTGACTTGTTGCATTTCCATTTTAATAAAGCTGTCATGCTCTGCATTATACAAGAGATACTGTTTTTAAAGCCATCCAGAGAGCAAACCATTTACATCACAGCGAGCATATTAAAGAGGTCAACGCAATTAATCGGCTGGTCAGTGCAACATCGAGCAACAGAACAAGTGTGTGTGTTCCATTTGACACAGCTGTCAAGCTCAGCAGAGGCAATATGTTATTGCATTGGGAGTTAGAAATCGATACAGTCATGGCTTCATGTTACATATGTTGTCCATATGGAAGTTATAGGCATTAGAAATGATTTACACATGATAGATGACCCTTCAGGGCATATACAAGCTATTTTTGCTATGTTAGCTGTTTATGAAACCATCTGTTACTGAGAATAATTAGGAAGGTTTGAAATGTGTATAGATGCTAGTGGGTGGCATTTATGAATGTGAGCATTACTTTAATTGTCAAACAAAACATTATTACAAATACATATTTCTTGAAAATACCAAATGTATATTGTGTGTAGTATTTTAAAGAGTTTGGTCGTTTCAAAAGTTGCTGAAAGGGTAAAAAGCACTAAATGTATTGATCAGACTTTATATGCCACAGACAAGCAGTAAGCACATTCGTGGAAATTCAATAATGCCTCCCCTCGAAGCATTAATAAAATGAACTACCATTCACATTAAAGCTATGGTTTGTACTATAAAGATGTTATGGTCCTTAAATTGACAATACATAAAAAGACAAACACTCACACTTCCAAAAAACCCACTCCTCAATTTGGTGACTGATGAATCTTCACTTCACTGGAGACCCAATATTCCTCCATGGAATTGCTTTTCGCACATGAAATGTATGTGAAACATCCACTAGCCTTAAAGCCACAGCAATCAACATGTTAATTTTCCAACACAAAGCATATTTAGCTGAACTCAGACACTCACAATCAGTGGCAATCCGAATAATATCTTTGACCTTATCTGAAAATTAGAAAGCCAAACATGATGAGGACTGGTTACTGGCATTTGGACCTAATAAATTGTTCTTAACTAAGGGTGAGGGACTTGTTTAATATCAAGATTTAGAATACTGTGAAGGGAGTAATAAAGCCTTATCTGAACTTACAACTGGTTCATTGTAAGCGTAATAGGACGTTTAGGCCATTTACACTGTCTGTAAAAGAGCAAATTGCAGCAGCTGTTTCCATGGCATTTTTTACAGAACTACTGCGACATCTTCATCAGCTAAACTCTTCCACCCATCTTCTGAGCGCACATTTTCCTCAGCGAGTTATGTGTCATGTTCCCCTGTAATACTGATTAATTGCTCGTTTCTAGCAGTGACTTGATAGTGTCTTGCCAAAAAATTCAATTATGAAGCACTTCTGTTGTCACGCAACTGGCAATCCAATGGTATTATTACAACACAATCAGTGCACTGACATATTGTAAATGGCAAATAATATGGGACATGTGCTGAAGTAATAACCTTGAGAGAGTGACGGATGGTAGTTGGGTTTTATGCTAATGACTGCATTATTGTTATTTTGTGTGCAGAGACAGATGGATTGAAATGGCTTTAACTTCAAAGGAGTGTTGCTGAGCCAAAGCAAAGCCTGAATACTGTCAGCGGATGCTGCTGGGGCAAAAAAAAAAAAAAAAAAAAAAAAAAAAGGATGTCATGCAAATGGTGTTTTTGCTCTTGGATCACATTACAAAATTGCAAATAACATCTAGCCTTTTGTAACAACAAGCACTGATACAGGGATACAAACTCCAAGACTATGATTTCAAAGTAAATCTTTAAATGTCTTGTCTAGAATACGTTACTGAAAAAGTAAAAAAAATAATCCCAATATTAATGAATAATTTACTCACTCTCATGTTGTTGCAGACTTTAGAGGAACAAAAAATGAGATATAAAATTACCGTAAAAGTCAATTTTAGTTCTTTAATCTTTCTGCAGGTTACATGGTTACGCCAGTAGGTGTCTGTCTGTACGAGTGAGTCAATTAATTGTTCATTCATCCAATTCACTCAAACATAATTTATTAATTCAGTAACTAAACAACTGACCATGTTGTGACATTAAATGAGACAGCCAACAGATTCATTAAAAAAATGCTTATTCATTTAGGAACAAAATAAAAATTTTAGAAGTGAGTCATTGAATCATTCATTCAACTGATTTGTTTAAAAATGCATATTCATTCAGAAACAAAATTAAATGAATGGCTATCTGAATCACTAGATTATTCACTGAATAATTTGTTCAATAACACTGAATCATTCAGGAACAAAACACCATTGTGTTGATCTGTGTAACAGTTCTGCTGTGGCTTTGTTTGGAACTTTGATCAAAATTTATTACAGATTTTTTTTTTTTTTTTTTTTTTAACACAAAGAAAATATTTGCATAAGTATTCACTCCCTTCAAGTAAAAATTCCATATAGGCACCCCTGGCAACAAGTACGAAGTCTGCATAGATAGTTCTATTATCAGATTTGCACATCTGAACATTTAGATTTTCCCCAAAATTATTCAAGCTCAGCCAGGTTGCATGAGATTGCGAGTGGACAGCCATTTTGGTCACATCAGACCATGAAAAGGCTTCAAAGCTTGCAAGGCTTTGGAGATTCCCACATGCCTTCTGGCATGTAGCTGAGATGTGATATGACATTTTTTAACACAGTTTCTCTCCTTTAAAGCTGTGACCGATGAGGCACCCGGGTAACAGTTGAAACCCCTTCACCTCAGTGAGTGATCACCTTACCCAGCTATCACGGAACATTCTCAGAGCATTGGCTAACGTTCTGGCAAGGTTCTCTTAAAGTTATAAACAAATGTTCTTCCAGTAATGTTAATAGAATGTTTGTTCAAAGTTATCTTTTTTTATTATTTTTATGTTACTACTTGTTTAAGAGAACATGCAAAAGTAATGTTCCCATAATCTTTGCAAAATTCTATAATGGAATATTCCCTTAATATTCGCATAACCAAAGAAAAAAAAAGTTTTTTAGAACATTTAAAAAACTGGACAACCTCGACCTCAGAGTACTTGTGTGTGCCCCCCGCAGACTACCACCCACTGTAACGCGTCAGCCAGAGCCTGAGGAGAAGAGGACAGAGTTGACCCTCGCTCTGGAGAGGAGCTTCATTGCAAGTCTAACCAGGGGTGTGAACTAGCGACATCAGCAGACGAGGGGGTCATGACGAAGAAGAATGAGGACTGGCTGATCAACTTCGAGGAATTATCAATTCCCCTATCCCACCCATTACCTTCATCATCATCACTGTTTCTGAACAGTATTATTGACTGTATGGATTGTGTAATACTCACCGTGATTCCGTCGGGATCCTCACAACCTCCAGCACCAGCTCAGCCAGTCTTCCAGCCCAGTCACTGCCAGAAGTCAACAGCTCTGCACCGTCTCCGTGGATGCCCAGCTTTCACATCGAGCCGCAGGCCGTGTTTCCATCAGCAGCGTCAGTGCGAGAGGATACTGTGGTTCCGGTCTTGGATCTCTTCACTCCATCTTGGCCTGTTGACCTGTCTTGCTCCGCCTTGTGTCCTCCCACCTTTTGGCTTCACCGGAGACCCTTGGACTTGCGGCTCCACCAGGTTCCCTCGTCCTGCCGGCTCCCCCTTAGTCAGTCATCACATCACTTCTGCCATGGACCTGCGTTTCCCTTCGCTGCACTCCATCCCTACAGCTGAAGCGAGTTCCTACTTCCCCTTGGTGTCGCCTCTCTCTTCGCTCACACCGGCTCCACCTCAGCCCTTGGGTACTCTGGCTCTGCCTTTGACGCTTGTCGCCACGGCATCGCCTTGGTCTCCAGTGCCAGCGATGCCATTCGATTCCATCAGCTCTTCGTCTGTGGATCCATTGGCCAGACCTCCGTCTGTCATCCCCCAGTCGTCATCAGCCTCAACACCATCTGGATTCCTCCCTCCTTCGTCCCTATCATGCACTGTCGACACTGGCTGGCTCTGGGTCTGTGCCAGCAGACTATTTCCACTGTCCTCAGCCTTTCCTGTTACCCTCGCCCTCTCCTCCGGAACCGCCTCCTTCTCCTCTCTCAGTGTGAGGCCATGCCTTCTCTCCTCATTTATGTTTGCTAAGTTCCTCCCGTTCACTCTGTCTTTGGCCGATCACTGTTACATTTAGTTGTGTTTTCCCATTGCCTGTCTGCCTGCTAGAGTTATTGTTATTAAACTTTGAGTGTTTTGAACTGGATCCTTCTGTCTTCATCTTCCTGCCTGAACACAGAGTGACATTTCAGGGAACATTCAAAATTTACGTTTTCATAACTAAATGAGAACATTAGACAACTTAGTCTTCAGAGTATATTTTTGTTAGCTGGGTAGCTATTTCTATTGATTTCACAATACTTACGAAATCTGTTATTTAATATTAATAATTCATTATTTGCTTTTCCTTTGGAGAAAAAAAGCCAAATTAAGTCTACTGTGATTCATTGCTTTACAACAACAAAACATGCCAAGGGGGAGAATATATTCAGTTAAACAGTTAAAAGTATTCTATGTCTTTATGACATTTACAGTGAGTTACAGAATCTATGACAGTAGGAAAGATTACAATAGATTTGCCATGACATTACTGACCACTCTAACTTACTGTGTAGGATAAGAAACTGAATGGAAAAAATATGGCCATGCCACATATAGTACCTTAGTTGAGGTAAATGACACTCCGAGCTCTCTGCTAATTAATAAATTGAGTAATCTCCCATCAAAGAACTAAAAATTAATTAATCATGCTTGCCTGCAGTATGTAGACAAATGACTACAATTGGGATATGATCAGGAAATGGCAGAAGTCACGGAGGCACTCCCGATTCATCCAAGCATGAGCAATTAATATTCTGTATGCTTCAGATATGCTGGGCCTGCAAAATGGGAGAGAATTACAATAGAATTAGAACTTAAGTGCAAATATTCACTAGAGTGTCAATGAATATTCAAGTCTTCTTTAATGGGCATGAGATAATCCTCTTGTTATCTGTCCTTTATATTAAGACATCCTATGAATCATTATTTTTTAAGCATGAGTTTCTAAATATTAATTTAGAAAATGTTTTATCACGTATGCATAACAGTAACTCACTTAAAGAACACTCAAAAATGAAAAATCTCTCATATACTCACCCTCATGTTGTTCCCAACTTGTCTCTGACAAAATGTCCAAGCTACTCTTTCAGACAGCTTAGGCAGTTTGGTAGAATAATTTTATTTTATGACTGAACTATTCCTTATATAATGCACATTATGGCACTTTAACTCTTGTTGACCCTGCAAAACATACAATAAAGATTATCTTAACAATGGAATAACAAAGATGTTTTCCTTAATTTTAGCTGGTCTGAATCATGGTTTATTTCATGCCATGTTTTTTTTTTTTTTTTTTGTTGGTTAATAGCAAGCTCAAAATGCCACATGGCTTAGATGAGAAGCTCCGATCTTGTTTCATTGCTTGCACTCCAACTCAGCTGACTTCTGACTCCAATTAGCTTTTGAAGAAGAATTTAGCCTAGGGATTCACATTATTATTACTATTTTTTATATCCTGCACTGTGAATCTGTTCACTAAAGACATGAAAGTAAACCTTGTGTGTGTCATTTGTTTAGGCTCCCTGTGTTTATCTAACTTGGTTGAAAATCCAGCTTTAGGACCAATTTATGCAGAAATTCCAAGGAAATGCTAATTCCAACAATGAATTTCTGTAATTCCAACATTATGCATGTATGTAATGTTTAATGCTGAATAATGTTTAACTTGTAAATGATGCACAATAAAAAAAAAGTGATATTTAGCTTAATTTAACTTTTTTTTACACACGTCTCATAATTCATTTTATAACTTTTGAAAAACATTTCTATATGCTACTTAGATAACACTTTTAAAAAACATCCAATAATGATAAAGTACTATGTACATGAGACTAACATTGTACTTGTGCTTCAAGAAATACAGCCAGTATCATTTAAGGCCATCACAACACTAATTAAATGAAATTATACTATATATCTTGATTAGAGCTTTCAATTAAACACATTAAGTTAATGAGATTAATTAAGTAACAACATAAATTCCATAATAAGGGCTTCTTCTTCTGTTGGAGCAATTCATTGTGAGTCACCAACCCACACTGAGAGCGATTTAAAAGCTTTTCTCAGCAAACACTGACATATGTAGCCTAATCAATTAATCCATTGTGAATTGATTAACAGCCTTAATATTAATGCTATACTCCAGCTGTCAGTCACAACTTCACTTTTACTTCAGGTATAAAGCACTCCCAGTAAAGCCTCCTAGTAATCCAAATAGTCCAAATGGTCTTGCTGTCTCATCCAAAAACTGAATTAAAGACTCAGAGGGCAGCACTAGTCCTGCCTGATCCCCGATCGGTGAGATGAGTCTCAAATCATACATGCCAAAGACCACGTCCACCTCCCTCTCTCGCTGCAAGAAGCGAATGAAAGATTAGCAGGTCCTGCAGCAGCACAAATATTCCCCTCCACGGGGGTCCCTGGAGGCCCCAGAAAGTCCTGGCTCAGCAGAACCCCTGACAGGCTGAAGCACAGAGAGGGGAGCCAGCTAATCAGCATCCAGGAGAAGAGCTCTGAGGCTAGGTCACGCAGGCCACATCTCCTTCCTGTCCTTTTCCAGCACAGTCTAGTGGGCCATTAGCAGTGCTCTTTATCTGGTACTCATCCAGTCACTGACACGGTGAGCTCAAGCTCTGGCAGCAGAGCCGAAGTTTTATTTGAAGCTGTTGATTTCTCAGGTTTATACGTGCAAGGTATTTTAGCAATGTTTCCAAGGGATGTTTAATGATTCGTTCTTGTTAATCCATCCAACAGACAACATGAGTCCTGTAATGTTGCATAATTAGCATAATGAGGCATAATTAAGTCTTGAAAAAAAAACTATTGACAGCCTCATAATAAACACAGAGTTTATGACAAATAGGGACTTAGAGACACAAACAGGTGACTTATTAGCATAAATAACAAAAATGCAGGTTGCAAGCGACAAGGGAACAACAAAAGTAGATTAAATGTGCACATAACAAGCATTATGTTAGCGAGCTTAAGTGGCACAAGGAACTGAACTGAACAAGTGTTTTCCAGAACAGCGGCCATACGTTCCTGGTATGTGGTGCCATGACCCAAGAATATACTGTATATTTGAAAATATCTGTAACACTTTATTTCAGTGTCCTTGTTACATGTTATAAATTATGCACCCAAAAACTAATGCACTATAACCATAATCCTAACCAACATTAAGTACATAGTTAATTTATATTACATAGTACTTAAATGTGTATACACACTGTAACATGGACACCATAAAATAAAGTATATAACTCTTTCAGTCGGTCACGTTTGACGTACATCAGAAGTGAACCAACGAATTGGGATCTCGCATGAGAGCCCTATCACCTTCAAATGAATACTAAATGAGCTAATGGAATTGATGTGCGAGATTTGCATGTCACACTCCGCCCTGCAGCGCGGGTGTAAATACGGAAGCTCATGCAAGCGCACTCTGCCTTTTGCTTCAGAGACAAGCAGTTGTGTTCTCACTTTGGGAACATGACTATTGCAATGTTGAGGTCTAGGCTTGATTCTCAAGGCCAAGCTCCCTCCCCTATGCAACAATCTCGCGTTTTCTCTGGTGACCTGAGGATTACGGTCAGGGCTTCCCCGCCAAGGCAATCTCCGTGTGGCCCTCACCCCTCACACCTGCAGGCTGCGGTGCTTCCAGAGGATCGTGCTGGTCTCTCACATGGGCGACCAGCCATTTCTTTTGGCACACCTGCTGATGAGCAGATGACGATCGTGGCATTGGAAGGTAAGCTCCAGTCATCTGGAGATGAAGACTCAGTTGCCTCCTTCTGGGAGAGTAGCGTTGCCTGAGCCTGATCCAGAGTTGTCGGCTATGCTTTCTCGGGCCGCCGAGAGGGTCTGGCTCAAGTGGAACCCTCAAGGTTGGATGATGGTTGATTGGACGGTTTCTCGGGGCAGCCCGCGCTGGTTCTGAGCACCCTGCTCCAATGCCATTCTTCCCAGAATGGAATGTTAACAAAATTCTTCCCAGAAGTGACCAGATTGTGGTCTGGTTCCTCTTTCACCTTTACCACCCTCAATGGCGGGGTGGCAAAGGGGTACATGGATATCCCCGGTTGAGCGTGCCTTGGCGATACAGCTGTGTCCAATGACCACAAGCTGGCAGGGTAATCCGCATCACCCATCCAAAGCCTGTAAGTTCTCATCCAATTTAACAGACAAGGTTTACAAAGCCTATGGACAGGGTGCCTCTGCCCTGCAAGCCATGACCCTATTATAGGTCAATCAGGCCAAAGTGCTCATGGACATGCCCCAGGGTGGCTCTGACCTCATTCTCCGGGTGACTAAGGTGATGGCGCGCTCCGTTGGTCAGGCGATGGTCACAATCGTGGTCCAGGAGTGCCACTTGTGGCTTAACCTAGTCGATATGAGGAAGACCAATAAATTTCGGTTCTTGGACTCCCTGGATTTCCCAGGTTGGCCTAATTGGTGATGTGGTCGAGAGTGGCGGGTGTATGTGTATATTATGATGTTATGATGAACTTTCTCCACTGACGTTCTGAGTTATTCAAAGTGTCCGTAAGGATATTGATTGTTAGAAGTCAGCGGTCTGACTCTGACAATGCGAACGGGTACTTTGTTTGTGTAACATTAGTGATGCATTATTAGCTGTCTGACAACATAATTGTGCAACATTTACCTCACTAAGTTGACCGAGTGGATCTCTGAGCTGAGCGAGTGGAAGCAGAGTTCATTTGCATATTCATTGTTCCAACCACATATATATAAAATGAGGCAAGTCTGTAGAGTTACATTCAAGCTATTTTAAGGCATGACTTTTTTTTTCACAGAAAAAAACCTTAAATACATCATTTTGGTGAACAAAGATGAGTTTTAAGGCATAAAATTATTGACTACAGGAGGACTAAGAGTTTTCTTTACTGGAACGAGGCCTAGCCAAATCTAGATGGTCCACATTGTTTTGCCAATATAGTGCATAAGAAAATCAAATGCTACTTGTCAAAATCACACTACATAAAAAATCTTAACTTAGTGTGTAGAAGAGCAGCTTCATTATTTATTTCTGAGTCAGATGTATTCTGATTGCGCTTGTGTCTCGGTGAGTGAATATGCTGGCTTTAAGCAATCAGATGTGACAAGCTTAATTGTATCTCTGCGAGTGGATGATGAAGTCACAGATCTCCACCCATATGGAAAAGACATGAAATGAGACGGAGCTGCCCATTTCATCCTATTCAATCAGGCTCTGCCTAAATGGGGGAAAAGACACGGAAAGAGGGAATAAGCTATGGAAACACACAATGCACACTGTAATATATGCAACCCAACCTCAGTGGAGATACGTGCCTCATCGGAAGTACGTGCCTGAAAATGACATTATTTTGCTTCTTGTACATTTTGTGATACTTTCAAAGCGAAATGTCAAGTGAGTTATATTAAAAGTGTGATGAGTGTGATGAATGTGATGAACATGATTCTGGCAGAATTTTATTTTGTTGGTCGTTCTACGTATTGCAACATTTTGCAAGCGAAATGTCTATCAAGTGGTGCTAAGCGGTTAATGTTCTATCGCATTTGAAAATAATGTACCACCTAGTCTAAACCCAACTGATAATGTTAACAAAAGGCAGCATTAGATAAAAAGCTACCATGCCATTTTAGCCTTCTACAACAAGTCTTTGAGCTCATTCATCAAGACTTGTGTTTCATGGGACCTGAACCCAAATACTCTGTATCACAAGTGCAATGCTGTACTAGGTGAGCTACCAAGCAAGTTTACTAGCACCAGAAAAGCTATAAATATGGAGTTGGTTGCAAACATCAAAATGTATAGTTTACAAATTACGCACAATGGTAAAAGTGTTTTGAAGTCATAACTTAGTATTGTGCAAAGAACCATGAAAAAAAAAGTTTTTATTAACCAATATTCTGCCCCAGTAATCATAATTTGTTTAAAAAGAAATACAATTTGTTGGTGTTTTACTGCAGTTAGTGGTTAATTCACCTTGAAACTGCAGTGAATTGCATGTATATGTACTTTTCTGGAGTTTTTCAAAAATATAGGTATAGAGGCATATTTTTCCAATGAGTCTGGATTGAATATATAGCTCATGTCTTACTATGTATGTCTGCTCTGTCCACCAAACTGGTTTTCTAATTTCCCTGCTGTAGTAATCTCTTTTCCTTTGTTCCCCTGCACTTACCTGTTTTTTTTGTTTGTTTGTTTGGTTTTTTTGGCAATCTTCATTTCCACAGATCACAGTTACTTGATGCAGGAAAGTGGCATGTTGAACCGAATAACAGAAAATCCTGCCAATGAGCATGTGCAATCTAATTACCATATTTATCTTTGTTTTGTTGGTCATTTCAATCTCAGTTAGTATACAAACACGATTATCTACCAACATAATTAATGTTTTGCCCTGAAATGAAAATTATGTTATGATTTACTCACTATCATGTTGTTTTTTTCTTCTGCAGAGAACAATAGAATACTGGTGTGTCTTTTCCATTCAATAATAATGGAACTTTCAAGTTTAAAAAAGGACACAAACAAATCTTAAAAGTATAAGTATCACAAATTATGTATATATATATATATATATATATATATATATATATATATATATATATATATATATATATATATATATGTAAGACACGGACAAGAAGGTATAGTTTCAACACACAGTTTATTGAACAAGATGATAATTACAGGTATGCGGTTGGGTATGGTGAGTCTCAGAGTTTGTGAATTTGTGATGTGACTTAGCTGAAGGTTGAAGTAATGTCCGTGTCTTTCTAGGTGAAGTGATGACAGTCCAGCAGTGCGCGCTCACGCCTGATCCACGGGAAGAGTATAGCATTCGCAGGGTACATAGAAGGCAGGTAAGAAGAGCAGGTAAGTCTGTAGTCCAGTAATGACGAGATCAGACAACTGACTGAAGGTGTGAGGGCTTTTTATGACGTGAGCGTGAGTGAAGACATGTGCAGGTGATCAATATTCAGGTGATTGTGAGCGTGTGGGTCGAGCTTGTCGTGTTTGTGATGATGACGGTGATGTAGACGGTGTGACTATATATATATATATATATATATATATATAAAATTGCACTATATTCTGAAGCCACCCATGGTAGCTCCTTGTCACCTTCACAATATCTGAACAAATGATTGATTCGAGTTGGGTGTTTTCGATAAACCAAATGGCTTTAGAACACAACAGGTCACATGGACCACTTTTATGATAGTATAATTATGCGTTTGTGACAGTTTTTGAAGACTGAGAGCTCCATTCCCCATAACAGCATTGGAAAAAGATGACAGAATTTCTATTTTTGGCCAAACTAATACTTTAAATAGGTTATATTGCCAGTTATTTGCTCTTTTGTGCTGCACTATGAACATCTTCTAGCAAGATTTTGTTTGTTTTATTTACTTTAGGTCGGTGCCGAAGGCAACACTTTATGACGAGGCTTGGCGAGTCAGCAAAGAGCGCTACATCTCTTGAGCTCCACTCCAAAGTGGCGTCTCCGATAATCCCTGTAATCCATGATACCCTTTGCTTTTTTCTGCTGATATGGTGTTTGCTTGTCGGTGGTAAGATCTTCTTTGTCATACACACAAAAAAAAACCATGCGGCAAGCCTCTTTGGAGCATAGAGGCGTGCCATTGAACAAGCAGGAGGGCATTTGTCTTGAGACATAACCACTGCTTCAGCTGTTTTCAAGCCGGATCAGGGGCTGTCAGCCCTTTCATTGTCTTGTCTTGATGAAAGAGGAAAACTCCAAGGTATATACTTCACAGGTTCTGCAGCGCTGAATTCTTTATCAGTACACTCTTTAGACGTAGCTAGCGAGATCAAAATCAGCCTGCAACAAGTCCTCCATGCAAGCTTTAACAGACACTTCTGACTTTAAGCCAATTCAGTATTGATTTGTTCAACACCAGATACCTTCTTTTATACCAATATCAGTCTCGTTGGTTTTGTGTCTTTTTTGTTTTATTCATGTCCATCTATAAAAAAAGAAAAAAAATAGATTAGATCAATTAATTCTGCATATACAACATGTTTTTTCAGAAGCAAATGGAAATATGTGAATGTCTGTCACTGTGTCAGAATGCAAAACTGGCCATATAGATGTAACCAAAGACTTGTATTGTAATAATCCAAAACAAACCTGTCGCTAAAACAAACAGCTAAAGTACATTATGTCATCTCTATGCTAATTTAAAAAATGGTTAAAAAACGTTAAAGGTGCAGCATATAACATCGATAGCTAGTGGTTGAAATGGGTACTGCAGTCCTAATTCAAAATATTTTAGAGTTTGCACGGGTTGCCAGATTGAGGACGCTCAAAAGAAACAAGTGCAAGTGACAATGGACGGAGGCGAGTCTGACTATGTAAGCTGATCAGTTGATTTATCCACATTTTAATTCCCAAGTTCCTCTGGTCATATCCAGCTTTTTAGAAGGATGTGTTTTTCGTGGAATCTGAAATCTTTGACCAAGTTCATTTGCTGGCTTCCATGACTGCAATGCACTGTATTTTCTGCCATCTGGCAACCCAGGGTGTCAAAATACTATTGGGTAAATTGGCAGTGGGCGGGATCACACAGACCGAAACAAAAACAGACATTGATTCCAACACGGAACGCACATTTCAAAGTAGAATAAATGGCTGTAGAATTGTTTTTTTGAATTGTAGAAATGTGAATTTAGCACATTATGGCATTTTTATGCTTTACTAAAGTCAAAAAATAAAAATGCCTACAGCACCTTTAAATGACTGGGCAATTTTTTTTAGTAATCACACAGTAGTTAATTTTTAAATAAAAACAAAAATAAATTAAATCAAAAATAAAATAAATAGCTTAGATGTTATAACTAGCTGATTCCTTCCTAAAACATTTTCTGGAGCATCTGTTGAGATGCTTCTACTATGGACAACACACCAAAGAAGGTTTAATACTGCCAAAATACTTTTGACAGATCATTTAATATTTCCATTCAAATGGCAGCTTGAAGCAATGTTACTTTAATTGATTGAATCTATGCTGAATTGCTAACTCAATTGAAAACAATGAGTGCAACCCAGCAGAACAGAGCAGGGAATGCAGATGAAGGGGAATGTGGCTCTCCCGTTCCCCAGGAACATGTCTTTTCTGGCAGCTAATCAATCAGCTGTGGTAATAGCTGTCTCTCAGCCTACAGTGGCACCTTTAACAGCTCAGCTCAATTTAGTGGAAGACACTTTTGACCTTTTGTGGACACTCAGAATCCTGCTCATCAAGCCAATAGGTGCAAAAGATGCCTGCATTGGTAGTTTCTATCAAGAAATGGATCGACAAACAAGCTTGTAAATATTCTCTGACTGCCCATAATAAAATAAATAAGACCTGATTGCCCATAAAATGACAGTAAGACACCAGGATAATGTGCAGTTTGTATGTGAGATATGCAATAAAGTTTCTTCAATTACATTGTTTTGATCAGAAATTCAAATGATAATTTCTTAAGCAAATGTAGTTCGCTACATTCCTGGAATTATGACATTGTTATTTAAAAATGCGGTTTGCACAAATTATGATATTAGATATATGTGAACACTGAACAGACTCATTATGGATCAAAATATCCCTCACAATGGTTATACAATTGCTAATTAGTCTATAGTGTCAAGCACAAACAGACAAGTCCTATAACACCTAATCTGCCTCTTGAAGAAACATTTGTCTCTTTCCAAGTAATTAGAGAAGTAATCCATTTAAACACTGTCTTTTTTTAAAACTAAGCTTTGAGAGCATGCTCAAAGCATTGATTTGTCCAAAATCAAGTTGGAAAATGTGACTTTGCTGACAGCAGCGTTCTCATTAAAGTAAATTAGATTGTGCAAAGGGCACCAAACCAGCCAATGAACACATAGCAAAACTGGTACTGCCAATATACTATTACACAACTGAGAAACAACAATTAGTCAGATTCCCTGATCTAGTTATATGCGGCCTCCCTGTTTACAGCCTCTATTGACTCGGTTCTATTTCTGATAAGCTTTTGATTCTATACTAAGAAAGAGAGAGCGCGAGAGAGATGCAACCGCATGCAATTTGCACAATCTATCCACAACCCTAGTGTGATGCGGCAAGCATTGGCAGTGGCAACGGTGTTGAATTCTAATTGTTTTGAAGGGTATGGAACTGAAGCGTTGCCGTGGCAACGTGCATCAGTCCAAAGGCAGGGAGCGATGCTGTCGCCTGATTTCTGTGATCTAATTCAAAGTTTCCAGGCTTCCTGTTATCATTCACTTTAAAGCATGGATGATTAAAACAAGGGGTTCGAGAGGTCACCGCATGGCATGTGTATTTACCTTTCGCACATTAACATTTTACAACATTGGTTCAAAGTCAAGGGTTGGAAACGTCTTGAAAACAATGTCTTTTTCTACAAATTTTGTATGTATCAAAATACTATAATATCCAAGGTACACATTTCTAGTAATTCTGCAGTTAATTCTCATATTGTTTCTCAGAAAGTTTTGGAATATTTTTCCTTTCCCCCAAATTTGTCACTACTGAAACACAATAATAAATAATTTAATGAGAAAGGTTACATTGATCTATTAACATTTTGTTTACATCTACAATGTAAATATATGTTTTGCTGTTGTTGTTGTTGTATTTTGAATCCAATCGTTCTTTGTAAAGGGCATAAAGTTTATCTTACTGATTTCAAAGTTAAGGATTCATTAGATTGAATATGCATTGAACCAAGCACTATAATAACATCTTAGTTCAATATACTTCAGTTTTGACAAAACAACCCATGTTTCGGTAATGACTGCACATTTTCGGTCATGACAGTGATGTTTTGGTAGCCACTACATGATGATAATCATGACACATGGTTAGCTAGCACAGTTCTGAACTGTTGTACACATATAAAAACAAAGTTTTATGGAGTGACACCTGAAAAAGTTTGCTTAATAGCAGAAATAAGGCGTTTGGTAGTGACGTTCCTTAAAGTTACACAGATTGTCATTCTTTTGAACACATTTAGATGGTACCTACTATAAAAAGAGGGGTTATTAGAGGGAGGAACACAGGATAATTTCCTGATCAAAAATCTAGGGGTGTGGATAAAATTTGTCTCGGCCAATGAACTAAAATTACACTGTTACGGTAGTGACATGAAAATGTTTAAATATTTTTTATATATTTTTTTAACTTCACTTTTAAAAAATGAAATCAAAAACAACAATAGAAAAAAAAAATTAATTATTTCAATATTTTCACAAGCTGGACAGCCACCTCCCAATTGAAAATACCCAATATGTGATTGTTTTATATTAATTTTAATAAAATTAAATATATATTAAAATGATTAATTTTATATAAAATTGTTTTATATTTTAAATATCATTGTGGGATTCAACAGATAACAGATTTGAATACTTTTTAAATGTGTTTTTTGGTTGTGGGACAGCAGTTTGCACCAATTCTGTAGAATGGCCCAAGAAGCACATGCATCCACATCTAATGCATTTGATATTGTCCTTGTGAAGTGGATGGATGTCAATGCAAAGTGTGGCTTGTAATGTACGGTATGCATAATGACAACACGATAATTGATTAATGAAAAACATCACTGAACGCTTTTTGATAATGCTTATTTATTCCTCAAGGCTATGGGATTGTCATTAGTAGTAATTAAGACCAAAAAACTTCAGCCTGCTGAAAATGACTAATCATTCATGTAAACATATTGCTGTGCCAGTGTCTAACTTCACTGAATAAGCAGCAGGCTTTTAGATAAGATGGGAGCTGAGTAAGTGCCATAAGCTAAAAAATGAGCTCTATGCATTTGTTACAGATATACTCATAATGGGGACGCTGCAGAAAATCAATAGGTAATCAAGTCTGCAATCTAAAAGCGGGATGCGCTGGCCTCTTTCCTCCGCCGCTGCACCATAGTGCTCACGCACCCCGGTGAAGATAGATGTGGAAGGCTGTCAGATTTTGGACTAATACCGTGAGGTGCATGGTTTTAAATTGATAATTTTTGTAGCCATTCAGACACTCTTTGGGGAGGGAAAATCACTCGCCATTTTGATTAGGTTGCACAGTCTGCCGATGTTCTGCTGTGTTATACTAGGCCAGCCATGAAAAAGTCTTCTCTGCTGCTTTTCATGTATAAGGGTTGTAAAGCCTAGTTGTTAAAGATCTGGGGCTGTATTCACAAAACATATTAAGGCTAAAAGTAGTTCCTAACTTGCTGATTTAGGAGACACTCTTCAAAATAATGGGAGTGTCAGTCCTAAATTTAAGGCTCCTAAATTTTTCCTCTAAGAGTATTTCACAAAACATTTTAATGCTAAAACTAGCTCCTAAATCTGTAAAAAGTTGGGAGTCGTCAAGAAGACTCCTAAGTCACTAAGACAAACAATCCTAAAATGGCTGTTGAAAGCAATCTGCCTCAGCAATCCGGCCAAAGACACTATACGCCATTGATGCAAAAGGCATTAGAGCCTTGGGTGCCGATGCTTTTCTTCATAAATGCAATAAATATTTTGATTAATAGATTTTAATCTGCCATGAGATAATAAAATTTAATTTATGAACAGACAAAATGTGTTGAATAATGATTGAGAACAATTTTCAAGTTGAAAATAATGCCCTATCGTTGGCGCCGTTAGACTTGTAGACTTGTGACCGAGTTCAGCCTTTCCCAATTCCGTTTCCCCTTTCTCTCTCCCACTCAATGTCCTATCATAATAAAAAACTCGGCCTTTGGAAATAAATAAATGAGAAAATAACATGCAATGACATGCGGCAGTTGTTTTCACGAGCTCAGACTTACAAATGTTCGAAAAGAGTAACGCCAAAAACGTTTTTGGCGTGTTGTCCGAGGAGAGACTCCGAGCTCAGAAATTAGCCCAAACCCAGAGTAATCCCCCATATCCTGGGAATAGGAACCAGTTGGAAGTGAGGAGTCAGGGTGGCGGAGGGATGCAGAAAACTGTAACTAGGTGAGTCGGCTGTGTGTATATGCCTCAATCCTCTCGAGCTGTTTAGATAGACCATTCGAACATGCTCCTCCCGAACTCAAAGATTTGTCGCTTCAATTCAACAATCTCTCGACATACAGACATGTAAGAGGATGACAATTAGCTGAACATATACATGTGTAATTAGTGACACTAAGCCCACATTTTAAAATCTTTATTTGGATATGGCAGCATACTTCGTTCTACAATATTTTCTATGATTAAATCACTGATAGAGACCCCTCCCCCCTCAATCACTGTGTTCATAGTTAGTAAGCGTGTTGACATCATTCATAGCAACGACGTCAACCCCGTCCTTTCTCTTAGCTTAAGATTTCTCTCTATTCCTTAGTAAAAGTTGGTCTCAGAAGCTTTGTGATTAGGTTTTAAGACTTTAACTGCTATTTAGGAGAACTTTTAGTGGTAGGATAAAATGATGAATACGGCCCCTGAGCTGTAGGTTAACCATGCAAAGAGTGGCCCATCAGCTTCTACCGTTGTACCCAAGAGGGGTCATCGTGATTTTGCCAAGTAAGACATGTTCCTGGGTCAACATATTGTGTTGATCCTGGAACAACTTTCTTGTCCTAACCATATCCCTACCCCTTGTACATAACCAAGTTATCCCTGACATCAGAGGGAAATGGTAGGTGAATGACACTGATGTAGAAGCACCTAACCCTTTTTTTGTAAGCCTGAACCTGACATGAAGTGTAAACTTCTGATTGGTTGATTGGAACGTTGTTGCAGGATCAATAAAGATGTTGATCCAGGAGTGTGTTGCACTTGGTGAAATCATGTTCATCCCCAAGGGATCCAGCAAATTTTTTGTCACAATACCATATGTAGTAAAAAAGGCCCAACATTTATACAGCTGCTTGCGATTGAGAGGTGCACAAGGCAAGATGCCTTAAGAAAACTATAAGGCAACACTTTGTAGTGATGATGATAAGGAAGTCAAAAGTTAATTTTCTACATGGTTGGTAAAATTAATTTTAATGAGGTCATGACACTGATTTTTTTTCTTATTATTTGAATATTTCTTGATGTTCACTTATAATGTTAAAGTTTTTTTAAAACTTTTTGACTCACGTTTGCGTCTATGTTGAGTTTAGATTATTTTAAGTAAAGTCATATATACTTTGCTAACTTCAGTTTTGTAGAGTTTTTTACAGTTTTTTTTCTCTCTCCTCTTTTATCTGGTTGTTGTTGTTAATGTCGAAAATGACAAAACCGCCCACAGATTTCTCACTATTTAGTTACATTTGATAGTTTGGAAGTGTGTCTGCTCATGTCATTCGCCTCACTCATGTGCACATGTCTGCTGCAGGCATAAAAGTCATGTATTAAGACGTCATGTGTTCTTATTCATTTTGTCTCTACCCCACTTTGTTGCTGGCTTGGTCTTGTGAGGTTTCTCCCTGAACACATTTAACCAATAATTGTACAAGAGATCAATTGGATGGACAGGGGGAAGATAGCATCGAGCACGGATCTATGAACACTGTTGATCCAGCGCTGATGGATGTCAGAGAGGAGATTTTTGAGCTGAGCCCCTGGTGCAGGGAGACGCTCAAGGGGACAGGAGGAGCAGAGAGAAAGCCTCCAGCACCGATCACCGATCTCCCTGCCAGGTCCTCTGCTGAGCTCATGTCAGCTCACACAGCTACATCAAAGTGACAGCCTCTTAGACAGACCTTCACTCTCTTCTCAACGGATTCTAATCTAGCTTTAAATTAATGTGCCGCTTAACCCATATTAAGACATTTTGTGTAACTAGACGAGTCTAAGCTGTATGTCATACTGCTCACCTACACTATACTGTAGCACATCTGTGCAGTGTTTGAGCATTTATTGTCAGCTGGCAATAAATGTAACAAATGGAGTTTTTATCCACATATTTCTACATTAGGGGGGGAGTGGGGTAAGATGTGCCACTCATGTTGTCCTCTTTGCGAGCAGAAATTACATTATGTTTCCTACTTGTAGTTTACATGTTTATGTATGTTTTCTCTGTTTTGGTTCATTTTCACTGTTTCCTGTGCTCATTTGCCTGTGTTCTGTGCTCCCTGGTTGTTAATTAGTTCCTGCACCTGTTCTGCTTTACCTTGATTACTCTCCATGTGTATTTAAACCCTGAGTTTCTTCTGTTCGTTGTTCCGTGTCGTCAGTGTTATCGTGATTGCGTTTCAAGTGTATTTCTGTTACTCTCCTACATGTTAGAAGATTAATCATTAAAGTTTTGTTTTTCTTATACTATCTTGTGTTGTGCGCTCATTGCAGCCACCTGACATCAGGGACTGTATGGTTTTTTAAAATAAATTAATTAATATTTTTATTCAGAGGCAATGTATTAAAGTGAAATTATGGTTTGTATAATAATGCTTTTTCTATAAATGTATATGCAATGATGTTAGCCAATCATAACAGTGGCTGTTTACTGACAAGCCTTAAAGGATCCGCCCCTATAAAAATGGACCATTTCAGACAGAGGGTGAAGGTTGAAAATGAATTGTTTTTAGCAAAAAATTGGCCATAGCTTTCTGATAATGTAAGTGTACTCTTTGTACACATTGGCCACGTTGGCCACATTCACTAATTCATGTCATCTCAAATAGCCAACTCTCATGGAATATGAGTGACTTATGGTTGTTTTGTCACTGCAGATATCTCAGTTTTATAATGCATAAACATTTTTTTTTTTTTTATCTTGGCTAGCTTTTCATGCATTTTGACTGCAATAAATTCACATCTGGTCAGATTAGAGCACCCACTTGTCTCGTTTTAGTGATACAAACAATGTTCAGATTCACTGGCCCTTGGACATTAATCCTGCTTCAGTAATTTCACTTACTCAAGTGTTTTAGATTTGAAGTTATAGACTTGTTGTACCTGCAGTACTGTGCAAGCTAATAAATCAATAGAACGGTTCATCGGGTTGTATCCGCGTCTCATCCATGTGTTTCATTTAGGAAACTTCTCAGTTTCAGAGGACATTTTTCAATGCCCCGGTGAACAACGAAAGAATATACATGGTAGTTAGTTACTCTATAATCATTTTCACCTCGAAAGCATCTCTCTCAGTTTCGGGGGAATCATTTCCTCAGTGTTCAGTTATATTGATATGCTCATTGTGATTTTTCTTCAATTGAAAGCTAGATTTCTGTCATTTTCTGTCCAATCTTCTTTCAATAAAATTCTATTCTATTTTCAATACTGAAGC
This sequence comes from Zacco platypus, assembly GCA_038088235.1. Taxonomy (NCBI): domain Eukaryota; kingdom Metazoa; phylum Chordata; class Actinopteri; order Cypriniformes; family Xenocyprididae; genus Zacco; species Zacco platypus. The sequence continues at coordinate 30,897,635 of CM076084.1, read as the reverse complement.
TGATCAGAAACACTGTGATCTGGGGCGTCATGTACCTTAATTTTTAGAAAATGCACTAGAAGCTGTCCTCAATGCTCACTATAACAAAAACCTTTTTCGGAATTTTATGTTTAAGTATGTTTAGATATGTGATTGTGTGATTTCTGCCATTATAATAAAATACCCAAGAGCATATTTTTCTCAATAAATGTTTTTTTTTTGGCAAAAACCTTCGATAAAATTTCACCTTGGCCCATAATAAAATACAGAAGTTTTTTTCTTATAAAATATAATATTTATTTACAACTTCGAAAAATAGTTAACATTTTTACAGTGTGGAAGCTGCCTAAAAAAACAGAGAGAGCATGTTTTAATGGGCATGATTTTTCTCCCTGTGATCAAGTCTGCTTTTTTGAAAATGCCACACGAAGTACCGCTTCCTTTCATTTCATGATCTAAACAAGTAATTGACCTTGACTCTGAAATATGAAACACATGACATTATGACATATCATCAAAACATGTGCCACACATCCCACTGACAGAGTCATGGAAGGTGCACTTCCTGTTTCTGAAACTGTCACACATGTCAAATCGCTCACCCATCCATGAGGGTCATAAGCGATCGCAGTGGCCCTCAGTGGACGCATCGCTTTAGTTCCGCAATGTTTACCCCACACTGCCTCCCAACCCCCATATTTTCCATTTCATCCTCTCTCCACATGTCCTGTCGAGGCTTTTCTTATTATAAATAGCAGGCTAAATGTGAACTCAATTACCCATTATCATGCGCAACTGATGATCCTAAATTTCATTAGGCGATAGAACGTCATGTGGCGAACAACGCTACCTCTTCTGTGTGCTCACAGTTGATTGTTATTTGAGAACAAGAGGCAGTACACACTTATCATTCACACTGAGAATGTGCTAATCCAAATATCATCTCATGTGAACTTTTTTGTATAAAAAGGCAAGAAGCAGACACACCTGTGATCATTTTATAAACTATTTTTAAAGTGCCCCGACTCTGTAAACCCTAATGTTGTCTTTACTTAAACCATCAAGTAATCTTGACTAAACATTACTTAACATTTTGTATTTTGGACCTATAACTCAAAAAAATGAGCTAGCTTAATTTATTTAACAACAACATACATAAACTTAAGATTATTACTTAAGAACTAATGCACTGATTGGTTGATATGTATAAAAGGCAGTCATTTTCGTATTTTGAATGACATTTTAAAATTATAATTTTAATTATAATGTCATTTTGTTTTATAATTCTGAATCAAATTTAACTAATATTTTCAATTGTTTTTCGGTTGCAGGTGATATGAGACATGAACATGCGGAAATGTAAGTATATTTTCATAAAAGTACTGCAAACATATTTATAGTGAGTTGTTGGGGCATTAATGGAATTTTTTGTTTTCCATTAAAGTCAGCCCAGCCAACTGAGGTCTAAAGCCTTGTGCTTCGAGGGCTACCTGTCCAGCTTGGAGACAATGACTCTGCTTTCTTTAAGTCACGTTTAGTAAGTGCATCTGTTCCTAACCCGTTTACATTTGAAGAGCCACCTTTGCTCACAGTAGTCTAAGCATTTGCCAGCGAATCTTGTTGATTTTGGAGCAATACTCCACCCAAAAATGCAAATTTGATTCAAATGTACTCATCCTCAGGTCATTCCAAGATATAGACGAGAACAATCCAAGATTTTCATGGAAACAGATTTGGAGAAATGTAGCATTACATCACTAGAATGAGCGCTGATCACAAAAAAAAATCACAATCCACAAGTAAAGTAAAGTCTTGTGAAGTGAAAAGCTGTGTTTGTAAAAAATACATCAAGCCACTTTAAAATATTGCCATTATATTGCTATAACACTAATAATATTTCCTCCAGTGGGAAAAAACAAAACAAAACATTCTTTCTGAACTGTTCTAGATGTTTTTTGCTTGTAAATGGTGCTTGATCTGTGCATATTTCTCTCCTGATTCATTTAACGTAAACACTTTAAAGTTAAAATGTCTTCATGGATTACTAGAAAGCAGATTTTTCACAAGACCCCCAACACTGCTCATAACAGCAGACTTACTTAAAGTAAACTAAACCTAAACAATAAATCCTACAATAAATGCATTAATAAATAATTTGAATGTGTTAGTCAGCTAATATTAATAACACTTTTTTTTTATCTGTTCTTCTGCACTCCAGTTATATTAGGCCTTGTGGGCTATGTTAACTCTTTTCCTTTTACCTGAGGCCTTATCAAACAAATTCTGTGACTCCACATCACTAAAACATAAACAAAATACACACCACAAAGCCCTCTAGGATGCAGTTCAGTTGGTGGTACAACTCCTTGCCAGCGGTTACAAAATATTCATATCATTGATTGCTCCTCTCCTGGCAGGGAGATAAAAGATTGACAATGTGGAGATGAAGAGAGGGAAAGAGGGAAGAAAGGGGAGGTGTGGCTGTGATTCATGCTAAAGAATATCAAAGTGTCTCAGCAAGGAACTCAGAGTCAGAATAGGAGAAGATATGGAGAGAGGGCTATGGCATGAGGCAAAGATAAACTGCAGAAAAATCCAGACGACATCTCATTTCAATAAAACGGTAAACGTGGTCGCAACATACTGACTTTAGCAGGCTAATACTTGTGTTGAATTAATAAAAATGATATGGTGATCAACCTAACAAATGAATTGCAAATAATTGCATCTAACAACATTAGAGGGGGAAATAATTAAAATACATTATAAATTTGTAGCTAATTAAACATTTGAGCGCGTATTATGATTCTAAGAAAACCAATAAACGTTTAAGCAAGCTTCTCAGAGATATTGTCTTGTTCTTCTTTGCTTTCCTGTGTGTTAAAACCTTTCCTTTTCACTTCATTAAAGATCATATTGATCTAGCTTGGAGCACGCGAGAAGGGTGAGGGTTTTTGTTGAGTATTACCCAAAGCTTCTTCATAGCTGTCAATTGATCGCTTCAGTTGTGCTAAAGAGAGGTTTATCGCTGATAGTAGTGACATAACAGCCTGTTCTGTGCTGATTCAGATACTCAACTGTTGTGTAACCAAATGAGGAAATACATTTGGACCTTGAAATGAATTGATCATGATGTTCTTGCCTCTATTAAAGAACAAGATGTTGGTTCTTCAATTCAATTTTGATTCTTTCATTCAAAATGGTATTCTGATAACACAAATTATAATAAAAAGACTAACTTAGAAAAATGACTTGTAGCAATTTCTAATCAGACCTTTTGGACTCCATACAGTCTTCCTTACCACTTATATAATTAGCGATATACAGTATAAAGGCATGTATCTGCACATTATTATAGCTGGTTATTGTTAAACACTGCGTTCAGGTGCTACCTAATTCTGCAGCATTGGCATTCATGGTCAAGTTAAAATTCATATACCTCTGATAAGGATAAATTGAACAAGGGGAAATTAAGCATTAAAAGCCTGAAAGTATTTCTTAATAACTGGCAGAATGAATCATCTCTCCTAAGCCTGTATTAATTAAAACTTGGATTTAACAAAAGCTACGGGTATTAGAAGTGGTCCTCGTCATTCTTTAACCTGAGCCAGCAACACACTGCAATGACAGTCTGTCATAGCATTGATATATTAAAAGGCTTTAGAAAGATACTGGAGAAACATTGCCTAGCCCAAAACTTTCCTCTACTTCACAAATGTTTTCCAATGTATACAATACCCACCATGGCTCTGGGTCAAAGGTCAGGTGGAATCACAGTCTGATAGCTTGAAGCAATTCAACATTTTCATTTCTTGTCTTCTGCTTTTTGTTCTCCTTTCCATTACTGCAGATGCTACTATGAAATTACAGTAACTTATTATTATGATGATTATTATTATAAATCTAGTAGCATAGGTTTTAAGACAAATCCTGACCCAACTGATTTTCAACTGCCATGGAAGGGTGGGTTGATGACACACAAAGGTTAAAGCAAAAAAATCAAAAGAACTGCCCTAATGCATATACACAAATACATAGAATTCTCTGAATAGCATCTTCTGCTGCACAAAGTCCTTCAAGAGAGATCAAAACCACCTCCACCAACATATTACTTGAGCTTTCATATTAAAAACTTCATTAAACATTTATAAGTGCTAGCATTTATTCACACGCTGGATCCAACCAGATATTAAGTCGGATGATAATTGCAGAAACAGCATATGAACTCAAAGAACATGCTTAGAGAACATTTACAGTAGGTGGTTACATAAAGAAGCACTGCTACTGTTTGAAGGTGTTTGTTCTTGCAAAACTCTGAAACAGCCAGTAGCAGTTGTCACAGATGGCACTTTAAAGCATCTGCTGTACTTCACATGGGATTCAGCTCTTCTGAGAGAAGGCATTGCCTGGAGTCTTGCATGAAATAAAGCAGTTATTTATTTATTTTTAATATTATTACATTTTCAATATAGTTTCTTTCTTCCTCAGTATTGTATTTATTCTTTTTTTATTCTAAATATTGCATCATTGTAAATGGTCTAAGCACTACCTTGAGAATCTTCCAGATTCCACTCAATTATTCTAACATGATTCTCCTCATCAAAATGGTTTTATATGGGCCAAAATTGATGCACTCACTCATTCTGCATAAAATCAGTTGCAACAATTTTCAGAGGAGGTTGATGTATAAACCAAACCAATAAAAGACTGCAGCTGGCTTTATAATAGTTTTTTTTATTATTATTTTGGTAACACTTTAGAATAGGGAACACATATAAACTATTAACTACGACTTTTCCATCAATAAACTCCTAATTTACTACTTATTAATAGTCAGTAAGGTAGTTGTTAGGTTTAGGTATTGGTTAGAATTAAGAATGTAGAATAAGGCATTAATATGTGCTTTATAAGTACTAATAAACAGCCAATATCCTAGTAATATGCATGCTAATAAGCAACTAGTTAAAACACCCTATTCTAAAGCGATACCATTATTTTTTAACTATGCTCTCTACATATAATCGTTCTCCAGCATTTTTAAAATAATCTTGATAATTAGTGACAATATAACCCAGTTAAATTGTTCATAAATTAGAAAGTCTAAAAACTGATGCAAAATTCCAGACAGAACCTGTCGCTCAAAAAACCTTTCGCCTTTTTTGGAAACAAATGACATTGCATTATTTGAATATCCCTTCTGATTGGCCAGCTTACTACTAAAATTAACCTGTTTGCAGTTATGTGTGTTAATTCTTTTGGGTTAATTTATTTCTGAAATTGATACACATTAGAAATTTAACTGATTATTATTTTATTTTTATTTTTACTTTAATTGTTCCATTCATTTTTTAAATATTTTTTTAAAGACACTTTTGAACAGGCACTGCCTCCTGCCACTGCGTAAAATACACATAACAAGAAGCCTAACTCGACACGATAGTAAGATAGTAGGGCCGTAATGAGTGCGCCACTCATTGCAAACAGACGGTGAGCAACACAAAACCCTAATGACGCTTAGAGGTGCGTATTAAAAGCCATTTGTACACTTTGTACACTACGCAGACACGGAGCGAAGCCCGGATCATATTTTACCATGTGTAATGGTGTCCCTGTGGCTATACATAACTTCCCACTGTCACTTTCCATTTGATCTGTCATGAGAAACATTATGAGTGCCTTCACACTAACGTCGTTCGGTATAAAAGAAAGGAGGGGATGACATATTGCACAAACAGTCCAAGGTAGCAGACAAACGAGCTATTGTGTGTCTCATTTTTCAGCCTCGCTCTTCGTGTCTTAAAGCCGAGGCGGAGCTGAAAATGAAGTGTAGTTTTTTTTTGTGTCGCGGATCGAGGACGCATGATTGCTAGCCTAGCGAAAGTATATGACAAATCTAGCTGATGGAATTGAACCGTAAACTAATGAGAACAGTTTAGGCTGAAAGGTCAACGTTAAGAAGTCAACTGCTACTCGAAACAAAAATGCAGACAACTGAATAGCCTAAAAGCTTTTGGCACTGAAGCTTAGTCGTAACACAGTGGATTGTGATGGTGCAAGTTACTTCAATAGATCGACCTGAATGATCAAGTGAGGCTTGTCAGAGGCACTTTTCTCCAACAAGTGGAACTGACTTTCAATAAAGCAATTAAGGACATCAATTAGCATTCGCCCTTCCTGCTAGCATCAACCCTCCATGCAACATTACACATGAAAACTCATTGAGAGCTTTGATCTGTGAGAGTGTGCGTGTACAATTGGCCAATTGAGGACCTTTATACAGCCATTTAAAAAATGGCAAACTGGAAGTACAAAGGTAGCTGCGGCAAACACAAAAATAGCCGTGAGAAAGGCAGGTAAACAGCACCCTGAATAAACCAAGGCGCATTGCTGGGACATAGATAAGCCGGCTAGTCTAACAGCTATGAGATGAGAAAAAAAGAGGCCGTTCCCCCTATGTGGCTAAGCCACTAAATGGAACTTAGCTCTTATCTGAACTGATGCAGGGATTCCTCTGATTTCCCAGCTTTGCTTTGATGTGCTCAGCTTTAGCGGTGGTTGAGAAGCCGCGCTACCCGCCGTCGTACACGCTTTTATACGCCTATGCAACACAATGCTGCAGAGGCCTGACTATCTCTAGATGGCCTTAGTGGAGAGCAACCGTGTGAAAAGAATGTTAAAAGTATTGTAGACCAAAAACATTTCTGGCCTCTCTTGTACGCATAGTCAGATCTGCCATTTCAGTTTTAAATCTGATGTTACATGAGCCAAGCTACTAGAGAAAGAGAGAGAGAGAGAGAGAGAGAGAGAGAGAGAGAGAGAGAGAGAGAGAGAGAGAGAGAGAGGGGAAAGGGGGGAAAAGTCGACTTTCTCTTCGCTACAGATCACTAACCTGCATTTAAATGAAGATGGGATGCATGTAACTTGCTCCTTGCTGCCATCTAGCAGAGGAATAGGTGTAGTGCAAGCTAAAGTATCTGTTTAGGCTTTTGATCGGGGGCCACGTAGCATCTGCAGCAGTAATGTTTAACAAATGTCATTAACTCTCTCTCTCTCTCTCTCTCTATCTCTGTATACATGAGAGACTGTACAGGCTAGATGTTCCCTCTTGTGGGCTGAGTCTTGTTTAAATGATTCCCAGATAAACATTCTGTGCATCTATGGGATTATGCAGAAATGCTATGTGCATATAATTATCACCGGTACACAAACACACCATTTTCTCTTGTGTACATAGAGTTTGTCAACTCAAATACAAAGTCTTCTATTACATTGCGTGAGTTCTGCACTGAATTTATAGATGGTATTCCTTCATTTTTGAAGCTTGACGGTGCCTGGTTATTATAAAATCTCAGTGGTAAGACATGGGTTTAAAAAACAGGAACAACATATAGGTTAAACAAACAATGGCAGAATTTTGTTTTTATTCCACAGGCTAGAGAACTCCTTGCAATTCTACAAGCTGATGTCTGGTTGAGAAATTGCTTCCAGTTGAGGAAATGTCTTAGTTGTCAACATTTTGCCGCTCACAAAACACAACCGTGGCTCTGCTTTTCTCCTCTTCAGTTACTGAACTGTTCCCTTGAATTGCTGTGGAGATGGTGCATAAAAACAATATTACCGCCACACCCCGGAGCCTTCATTAACATCTACAGAGCCACGAGAACGTCTTCCTAAAGCCATTCTACAGAAGGGCTGCGCAAGGTCTGAGAAGTCTGTTATTTCTAAAAATAAATAAATAAACCCCACAGGAGGCGAGCGTATGAACCCACATAAACACTCACCACATGCTGGATCAAAAAATTCTCCAGCGCCATTCCTGAGAGATTCAAAGAGCAGCTCGGAGATCAGGAAGTGTGTGAATGGCTTGCTGGAGGCATGTGTTTATTCCTGTTTGGGGAATGAATTATGCATCGCCTTAATCAAATAAATACAAATGAGAACGCCTTGCCAATCAGTCGCAAAAGCCTGAAGAAGGTGTTGTGCGCTAAGAAATATGCTCCTCCCTTCCCCCTCTGTATCACTTTCGTGCCTTTCATCTCGGACAGACTATGGAGAAATGAACACCCCACTATTTTTCTCTCATCTCATTCTTTCTCCCTCCTCGCCGTTCCCGCTCTCCTTCACTAAGCACAGAGTGGGCAGAAGAGAGTTCATGCACTCCAGCAGGGACTCGTCCAATTCCAGAGGCCTTGTTTTGCTTTGCAGTCTGGAGAAAAGCATTTCATTTGGCCAGGGGATTTACCGCTCAATTATTCTGTGTAAGCATACAAATAGGTCACCGTTTATAGGTACTTTTGCAATTTGTTTGAGTGTGTCTGATTCATCCTGTTTTTTTTCCCCCTCTCTCTTAGCTTTTGAGTGCCACGAAACACTTACATGGTATTAGCTTTACAACATCTCAATTGTTGCACAGTGTTGCCACAGTGTTCATTGTCTTAAAGTTCAATAATTAATGTACAGGACAAAAAAATTAAAGATGAAAAAATCGTGGTTATCCTGTAAGAGTCAATTTAGTCCCTTATTAAACAAAGTAAACTCAAGTAATCTAAAGAAGAAAAACAGCGTGTAGTAGACAATAAGCAGACAATACCAGACAATGAACTGAAGAAAATTAAGAATTTAAATACACAGGGTGATGAACTCAATGACAAACAGGTGAGAACTAATAAACCAATAACCATAGCAACAAATGAAGAAAAAATGGAAAAAAGGAAAACAATAATTCTGCAAACTGTCATTGGGGAAATCTAGTTTTTTCAGTAGGAATCATGATCAGGAATTGTACATAAGGGTGAAACATTTCCTCAGATCGATTTTGCGGTTAGTTCAAGTTGGTTATGCAATATTATCCAACAGAAAGCTGTTAGCTGTTTAGTTTGCAAATGGTTTCTGTATGAGTTGTGCTTCATACAGTTCATCGTTACACTATTAATAGACAATGGGCCAATTTCACAGAGATTTTGCACCTTTACAATGCGAGCGAAAGGTACCAGGAAGGTTTAAAGGCCAAAAGAAATTTGTTCTTTTATATTAATTATCATTAAATACTGAAAAACACAATATTTGAACTGTAATAATCATAAAAAAAAATATTGTTTTGTTTTGTGCAGTGGATGAACTTGTTGTTCACCTAGTATCTGGTACAATAGTGACATCCCTTCTAAAAGGGTTTTTAAAAAGCAATCTTTGGTTTACTAATCTAACAGCATGATAGCAGTGTTGTGACTAATTGTTTCACCCACAATAAACACTAAACATGCACAAACAGTTTTAATATAATTAAATTCAGCATATACAACTTCTATTTTCATTGCATTCACATTTATTCAATTGGCAGACACAAATACACAACTTAACATGAGCACAAAACAAGTGATGAGTAATATGAGTTAGTAATGAAACAGTTTCAACGCTGGCTAGTTTAATATATAATTTACCAACTGTTTATTCTTGACAATTTAAGTTCCAAGCACATAAATTATCTTAATAAATATAATCATGGAAAAGAATTGGTATTTTGCCTTGCTTTCTCATTATGACACAGAGGAGATTATTTATTTCTGGACTATTCTTTCTATATTCTTAATCTTCAACTACATAGAGGGATGGTAATCAATACATTATATACTGTATATTAACATGGAAACGCAAATCTGCAAATCAATTAAATGAACTACAAATCTGAAATGTAAACGTAAAAAATTAAATAAATAAATAAATAAATGAAACAATTTTATCTACACTTCATGGGTGTAATTTTACACCTGTAACATACATGTGAGCATTCGTCCTCTACTGATGTTTCACATTTGCATTTCAATGAATGATGCCGTTTAACACATGGGTGATATTTTACTTGTTGAGCTTCGATGATAATTAAATTTCACCGTGCAAAGAATGCAAATGTCTTTACTTTTGTTAAACATCCCATCTGGGACATTCAAAATTATCCGTAGAAATGTCTTTTCCCATTTACTTATAAATGCATGCTCCGCTAGGAACCAGGTGTGTGTGTGTGTGTGTGTGTGTGTGTGTGTGTGTGTGTGTGTGTGTGTGTGTGTGTGTGTGTGTGGGTGTGTGGGTGTAGTGTGTGTGCACACTTGTGCAGTGGCTTCAATCCATTCCAATAAGCTCCAAATGTTTCAATCAATTTTTAGAATTTGCACTGAACAGAATGAAACAACTGTAATCTAAAAATTGGATAAAATGTTAACATTCTTAAAAAAAATGCATTAATCAAAAATATGTGTTAGCCATCCTAATAAGAAAGAAAATTCAAAGAAACATGATACTTACAGTACACAGCACACACATGCACCAAAACACTTTTAGAAACAACTACAACAACAAAATATCTGTTCAAAGATGCTAAAGCGTGACTCTAGTGCAATGTGCCAGCTGAGTGCTGGTGGACAGACTGTCTGCATCTACAAGTACAAGCTAAAATCAAATGAATGTGTGAATACATGTGAACATAAAGACACCTGCCCATGTCTGTATATGACAAAGCAGAGCAGTCAGCCCAAACAATCAGAGCAGAAAAGCTACATGAAACACAATTTAACATCATGTTTCCAAACCACACACAACTGACTGATGACAGCAATCAACTCTGAGAGAGAAAGGGATAATAGGGACGTTGACATGTACTGTATGTCATTTAGAGAAAAAGTCTAGATTTTGCCTAATACTGTTTACAACAAGTCAGTAATCAATACTGCTGGATCAAATAAGCCTGAACCCCTTGTCATTGACTTGCATCACTGAGCAAGCATCAGTGCCAATTAGTGATTTAGTTGTCCTGGACCATATCTGTGGACCCTGACTAAAACTTTGTTGCTGATTCTGAATGTACAATGGTCCTTCTCAGGAATCATTTATGATGTGAACATGCACCCACCGCTTTATTTTCCCATAATCAGTTTTATCCCCACCATTTTAGCCTCTACGGTATGCAAACTTTTCTAATGGTGAAATATGTGGAACTTGTTCTAAAGACATTTTCTTAAAAAAAAAAATCTCATTGTAGTAAATATGTTCTCTTCAACTAATTGATGTATTTAAAGATTCAGAACTCCTACAATCTAAAATGAGTGAATCATCATTGGTTTTTCATTGGTTCGTAAACAAACAAAACATTCTGAACTTTGTCACTCTTAGCATATGGAACAACTTACTGTTCCCACCTTTTTACCTTTCCATAAACATTCCCATGTTCATTTTTGCCTGAAAAAGAAGATATATCACAGTAAACACTTTCAAATAAAGTAATACATGTATTATTTAATGCAATTCAATATAATTGATGCCCCTGTATATTAAAACGCTTTATGCTTAAGCACTATTACATTGTAGTACATATGATATATGTCATATTTACATCCACTGAACATATAGCTGCAATTTCATTTTATTAAAAAAAATACACTATGCATTATTCTTTATTATGCAAATGCTAGATTTACTTGCCTAATATGTAAAGAGAATGTGCTTTCTATAGTAAAATGCCATTTGATATGCTACTGGGATTGCTATTACAATACTTTTTAATAGATTTCATATGTAATAATAACATTAATAAATTAATGAATAAAAAGTTAAATAATAATATAAATAATAATACATAAATAATAAAATGTTAATAAAACTTTTCAGGTTATACCTGACAATAAACAAATGAGCTGTTATTTCTGTGGCAATATAACCAGGTTTTTTGATCACTAAATTACTCTTGATGTAATATTTTGTTTTTTTAGTATACCATAATACATCAGGAATTATAACAAAATGAGTACATGCACAACAAATGCACGGCACAACATGAAAAAAAAAATGCTAATGAGCAAAAATGACAAATAAAACAAAAATCATAATAATTACTTTCCACTAAAAGTCTATGCACTCTATGGTTTTGGCATGGCAACAAACTGAATTACAAAGCAGATAAAGAGCGGTGTTTTTAAGTATTGTTAAAAAAAAAGAGAGAGAAAACTGCAGTCGTTTGAGACAGAGAGATTAGAAATCTATTACCGAAGCAGATAACCATTGGCTCTCTTCAAGCCATTTATCTAACTGTCCTCTCAAATGGATCTTAAAGTTTGCATCTCCAGCCCTCAAAACTCAATATCTGAGAGGGGCTGTTACAACATTGGAAGTGTAATGAATTGCTCAGGGGTTTGTATGTGTCATCAGTTAACCCAATCTACTGCAGCCATAAAAATGGGCTGGGCTGAAATCACATGACAAATTGCAGAATGAAATGGAGTTTGGATGGTGTGGTCAGCTACACCATCATCCTTTTACCCTCTGTGCATGTAAAATTTCTGTCAGTAATGGGTTGAGCAGGATGGGATTTACTTTAGTCAAATAGATGCTGTGAGTGATGCAGCCTGGATGCAGCGGAATTATAGGAAAACAATAAATGAGCACTAACCACAGAGAGAAAGGCTGGATGTTGCACAGCAGCCTCAGAGACGAAAGGTAACATTTTTCATGGAGGACGTGTGAAGAATGTTATCAAGTTGAAATAGGTTTCTTATCAGTCTTCAGAAGATTAAGAAAAGTCGCGGTGTCAAACAAGAAAATATGAGATACCAAGTCATAATTATGAGATAAAAAAGTTGAAATTATGAGCTAAAAAACGTCCTATGAGTCAAAATTGACAAAATATTTACACTTTACTTCATTTGTATAGCACTTTTCCTATATTAAATGCAGCTCAAAGTGCTTCACGGGGTAAAATACAAATATAAAATCATACAACACTGTCAACATGATGTCAATACTATTAAAATATCAATATAGGCTACTCAAAAGCAACTTTAAAAAGGTATATCCTGATTTGCATGTTAAAAATATGAATGCTTGAATTTTGTTCAACTGGTAGATGATTCTAAATTCAAATCTGTCCACATTCGGTCAGAAATATGACTGTTCATGTCTCAATTTCAGCTTTTTATCTCATAATTTAAACTTTTTATCAGATAGTTACAACTTCGTATCATAATTTCGACTTTTTATTTTTATATATGTTTATATAATTTGGCAGAAATGGTCTTCCATATATATTCAATACAATTAGATGAAAAACAGTATCATTGTTGTAATTAAGTGTTGATGCAGAGTGGCTTTAGCATCTCACTATTTTGCATATACAGTTCTGAATGTGGCTCATCCAATCAGATTTTAGAGTCTGAAAGGGGCTATTTAATATATAACCAATTTCCAGGAAAAGGTTATCACAATATATAAATCGTGACCACCCACCTCCATCGTTAAATATCAACCCGATACTTAAATGTTAAGTATGTTTCAAAATATGCTTGGGGTCCCAAAAAGAACTTGAGGTGGTTTTGAGTTTTTACACTAGCTCAAAAGATAGCCACATCGCATTACTTGGTGTGTAAGAGTGTGTATCTATGTGCCAGTATGCCGTCTGTTCTCTATTGATTGCCTGAGGCGGCCACCTGACCCGATTAATAAACTGCTGTTGCCAGCGCGGCATCCCTGCTTCCCCGCACACAGAGGAACGACACATCCATGATGCATGATGCAAGCTGGCTCCAAGTAGGAAGCAGGAAGGGGCTGGGGCATGGCCCGTGGACAGAGATCTGCTCTCAGCTGGCATCCACTACACTCAGCTGCAGATAGAAGGAGAGCGAGAGGAGATAAGAGGAGAGATACTGTAGGAGAGAAAGGGTTATGATAGAGGAAGAGAAAGAAACCGAATGATGAAAGAGGGGTCTGAGAAAGGAAATGTAATGTTCTCCAGCTAGATGGTAACAATGATTAGGGTGTTTATCTTTTTGGGGGCAAATACTTTACTTTTGGCTATTGACTCAGTGGTGCTTACAAATCTATAAGACTAGATTTCTAATGCCCATAATATGAGTCATGTAATGAAGTACAATTTTAAGCAATCAAACGATGTAAAATATAGGCTGTGTCCAAAATCACATAATCTCTTGAGTATGTCATTGTTTTGAATACTTTCCTTCACGACTGGTAAAAAAGTATGTTCTATATAGTATGAATGTATGCAGTATGATTGTAATCTGGACGTACTACATCCACCATGTTGCCCGTATCATGTGACCTACCCGCGTCATTTACATTGAGTCACTGCCGTTCACAAATCCTCTCTCGTGGCCTCATGGATAGTAAAGTGTCCATCATATGCACACTTCAGATTCTCACCGGAAGTAGTAGGTCATCCGGGCACTTTTTGCGTACTGTTTTATGAATATTATGAATTCAGACATACTTTTTTGTCACATACTATTTTGGCCTAAGAAAGTATTTCGAATGCAGCCAAAGGATCAGGCTTACGGTCCTTGAGATCGGCTCAGGACATCCCTAATTAGAAGCACAATTTCCATGTTTTCTAGTGAGAATTATTTGATGTTGGACAAATTGTCTAACATAGCATTTAACATAGTAAAAAGTATAGAGTAGGTTGTTTTAAACACCATTTGTTGAACATATTTATGGAAGTCAATTTCTGCCACACAAGAAAGAGAAAAATCATGCTCTGGTAAATCTTATTTATGACATTGAAAGTTCTCATTATGACATAAAATGTCGACATTTGAGATGCCAAGTCATAATTATTATACATATAAAATTATTATGAGATACAAAGTCATAATTTACTAAACATTTAGCCTATTTATGAGTTATGTAAGAATTTTAGCTTTTTATGTCATAGTTTCAACATTCACCAAAGTATGATTTTTTTTTCTTGTGTAGCACAAAAGTCTTTCATATTCAATATATTAAAATAAATGTATGAACAAATATTAATTTTGAAAAAATTCACATTTATATGTGTTCCACATGTTGTGTACGTGTTACTGCATAATTCCACCCACATTAAAACATAAGAAAATTCCTTAACCCCAAATCCAAGAAGTATATTAGGAAGAGAAGTACATCTCAATCCATACATTTTCTCAACTTATTATTTTGTACAATTGCAATGTTGACAACAAGAAATTCAACATTTACTAACTGCTAACAGCATCCACTAAAATAATACGATCAGAGGTTCTGGCACTTAAATCGAGAACCAATTGCAGTTGAAATACAACTCAAATGGATCAGACATGGATCACTTTATGGAGTACACAGCACAACAAAACAGGACAGGAACTGGAACGGATCCCTCAGGGCAAAAGGGAAGCTTGCCAGACCAAAGAGTAAAAGAAAGTACAAATAAAGAAGAGGCAACCAAAGACAACAACAAGGCCTAGTGATGATATCATTATTTCTTAGCTCAATTTCTGTCTGTAATGATGTGAGTAGATCAGGGTTTACTTTAGTCAAATAGCTCTGAGTGATGCAGCCTGGGTGCAACAGAATTGTGGGAAGACAAATAAATGAGCACTAACCACAGAGCAAAAGACTTGATATTCCAGACTGCAAGCTAACATTTTTCATTGAGAAGTCATGAAGTGTCTCAAGCAAGTCAGCATAGGAAGATCCTTAGGCATGTTAGGCATGATGCAAACTGGATATTAGAAACTTGACTTATTGAGAAGGTTTTGCATATATTCGAAGGCTTTCTCAGACTCATACAAATATTCAACATAACAAGGCCTAGTGATGGGCATAGCATATCTGCCCAAAACCAGAGTGAACAGACAAAAAAGAAGAAGAAGAAAAAAAGAATAGACTCAATTGCCAAAGACTCAAACTTATGCTTATGAATTGTCAACACATCATGAATTCGTCATTTAAAGACATGAAACATTTCAAATAAATCATATGGGGCCGGTTGCACCAGGTGGGCGTACACCTGGTCGTAAGACTAAGCTTAACATAAAATGCGAAAAATAAGACCTGCATAGAATTAAATACCTGTTGCACCATCTGGACGTAGCGCACGTCTGAGACTAAATCTTACGCCTAGTCAAAGGTAGGTGTAAAGTGAGAAGTCTTGACTTGTTTCCATGGTGAAAATAAAGGCAAAATAAAAACGTTGAGATGATGGTGCGTCTGGTATACAGGCTCCACGATCATATCGTCGTGTTTTTCAAAGCTGTCTTCGGTACTAAAGTCAGGTCGGGATTATCTGCAAAAGTTGAATGCGTTATTAAAATATAACTTGCTCCATAAATTTGTGTAGGCTACTCTGTACACCGTGAAAACTAGTCTATAACTTGTACATTGTGTAAACATCTTTTGCCAGATGTCTTGTTTTTTTATTCGTTACTGAATTGTTTTGCTTGCATTCCAAAATATGCATATACTAACTGAATTGCTCAATAATTTTTCTTCTTTCACAATCTGAGTAATTTAGTTTTTTCGATTCAACTGTTTTTCATCTATTCATTGGAGCCAATAAATTCACACTTGTAACGTCTCGTTCACACTAGGGCAGGCATGTTTCGGTCTGGCATAGTAGATATTCGTTCCCCAAAGTGTCGTTATCGACGCAGTGTGAGTTCCCTCGAAAGGGAACATCTCGGGTTACGACTGTAACCCTTGTTCCCTGAGAAAGGGAACGAGACACTGCGTCTCGTTGCCACACCTCTCCATGCCTGGGAGCGGCTTGCTTCATCGCGAAAGCTAACTCTGTTGTGTGCCGGCGTCCCTTTGTAGCTTCCGTGTATGCCGTCACATGTTACGTTATGATGCAACACCAATCAGGATTGGAATAGTTTCATTCATGCTTCATGCTTGTGTCACGCTGAGGGTGTTCTCCAAAGTGCCATTATCGATGCAGTGCGAGTTCCCTCGAAAGGGAACCATAGTAACGCGAATGTGTCTCAACTAACAGTGCAGTAGAACATATCAGTGTGTACGCGCATCGTCTACACTAGTCGTAGTTTTCGATGGTGCAACAGGTATAAATATTCATCGGCAAGCTAGACGTAACTAAGTTCAGCGTAGCGCTTACAGCCAACGTTTTTACGTCCAGCTGGTGCAACCGGCCCTTGAAGAGGCTACTTCTCCTTCAAGGCTCTCTAAGATTCTAAAGCGAATCAGTGAAAAATATATATTCCTTTTAAACCTTACTTTTAAACATTTGCTTTTATTGTACTCTTCCATTTGGTTTTCAGTTTGATCATTGGAATAATTTATGAACAATGGATTATTTGCATTATTAGAGACACTTTAGCCACTTCAGCTCTGTAGGGCACTTAACATTAGATTTGCTAATGGATTTTTTCAGACAATGAAGATGTATAATTTTAATGTCCCATTCAAAAACTCTCGACATGGGTTCAAAAAGCATAGCAAAGTATCTCTTGAAGAGAACCAGCATCTGCCCTTGAAAACTGTCCAGCTACAGACTCCCCAAACTAAAACGCAACTTTAATCAACATCATTAGAATCGACAGCAAGCTAATTGATGGGAGCACAGCGTGTCCATAACGGTCTGAAGGTTTGGAGATTTTAACTGCATATTGGCAATTTGGAGTCTATAATGAAGAGGAATGGTCTAAGGTTTTCATCGATATCATTGGAGAGTGAGCATTTAAAGGTGAACGATAACACTGCCTTGCCAATTACTGCTGATCTGACTAAACAGGAGTAACTGACAGCAGGATGAAATGGAGGGATATGCAAAAGAATAACAACTAAATTCTACAAATCAGAACATAGTGAACACATATAATTCATTACATTCTCTTAGTGACTATATAGGACATCAGGGCTGGGTTATAGACCAGGCCAGTGGGGTCATTACACCAGGACCTTCAGAATGTCAGGGCCCTCCAAAGCCTCGGCTATTTGGCCAATGATGTGACTCCAATTTTTTGGTCTTATCTATTCATTTATTTAAGGAGGCATTAAAATTGCAATGACTTAACAGGATAGTTCATGCAAAAATCAAAATTCTGTCATCATTTACTCACCCTCAAGTTGTTCAAAACCTGTATGAAATTCTTTTTTTTTTTTTATGTTCAACACAAAAGAAGATATGTGACCCGTGAGTTGGAATGCACACGGCAAATTTCGAACAAATGAAAAATGTTGAAAATTGAGGCTTTCACAAAAATAAGTTCATTAAGCCCTTGTCTAGTGATCCTAATGCACCAAATAGCAATTAAACATCTAAAATTATCTTTATTTGTATGTTTTCTGAGAGGAGTACCTTTCCTTTATCCATGGAAAATGTTTCTCTCTGCACGCTTCTGGATGACTGCCGCTTCCCTCAGCACAAGTTTGGTATTGCTGTAAAGCGCAACATTCCAACTTTGTGAATATTCATAGCGAATTCTCAATGGCTTGAGTCTGAACCAATGAAATGTGATTTTCAGACTCATGCTGATGTAAACAAAACAATCTTGCTCACGCTAACTGACAGATCTGAAGCTCACGGACAAAGACGCCTCAGACAGCGCATGATCCCGATGTACACATATATAGAATTACAGTATTTCAAAAAATCTGTCTTGGCGAGTATTCACGCAAACATTATCTGTTATGTCTTAAGTGAACATTTGGTTAACTGTCGGGGAAAAACAGATCCGTGTGGTACAGTAGGTCTTAATATACAGTTTAGGCTGTCTGTTTCATTAATGCTAATCAAACAATTGTAGAATCATGGAAAAAAAAAAGTTGAACATATTTTTTTTTTCCTACAGACATGGGTTTTGACTTGGTTTGTGCTAAATTTTGTGGTATTGCTCGGGATTTTAAGGTATTTGTTTTGGAACAAATATTTTTTTGTTGGATTCCAACAAATCATACATCATTTTGAAGGTTTTTAAAAAGAGAATGTAAGAATAACAATAACATTTTTGAAAAAATCATTTTGCCAGCACGGGTCACATTTGTCGGTAACCAAACAGTTGATGGGCCCCATTGACTAATATATATATATTTATTTTCCCTTTTCTCCTATTATACTATGGTGGTCAATAGGATCAAACAACTGTTTGGTAACCCATATTCTTCAAAAGATCTTCTTTTGTGTTCATACGTGAACTATCCCTTAAGCATGATTTTATTTTCTGTATTAAAATTCATTTTGATATTCAATGTCCTCATTATCGAGTGATATTAAAGACTAAATAAAATGAACTTATAATTAAATTATTACATTTAGCATGGAATTTTGCAATAAATAAATAAATAGATCTGCTTCAACAGAACTAATGCTGAGCGCACACATGATCCTCATGTCACACTGTGGAATTTCAGCTGTCATTTATGTTACACTTTAAGACAACCAAGACGCTTTAAAAATGGATGCACGCAAGAAGACTTGTCCAAAGTTTTACATCATCCACCTATATGTTCATTTTGAAATGGCTTGTCTTGAAAAACGAAGATGATTTGATGGTCGTCGTAGGAGAAGTGATTTGACTGTGCACCAAATCTTCTGACACTGCCAGAATTCTGTCTGAGGTCAAATTTGATTCCAACAGTCATTAATCGACTGTCTGTGAACATGTCAAACTAATGATCAAAGAATTCAGATTTTAGCCTAGGATCAGAGGAATCTTTTAGGATTTGATATGTGGGTAATAAGAACATTTTATTTTCATTATATTTAGACTACTGGATTTACTACATTTCACTTTTAACTATATATTTTCTTGCAGGGTTTCACAGTTAATTTCAAGGTACTGTAAAACAAGGGTAGCCAAACCTGCTCCAGGAGGGCCACTGCCCCACAGAGTTTAGCTCCAATCCTGATCAAACACACCTGGAAAATCTAACCACAGTCTTCAGGATTACTTATATGTTATGTCATACTTTACATTCATACTTTATATTAAATGCTTGATTAGGGATGGAGCTAAACTCCAAAAGTTGCCCTCGAGGGAAAATTCAGCATTTGGATGCCTCAATTTTAGTATACTTTTGCATCAAATAAAACAGATATATTGATGATTTTTTTTATTTTATATATATATAAATACCTTAATAGGCCAATGTATCCTGGGAAATACAACTCCAAAATTTATCAAAAACTCCTTTGGATATGTTTAACTTCAGTCCAGATGATATAAAAAGTGACATTAAATGATTTTTTGCTGATCATTTTCAACTCTTGCATGTTTAAGGGTTAGTGGTATATGACTTGTTCATCTGACAAAACATCTTTCCAAAAGTCTTTCAGTCGACAAAAATGCCATAAAACAGTTTCAGGGCTTGACATTAACACTTGGGAATCACCAAAACGCGAGGATGATTCAGATTTTGTTTAATGTAATGGAGCTACACTTCAGTGGGCGTTATCTCAGCACCACAATGAAAGACCTGCTTCTATTGGCCACTCTCGCTTGGAGCAATAATTTGGCCACACCCTGACAGAGAGAGCGGGGTTGTAGCATGGAGAGCAACACATTATTGTGTAATGCCATAAGCAATGTAAGAACACTCTGAAGTGCATGTGGCTAGAAAACCAATTAACTTTAAAGATCTCTAGCGGCATGGGTTGTTGTTGTTTACATTCACTGTGGGAAATTAATATGAAACAGTCTTGAATATAGAACTTTATAGCCCTATCGTTAGAAAGATTTAAGGTTCTAGCTTCTAAATTTGACCAATGTTCATGATAAAGACAGTTAATAGTGACAGTAACATACATCAAACATGCAAAAGCATTCCAGTAGTTTTGAAAATTGCATGTGATTTAGGACCTTTATACAGTACATGCCATTGTAAAAACTGTAAGTCTATCCCATCATTTCCATCTGTGTAAATTTAAACATACCATCTACCCTGTATAAGGTATATTGTTATTTTTTTAAAGATCTATTGCTATTAAAAAAAAACTTTCGTCCACAAAAACAAACTTATGAGGTTCAACAAATGATATTTATGAATTAATAATTCTTAAAAATACGTTTGACCTTCTAGGTTTTTTTGCTTGCTTGTTTGTTTTTTTACTTTAAACAGTTATACCAGTCTATTTGATAGATTGAGGGCAAAAAAGAGACACCTTTGATGTGAAATAAAGTGGCACTCAATGTGACTTGGCTCAATAGCATAAAAAAAAAAAAAATGAACACTTTGTAGAGTCCCAAAACACTTGCAAGTGATTGGTGTGCCAAGGAACCATCAGTTTTGGCAAACCATTTGATGATATTATCGTTTAAAGTTGAGGCATTGCACTGATATGAGAAAAAACAGTGTATAATAGGAGTTTTACACTTCTGTAGCTGTTTTTCAATAAACTGCCTTCATTAGATTGCCTTTGTACACAAAAAAGCTGTCTATAGTTTTTAAACATTCTTATGAGACCATAAGTTAAAACTCTGCCAGGGGAAGCAAATTCTGGATCAATTGAGTTTGGATTGGATACTGCACACACAGCCTGTGTTAAATCATCTAAAACGGATTCATGAAACAGAACTGGCTGTCAGAAGCCTGAGAAGCCCCGATTCGTGCCACTGTATGAGCAGTGCTGATTACAATTGACTACATCACACATTTATTCCTAATCAACCTTAACAAAGTGTTACTGATCACAGCCACAGTCGAACATGCGTAAGGGTAACATGGAAAAACACACCAAAGCCACAAGTGGGCATGACTAGCACTCATCTGCTCAAGTCAGACACAAATACTCTCTCCCCTCCATACTAGCCAATGCTAAATGTATTAACTGTAAAAGCGGTGGCATACTAACTGCGATCTTTTACAGTACTGCTGTTGCCATTTGGATAATTGAGTGTGAGCAGTGACAGCCATCAAGTGAGAGGAAAATTTGACAGTATTTGTGACAGAGTAACAAGCCGTCTGTTCGAACAGAAGTGCCACTTTTTTATTGTTCAGTGGACTGCACCTATAACTCCAAGTTACGTTAAGCTGCAATTATTGTATGTGCTGTAAAGTATGCAAATACGCTGAAAAAACATATTAATGAATGCACTAAAAGTTGAAGAATTCCATATAATACACTAAAAATATTCCGGAACTTTATGTAAAATATGTATTATTGCATGGAACATTCTGTGAAAGTGAAGAACAAGTTTTACTTTTCAAGCTTATAATTAAGATCCATTCTATACATACACATATACTCCTACATATAACATACGGTCTACGTCTAATGTTATTGTTTCTTTCCAAAGAACTGCTTTGCATAAAAGTGTAAATGTATCCCAGATGTCACTTCACTGCGACCGTATGTATAAAAAACAGTAAAGTACATATGTACATGAAATATAAATATGTATGTGTGTGCATTTATATATAAATAATAAATATACACAGTAAACAAACTTTTATTTTCAATGCTGATATATTTGACAGCACTAAATATAATATAATATAATATAATATAATATAATATAATATAATATAATATAATATAATATAATATAATATAATATAATATAATAACATGGTATAATAATATTATTAGACCCTTTAAATAAATATAAATGTCACGTTAGGTTTTATGTTCAGTTCTCCCATATTGTTCAATTTCAGTGGATCTGAAGTAACTAAACAATTTTGGGTCCAAAGAAAAGAACAGAATTTTGCCTTCAGTGTTCCCTGAGATTTCTGCCACGAAAAGATAAATAAATCAATCTTCGCAGACAGCCCAGACACCTGCCGTTTATAGCACATGACCCTGGACATGTAGGGATGGAGTCATGCATCAAAGCACCATTAATTGCACAATAGACGCAGGAGGGTATCGAGTGTGGAAGACGAGAGGGTTGTGGCACAGTGTCATTTTTTTTTTTTTTTTGATTTTTGAGGTGCAGTGTTTTCTGTGCTTTATCACACTCTCAGACATCCTGTTTGATAAAAATGCATTTGCCCGGGAAACTCAACTCACTCAATCTTCACTTTGGCAGGTCAACTTTGTTCAAAATGAAAGTCTCAAATGGAACAAACACAAAAACCTGGAAGACACGATGAAGGTTTGAGACAGAAAG
Source organism: Zacco platypus (assembly GCA_038088235.1). Taxonomy (NCBI): domain Eukaryota; kingdom Metazoa; phylum Chordata; class Actinopteri; order Cypriniformes; family Xenocyprididae; genus Zacco; species Zacco platypus. The sequence goes on along the minus strand of CM076084.1, from coordinate 30,874,800 downwards.
CTGCAGTAGGCAGCAAAGAAGTTTTTTTCTTGAAAGAAATTATCACTTTTATTCAACATGGATGCATTAAAGGCACAATATGTATTTTTCGCCACTAGGGGTCGCTAAACTCTTCAAAACAATTACAAAAATCGTAGTTTGATGATGCAGTGAGTGAGTGGAACATGGAACTTGTCTTCATGCCGATGAATCTAATAATGTTTATGGGGAAATAATATTTATAGATGAGTGAATGCATGTTTTTTAACATGACTGTGGTATGAAGCTGGGCGTGGCAGAGAATTGTGGGTCCAATTACTAATGAGTGACAGATATCAGTGGTAGTCCTGGCGAGTCCTTCAGATAAAGGAAAGAGGACATTTCATGTAATCCTGTGAATTAGTTTGTTGGCTGTATGAGGCCTAACAGTAAGCTAGATCAACATTACAGTATCATACTGATGATATTCTAACACTTTGTCGTGTTGAGCTATATAACATAGTCTTATTTAGCTATGTAAACATTGTCATTTGTTTACCTTGTCTAATATCATGCAAGAGCGCCGTTTCTGTCAAGTCAAAGTTTGTCGCAAAGCTCTCGCCATCTCGGAAGCGCCACGGAAATATTGATCCTCATTTTATTTCTCCTTTTGTCCCAAAGTTTGCTTGCCATGGTCCATAACGAAACAACAACAGCGCACCGCTAGACATTACATAACTGTTTGTGTCTGTTGCAATGGTTACTATGCAGTACAAGCAGAAACCAGGGATAACGCAGATATTACGTCACTGAAAGGCGACCAGTGACAAGAGAGCACTATTTAAAATTGTGAATTTCTCTGAATTTACAAATTCTTGGAAATATTTAGGATAATGTATATACACAGCTGAACGAAATGTAGAACACTGTGCAAGTGGTTTTTGGATATTTTTATATAGAAAAAAAATACATATTGTGCCTTTAAATTGATCAAAAGTGGCAGTAAAGACGTTTACATTGTTACAAAAAAAATCTACTTTCAAATAAATCTATTAAAAATGTACCACAAAAATATTAGGCAGCACAACTGTTTTCAACATTGATAATAATATTAAGTGTTTTTTGAGCACCAAATTGGCATATTAAAATGATTTCTGGAGGATCATGTGACACTGAAGACTGAAGTAATGATGCTGGAAATTCACCTTTGCCAACACAGGAATTACTTACATTTTAAAATATATTAAAATAGAAAACAGTTACACAATATTGTGTTTATCAAATAAACGTAGCCTTGGTGATCATCAGAGACGTCTTTCATAAGTATTTAAACAAATCATACCGACCCCAGACCTTTGAACAGTAGTATACGTACTCTGTTTACACAAAATATCTTCATGAAGTTGGAAGCCTCACTATTTCAGCAGTGTATTCAGTGAGCGATATAATTTTTGATTATTTATTGTCTGATTTTGTGCATACAACACTAAATCCATCAGACTTAATTTCCTCACTCAAATACAAAAAAAGACAAAGAGCACTGATCATCACACTTTAAAAATACTTTCAACAGTTTCAAGCATGCATCTTTAATTGGCTTAGGCTTCCCTAATACGCTCTAGAGTGTCATCCATTTTTGCAGACAGCACTCATCCAATTATGAGAAATCTCCTTAAAAGGCAGGTAAGCTTTCAGTCATGGAACCTGCAAAACATTCCTGGAAAAAACTGACATTACATCACTAGCAGAAAACAACAGGCTTTAAAAGAGATGAAGGGTTTAATAATGCCATTTGTCAGCTGGATTAGTTTATCTTACGACAAATATAAAGTTTTTAAGGTCGTTATGGTTATTTGCAGTGCCTTATCAATAATGGATCAATTGCTCTAGTTAAATGCCACTTTAAAATTGTATCGATACAACAGATTAGTGCATTCTATAATGTTGAACGTTATAACCAGTGTGGTTGTTTTTGTGACATCATGATAATTGAATCTATATATATATGAAATCACATCTATCTTTGAGACAGCAGAAATGAGTCAGAGGAAAATATCTGTCATAGTGCATGTTCAAAACTGACATGCCTTTGTGAAGGGGGCCTATAATTCATGTCATTCTGGCAAAAAGGAAAGAATCGCTAAGGCGTTTCTTTAAGATTCTGCTAATTCAAGAAACCTCATGAAGAATTTCAAAAGGAAGCTGGTGCTTAACCCTTTCCCTGCAAGCATTTTTTTTTTTTTACATTTCCAGTCATTTTCACAAAAATCTCATGGCCCCCCAGAATATTTTGTTGTATACCTGAACGTGCAACATAGGAACATAGCCTCTGCTTTATAAATAAATAAATAAAAACGTTTTATTCTAGCTTCCATGCATTCTTTTTTATCAAGACAAAGACTGCAGATACACTCCTATTAATTATGGATGGGAGAAACTGCAAAGCGCAATATGTGGAATACGTCTCTGATTGATAGTCATTGCGTCACTGCAGCTGCCGTAAGAAGCTCCGGTTCCCACAGAAACTTGAGACTCAGGATTGGACAGACAATCTAGTCTGAAAAATACGATTTTTTTTAATGCTATTTGAGCATTAGAAACAACATTTATGGGACAGATCACGTCAGATTTTGTTGCTGATTTGAAATATGTTATTGAATTGCGGGTTTGCCAAGCAGTTTAAGATTTCAGGATTCCTCCATTCAAATATTCAAAGATAGGACTTGGTCTTGGATGGCCGAAATAGCTTCCTGGAAGTGTTGCAAGTATGGCCGCAGAGTGAACAGACTTTCCTTGAAAGGGACTTTGATGTGGGTAAGTTTCATAAAAAAATGCAACATTTTGAACAAAAAGCTGAGAAATTCGCTTGTGCATAAGCAATGCTTTTATCGCTTGTTTCTGCTCTTTTCTTTTCCTCATGTTTTGATTTGGAGAGTCTCTTCTCTTTCAGAAGTTGCCTGATAGCGACCCAATACCATATAACAGTGAAAATGTGGAAAGCAGGAAAATGTTGTTAATGGTGGGAAAATAAAGGCATGAAACTCCATCTTGTATATCCAAGTAAAACAGCTTCTCAAACAAGAACAAATGTAGGGAAGGGATTGATTTTGCCAATTGGAAATTGATTGGATTGTTGAATCGTGGTTTGCTGTGATGTCATGTGAATGACAGGTTGTCTCGCACTCACACCAGTGAACACGTCATCGGAGAAGAGAAAGGACGTCACCCCAAGATGGAGGGAATAATAATAATGATGTGCATGGATAAACCGTTTATAATAAATACAGTAATATTGCATTAAAAAATAAGCCAATTTTGATTTGATGGTGACTTAATTAAAACATCCAAAAAAAGCCACAGCCTTTCCTTCACAGCAGTCTGTACAGCCCTCCCAGCAACAGCTTGTCAAGCAGACAATTTGATCAACGTCTGAAATCTCTCCTTCGCTCTCTCTCTAAACTGTTTCACGCACAGCTCAGCAAGTTGACATGCCCTCAGAAGGGGTCAGGAGCATACGCATAAGAGCTTAGTCTTATCTCCACTGAATCTGTCCATCACACCTACCTGACTGAGCCCCAGTGTGGGAGAGGTTTAAATTACCTCAGCCTCTGAGAGCGAAGGCACAGAGAACACACATGAACAGCATGTTTTCCTTTCTGCCATTTTGTAATTCGTTAATCTCTTAAAATACTGTAAAATGTTACCCTTATCAAGCTCAAAGTGTGGCTCGTGGATCGTCTAGTGACATCTAGTAAAGAAAAAAGAGATTATTAAATTATTATCTGAACTGTAAATTATTATCTGAACTATATTATTCAAAAGTTTGGGGTAAGCACAGTTTTTTGGAAAGAAATTAATACATTAAATTATTATTCAGGAAGAATGCATTAAATTGACAGTACAGTATGGACTTTAACATTGTCACAAAAAAAAACTCTTATATTAAGAATCATGAAAAAAGTAAATTATCACTGTTTACACCACAAAAATATTAAGCAGCACAACTGATAATACTTAGAAAGGTTTTTTTGAGCCTCAAATCAGTATATTAGAATGATTTCTGGAGGATTATGTGACACTGAAGACTGGAGTAATGATGCTGAAAATTCAGCTTCACCATCACAGGAATAAATTACTTTTTAAAATATATTAGAAAAGAGGTATTTCAAATTTTCATAGCATGTTTTACTGCATTTTTATATCAAATAAATGTAGCCTTGGTGAGCATAAAATATTTCCCTAAACTTTTAAACAGTAATGTACCTGAAGAGAACAATTTTCAAGTTGATTCTAATTTATTTGTGTTATGCTTTTCACAATAAATATTGATTCAAATACAGAAAATAGAGATTTTTAACCCATGAGCAATGCACATACTTTCCTTTCAGAAGAAAGAGAAAAATAATAACCTTAAAATAAGATATTTTTTAAACTTTTTTTTTTTTTTTACTTTTCTGTTTCCAGCACATTTTACAAGAAAGCCTTCTTTAAAAATAGGTGCTCTAAGTGGTTTCTGTAAAAGTTTCTTCTGAAGAAAGGGTCAGCTAAATGTTTTGTGTGTGTGTGTGTGTGTGTGTGTAGGTGTGTGTGTATCTGTGTGTGCGGGTATTCCCTACGTTATGGGGACCAAATGTCCCCACAGGTATAGTAATACTAGTAAATTTTGATCTTGTGGGGACATTTTGTTGGTCCCCATGAGAAAACAAGCTTATAAATCATACATAATTATCTTTTTTGAAAATCTAAAAATGCAGAACATTTTCTGTGATGGGTAGGTTTAGGGGTAAGGGTAGTGTAGGGGGACAGAATATACAGTTTGTACAGTATAAAAACCATTAAGCCTATGGAACGTCCCTATAAAAAATGAAAACACAACGTGTGTGTGTGTGTGTGTGTGTGTGTGTGTGTTTTGCACAGAAATGTTAAAAGAGTCTACCTGCTCCTTTGGACACTACTAGCCCACCTGATCATTCAAAGTGAATGCCAAAATTATTCTATTTATGTACAAATAATTGCTAACCTGGGTTGTTATATACCGCCCACATGCACATGTTAAATGTTTGAAAGCTCTGATAGTGTGAGCATGTATGAAAAGCTCTTAAAATCCAGACATAATTATCCAGTCAGTCTCTAAATTCATGCCATTTTTAATGGCATGCCAAGTACTGCAAGCATTAAAAGTAAAAAAAAAAAAAAAAAAAACCCAATATGCTAAAAAAAAAAGTCTTCTAAAGATATAAAACTTTTCCAAATAGCAAATCTAATCTGTCATAAGCAAGTATGTGTCAAGTTTTCTTTCACCTTTTTCCCTCATGTTTTAAAATGTTTTAATGATGCTGTTCTGCATTGTATCTCTGTTCATTTCAGCTAAAATGTTAAGGGAAAAAAGTAAAAATAAATGAATACTTAAAACAGTTACACATTTATTACATACATTTCAACTGTTTGCTACTTCAATTCAAAAGGTAGAATTAAATTTGTAATTTGAAAGGTGCTCTCAATTCATTTTTGAATGAGGTGCTCCTGGTTTAGTGACTTCCTCAAATGTCCATGCCATATTTTACATCCTATAGGATGAGCTAGAGGCTTTATCATTCTGTGTTGCAAAGCAATGCAACACAGATCCATTTCTAATTACAATCACTGTGGCATTTTCATAAACATTTGATTGCATCATCTGAGAGCAAGAGACTTCTCCCATTCCTATTAATGTGAGCCATCGAGCAAGACTACAGCACTAAATTAATTGCATTTAGAAGGAAACGAGAGGAAAAAATGTGGAATTAATTGAAAGGAAATGTTAAAAATAAAAACATTTTTGAAAACTTTTTTTTTTGTTCTTTCATTTCACCAGCTCAAATCCACAAAGAAAAAGAGACAGGGAGCAAGGCAGGGAGCTATGGAATTAATTGCAGAAAGAAACTGAATGTTGGGCTTTGAGATGAGATATGAGAAAAGAGCAAAGGATTATGGGATTGAGCAGCACAAAACTAAGAATGGCCTGAGTCAAACACAGTGATTTAAAATACTCAAGATGAAAGATACAAGTGAAAGAGAGATATTTCTCTTCTGTACCTGAGCAAAATAGTAATATGTGAGAAGAACAAAAAAGACACTAGACTGGCTCTTGCATTTGTTAAAGGGATAGTTCGCCAAAAAAAAAATGACAATTGAGTCATCATGTACTCACCTTCATGCTGCTTCAAACCTGTGCGAATTTCTTTCTTCTGTGGAACACAAAAGGAGACATTTTAAAGAATGTACATTTGAGACTTTTTATGTAATTACAATGGATTGGAACTGAAGCTTTTAAGCTTAAAAAAGGATGTAAAAGCAGAAAGCACCATCATACCATTATAAAAGTGGCCCATGTGCACTTAATCCAAGTCTGAACCAGATTTGTTGTTCACATTCACACCAGATCAATTCAAATTAACCAGTCACATGTTGTGCTCTTCCATCAATCAAAATTGAACTGAACTTGAAATCTGTAATTCAACTGTCTAAACTCAACCAGTATTTTCCAGAAGAGCCTTGATGTACTATCTGCACGAGTAATTCACTCACTCAACGTCAACCTGTCCATCAAGCAGACATCCTTCAGGACCAAACAATCCGGCAGGGCACAGTGTGCCACCAAAAAAGTGAACCTTTCGAGAGCAACAGCCCCATGAGACAGGAGACATGAAGTCATAAAAGTGGAAAGCAATTAAAACAGAGGAGTCACCTTGGCCTTCGCTGCATTGAACTGTCAGAGCTTAGGAGGGATCTCCAAATATTTCGCCCTCCTTGATTGATGACAGGTGATTGGGGCGCAGTACCGCAGGCCCTCACCTCTGTTATAAAAGCGGCCACCTCAGCAAAATGTAATTGAGCCGACTGCCTCGGTTCATCAAAGCATTACGTTATTGGTCTGATTAAGGTTATTAAGAGAGGCAGAAGAGGAGGAGGTAGCTGGAATATAGGAAGTTTGGGCATTTCTCCAGAGCAAATGTTTTTCACTTAAATGCAGGAATGAGCAATTGAAAGCGGTCAACGCTGAGATCAATTCCAGCGTGGCTGTGCAATTTAGATGGGCGTTTAAAACTTAGAGGGCCCGATCTGATATGCACAGTGATTCTGACAATGTGAAAATAATGTGTTCGTTGAAGGGGGATGAAGTTGGAGTTAGAGGTGACTAATCAGAGGTGATATTACGGCTGTCATTGAAGACTCCTAATGGGGCTCACAAGAGCGTGTTGCTTACGCTGGCAGACTTTATTTCATTACTCATTCAAGCAGAGGGATGGTCAGCGATGCCATTTAGAAGTTTTTAGAAAAATCAGTATTTGCCCAGAGTCTACATGAATAAGATTAGCATAAATTAGTTGCAGGAACTGCAAAGTATCATCTACTTGGATTCCACGAAAATGAGTCTTAATAGCAGACATTTAAATAACTTTAGTTATATTCTATTCTGTGGCTCAAAAGCAAAAATGGCCATCAGTTTCAGAGTGTTTTATTTATGTATTTATTTATATTTATCCTTTATTTTACCAGGAAGGTCCCACTGAGATATACAATCTCTTCTTCAGTAGTGTATGTATATTTAAAGTGCTAGAAGAACAAAATCATACGGTGTGCATAGTGCAGGCATTCGACTGGAAGCTTAGATCCTGGAAACTTGAATCCCGAGTTTATCAAGTGCTAATGCAAGGACATCTTTTACTGCCATTGATGAGAATATCAATCAAACACTGGGTGGTTAATCAAGGTCAATGAATTAATTGATTTATTTTTCATAGTGGACAGTGAAATAGAGAGTTATATTCTGACATTGTCCTTTCATTGAAAAACAAGTGGTGGTGAAATTGACGGCTAATTAGTAATGAGTGAGATTGATGGTGTCAGTGAAGCAAGAATGACTGCTGATGCTGTAATGGCGTTCTATTTTCAGAGCATTCACATAGGAATGTTGAAGTGAAAACAAAAAGAACATGTACAGTAAACGCTCCTCGTCTTTTTCACATGAGCCACTAAAATACTTTCACTCATCAGAGGTTTCTAAAGATAATCCGCATTTTATATCAGTAAGTAAAACTCCTATGGCTACTATCTACTTCTGTAAGAAGTATGCAAGATGCATTTTTAAACAATACAAGGGGTTGGTTCCTAGTGGATTATTTACTCAAGTTTAAATGGGAAGCAGCGCTGTGGACTCATTACATCTGCATAGCGGCAGCTGAACTCACAGGTGCATTCAGTGTGTAACGCAGCACATTATCAAAAATTAACAGAAGTTCAGTCAACTAAGAAAATAAATGAGTAAATAAAAAAGAAAGTTTTGAGGAAGTGAGCTGACTGATAAACTCATAAAAGTGCCAGCAAATGTGTGCCCCACTTTCGTTCTCATTTAACTTTATATTCATGAGGCTGATTTTACAAAATCTTGTTCTGTGTTAAAAGAATCATCCATTCTTTCTTAATCCATTTGGATCCCAATTAGTTTCAACAAAGTAAAAAAAGAAAACAAAGTCTTATTTTCTCCATCAAACAAGAAACATATACTTAAAATAATAATAATAACTTTTAAAAATGATTAAATAATAAAACTGGCCAAATAGATTTTTTTCATTTAAAGCAATATATACATAATATACACATCATTAAGTCAATGTAAAGCTGCACTAAATTTGGAAAGTATGTTCACAGGAATATGAAGTTTGGCTCTGAAGAATCATGTTTATATTCTACAGGGAGAAACTGATGAGAAGTTAAGTCTACAGCCGTCAGCTTGATAATAGGATCCTCAATTTTCAAGACATTCTCATGTCCCTGGTGTGAGAACCTTTGGTAATTACTAGAGATAGCACAACCTGCTGGCAGCCATGATGGATCGAGAGGCACGTTTTCTGAGCAATTTTCCTTTGTAGCATGTGTAATTAAGTGAGAAATATAATGTAGTGAATTAATTAAGATTAATGGTGCTGCTTCCAACAGACAGATTAACAGCAATGTTTTAATGTTCTCATATTTCACCTTTTATGAAGGCGGGAAGGATGAGCACTGTCCCCCAAATGGTCTTTACTTTCAAAAGATCCCAGACAGGGTGATAAGAGATTGACAAAATAGCAGACCGGCAGAGTGTCCCTTCTAAACCAAGGGCATCAAAGGGTCCATTCATTCAGAAACTGTACAACTTTCAAAATAATGATCCGAATTGCTCACATTTGCATGTTTAGGGGACAGTTATGGCATCAACAGCAGTTTATTTCCATAGATCAGAAGATAATTGACATAAAATGGGCTTAGATCACTATTTTGTGTCATTGTACATACTACTGTGAAGCACATATCATTACAGCATGTTGATGCAAGAATGCATGGGATGTATTAGGAGTGTATTAAGCAGTATGTGAAGCTCAGTGTTTGAACAGCTCTCTAGATATAAATATATTCTCTCTGTATGAGACTGGTGGTGAAACAGCAATGTGGGCCAATAAGCTGAAAACTGTTTGCTCAGCTGATACTGTACAGCAACTGTCAATATGCTGCTGAATTTATAATGAAAATCCAAAAGACAACCTATAAATAAATTTAAAACTTTGTGCAATGTACATTGTGATTTGCATAAAGTACACTGCAAGAAATGAATAAACCAGCTATAGCCTACATGGAAACTCAACATTTTTCTTCAGTAGATTGTCTAAGACACTATATGTAACCGTTTTAAGGAATAGTTCACCCAAAAATTAAAGGAATATATATATATATATATATATATATATATATATATATATATATATATATATATATATATATATATATATATATGTATATATTGCAGATAGCAGAATGCTGTTCTTTTCTACACTATACATGAGAATGGATGGCCATGGCTCGCAAAACTTTCAGTTAAGGACTTAAATGTCTGTTCCTCAACAAAACTACTCTATGGGCTTGAAAAAATAGCGCATGTGTAACAAATGGGCATTCAGGCAGGCAAAAAAGCAGGTTGGGAAGTGGATCCTCATGCAGCTAGATTTATTGGTAAAATCCACAAGAGAAAACAAAACACAAGATAATCAGGGTAAATCAAGAGACACAAGGCAGGAGGAAGTTACAGCAAAATACAATGACTGACAAAACACAAGTGAGACACAAGCACTACTTATACACATCTTAACAAGGTAATGAGGGTGCTGAGTTCATGAGTGTCCATGGTAACACACAAGGGAAAAGAGCAACTGGGAAACATGAAGGGAACAAACAACAACGGAGACACAGAACTATAAAACAAGAGTCCATGACAGACACAGGGAACACAGGCAGGGATCGTGACATAGCCCCCCTCAGGTGCGGCTTCCAGACACTCCTAATGTGGTCAGAAAAGTGCAGGAGGGAGGAGTCCATAGAATGGGAGCAGAACTGAAGACAAAGGTGAAGCAGGAACCCAAGGTGAAGCAGGCTAATCAGATGCTCTGGTTGGCGCAGGATGGGTAAGAAGGGCTGAAGATATCTATGGTGGAGCAGAAGACCACCACAGCAGAGTAGATGGGCTTGAAGCCCCCCACGGTGGAGCATACAACTACCACGACCACCACGGGGGGGAAGGAATCCACCAAGGCGGAGCAAGCGGAGCTGATGACAACCACAGCCGAGCCAAAGACCCCCAGGACAGATCTGGCGGAACTGGAGACCACCACGGCTGATCGGCAGAAACTGAAACATAAACCACAGAGAGGTTGACATTGGCTTCACAGGCTGTGTCAGAGCAGGCAGGGAGCACGAGGGCGTCCCACGTGGAGATAACGGGACTGGCAAGATGTCTCCGGTTGTCTCAAAGCTGACAGAAAGTTCATGAACGACGGTCATGTTGAGGTAGACAGGAAGATCAGGTACGACCTCTATGATCGTGCTGATGCAGACAGGAAACTCAGAGATGACCTCTGTGGTCGCATCAGGGTAGAAGGGACAACCTCTATGGTCACATCAGGGCAGGGATGACTTCTAAAGTTGCATCAGGGTAGACAGGAAATTCAGGGGCAAATGTGGGCTCTGGAGTGGACTCATGGATAGAAGCAGACCCTGGAGTGGACACTAAGACTGTAGCGGGCTCTGGAGCAAACTCATGAGCTGAGGCAGACTCTGGAGCGGACTTTAGACTGAAGCAGGCTGGAGCGGACTCATGGGCTGGAACAGGTTTGTGGGCTGGAGAGCAGTATGTGGCCCAAACACAAACAAGATCCATCGCCCTAACAGGGAGTACAGTTGAGAGCAGGACCACCTATGAGACCCATAGGCTTGACATTATCACAGAGATGCCAGTTTCTCGCACCGACGTCAGCGGAGTGTCCTCCAAGCTCGATAAAAGTCTCAAATGCCAAGGGCCTAACCTTGGCTTCATGTGCAATGTTCATGATGACCGGGAACACTGACGTGGCGACCATGACAGCTAAAGACTCTGGCATAGCACCCATGATGGCTGGAGACTCTAGCATAGCATCAGTGATGGCTGGAGGTTCTGGCATTGCGGCTTTGTTGACCGGAGGCTCTTGCGTGGCGGCCATGTTGGCTGGAGGCTCTGGCGTGGCGGCCATGTTGGCTGAAAACTCTGGAGTGGCAGCCATGTTGTGAAGAGGTTTTCCTACTGAAGTCAATTGTAAATACAGTTGGTTTTAACAAACAACTATTGCATTATATTGCAAGCAAATTGTTTAAAAAAAAAATCAAGGTTGCCCATGTAAAACATACGTGAACCTCTGGTATAATAACCTCTTTGAAAAAATAGAAGTGAAATAGCTTATCTGAATGGAATGGCATGGAAAATCTTGATGAATTGGCCTTAAAGGCTTTGTGTCACACAGGATGGTGAGAGAACCACATAATGAATTAATGCACAATTAGCATGAAGTCATTATGAGACATGTGCACTGAACCATACCGTGACTGAGCCTCCAGGAAACACGAGACTGAAAGGTCAGAGTGAGGGGACGTGGCATTTTCTTAACTCTTTACATCGAGGCTTCATCTTCTGAGAACAAACAAGTCATGGATGTGCTTATACTCCTTCTAAATGACTAAACCAATGATGTTTGACATACTGTAAAAGGAGTGAGGGAGATCATTCACATGATGTTTGACAAGTTTTTTTTTTATTTTAAAGATTTCACTCCATGACTATACAAGATAACGAAAAATCAATTAAATTTTTTGTTGAACATTAAAAAGATACTGAAAACAGATGACTATCATATTTCAAGTCATATTTGACTTCTTGTCATATTGGATTCTTTTCATATTTGACATATACATAACTTTCTGAGAATGGAAAATTACCAAGAGCAATGTATATATCTTTTCTCATTTCATTCCACTAAACAGCATGAACTTAAAAATCTAAAAAAGGTAAATGTTCATATTTTGTTGTTCCTGTCTGTAGCTCTGCAGGGGAACCGCTCCAGATTACAGAGTGTGACAGTTCATAAATCAAAATTGTCACCTGTAACCTGTGAATGCACAAGTTTTAAAAACCAGGAAAAGGCTTGCTTGATTATTTGGTATTGTGTCAAAAGACTGTTAAGCTTGTCAGAGTGGCGTTTCGCTGTCATTTATCAATCATTTGAACAGCACTGCTTTTGTAGTCTGCCACACAAGAAAGAAACATTAACTGCCTCACCTCAATATGTGTATGTACATACAGATTTGAAGTTTTCTGTGCGCAGTGTCATCTAGACATAATTTAATATTGCAAGGCAAGACTCTGCTGGAATGATAACCTTAAACCTTCCAATGCAGACTGCATGAATGTAATAACTTATTTTAAGAAGAATATCCACTGGAATTCAAAAATAGATGCATTTCATGAAAGTCTAAATAAAATAAAATGAAAAATATATAAAAAATATTATATCTTTTCTTATATGTTCCAGTTTGATGGTTAAGGAAGCTTAAAGAGGGAACTCTGAAGTGTTAAATCTAATATTTATATCATGGTTGTCTGTTGAGCTATGATTATTAAAAGATCATATGAAAATAAGCATGTCTTTAAAGAGCATTTAATTGATATGTCAAAGCACCCTGAAAACCTTGAATGAGCCATCTTCTTTCAAGCAGAGCTGTTTTGCATGCTGGTCACACTCAAGAAATGTATAAGAGACTGTAAAGAGCAGTAAAATAGTTAAACATGACAGGCATTAAAAATCTAAAATGTGATGGGTCTTTTACGCTGCTTTCAAGGAGCTGTAAAATGTTCATTATCCACACTAAATGTTCAGCTGAGGAAGAAGTGTCCAAAAGGTTTTCTGTTAGAATGTTCTTTCATGTCTTTAAACAACCCATCAGAGAACTGGTTGTAAGCATATATTTGAAAAGTCCTCATAAGATAGACTTTATTAGTCTGAATTTGATCTCAGTTTGGTAGCTTTATATGCTCCTTAGTGCCAAGAGGGATTTTTATTATTATTATTATTATTATTATTAATTTTTTATAACTCAGGAAACTTAATGGTGTTCTCAGTTATGTTTAGTATTTGTCAAGCATTTGTCAAGTATGAAACGTTTCTCCTAAGAATTCTTATATGATGAATTAAAAAATAAATAGACTGGGCCTCAACGCTGACATTGGATCACATAGTTCAGACAGTTTTCTTATGGAGGAAATTGACATCACTGACTTCCCTCAAAATTTTTAAGCTAAGAAAATCAAAGTTTAAGTTAGCAGAACTGGCAGATTTTTACTTTACTCATTCATTTTAATTGTTCTTAACTTGAAATGTTTGAGTACACTAATTCATACATTTAACTTGAATTTTCATGTAACCTCAATATGACAATTTTTATTAGTGTAAACTTAACTAGCTATAACAAGCTAATTCAGAAAATGCTAATTAACAAAACATTAATCACTACTAAATCTCCCACTTTACATTAATATTTATAACACTTTATTTTAGCATTTATTCTCCCTTTCGAGTGCCATGGGCAAAGCATGTTGGGAAATATAAATCCCAGCCCATTTTCAAACTTAAGTTTGTCTAAATTAAATAAATTCATAAAACTCAAAACAGTGAAACAGTTCAGTTTACTAAAAATATATATGTTCTGTGAACTTGAAAGAAGAAGAAAGTGCTAAATACTCATAAAAGTCAATTAACTAATTTAAGTTTGTCCTACTCAAACCAATTATTATTTTGAGCGTTAGGATTTACAGTGTAAAAATAAAAGAAATATTTTTTAAAAATATCTCCTTTTGGATCTTATTCAGCTCTGCGCTCGTCGTGATCTGTCTCCCTGTTTGCATTTCCACAGCATGAAGGTAAGATCTTATGGATTTATGAATGAACTGCTCGTTTTAAAATCTCCCCCGACTACTGACATTTGTTACGACATCTGCTTCAAACACTAATGCTCACGATAACTTTCGTTAACTCTACAATAAGTAAATGAACTTCACCAGCGAATTATGTTTTGACAGTGATGTGATTGATATACAGAGTCATTGCAAAAACGGAAGTTCAAAGACAGAATTCTAAAGATATACAGGCTTGGAACAATATGACGGTGAATAAATGGTGACTCATTTTTGAGTAAAATATCGCTGTAAACAAAGCCCTAGGCTATCTAGGAGAAACAACTGAGATATTAGAGACATCTCATTTATAGTTTTTTTTTTCCTTTCCAGTGGGTGAATCTACAGTACTTTTCCCTCCAGGATGCTTTTTTCTTCTTTTCTACAAAAAAAAGGAAAAACAAAAAAAAAAAAAACACTGAAAAGAATAATAATGCAAAATGCTACTGGACCATCAACAATTTCATAACCCAGCGAACCTGGACATATTTGCTAATCTGCCTTCTGTTTCACAAGCTGTCTCCTTCTCTGCCACGACACCAGAATTATTTAGAGTCCCTGGCTGTGTGGAAACAAACACTTGTCGCAATGCCAACAGGGTTGCCCACTGCTTGGCAACAATTTGCAAGCAGCTGGGGGGGTCTAACCTTTGCTGGCATTGACTTACAACTGAGTACGTCCAAACAATGCTTCATAAATACAAGGCATGAGCTCATTCCACAGTATCAGAAGATTTAGAGGAGCTTCAATGGGTGCCGCCCACCATGGCCTACCAGTCAAACTAATGAGGATTTGGAACATACTTGTATAGTGATATTATTCAGTGATGCAATTTGAAAGAAAAAAATTGCTTTAGCTGAGAGTCATAAACAATTTTGGGCCATTTTCCATTGATTTCCTCACTGCAGCTATTTGATCAAGGCTTTATCCAATGTCAGGAGCTTACAGCTAACCCAGGATTTCTCATGTGCACCCATGTAATATAAAGGCAAGCCACATGTCAAAAATATTAGGATTAAAGGACATCCTGTGGAATGAAAGACTCCCTCACAAAAGGATTATTATCAACATTAAGTAATCCATGAAGCACAAGAAAAAGAAAAATCAGGAATTAATGCCAATATTGAGACAGCCTACTGTGCTCTTATCTTTAATAGTATGTAACCTATGGTTTTTATGGCAGTATGTTTAATAATATTTACTTAAAGGGATAGTTCATCCAAAAATGAAAATCCGGTCATCATTTACTCACTTACATGTTGTTCCAAACCTGTATGACATTTTAAAGAAAATGGTTAACCAAACAGTTGATGGACCCCCTTGACTTCTATAGCATTAAAAATAAAAAAATAAAAACTCAAAACTCAACTTTGGTTCCTAACATTTTTTGGGTGAACTACCCCTATCGTTGTCATTGAAATGCAGAAAAGGTTCGATTTTGTCTGATCTATAATGTGTATCAGTAAGCAAATAAATAATTTATTGTTGTCTCCATTTGAAATATTACTTTTGCCCTTTTGTGGTTCACATTCAGTTGTTACACATTAAATAATCATAGCCTTGGAACGGCTGCGTCAAAACAAAATATTTCCAGATAAACACTATCATTATGTTGAGTAAAAGGGAAAAAACCCTATTGATATTCGAGGGAGTGAATAGGGGTTAAGGTCAAAGCAAGATTGTCTGCTGGATCTGCAAACAAGGTAATCAGATTTTGCATCTGTTGGTATGCGGTTGTGGGTAAACGAAAAACCTTCCAGTGGCACTGGCTGAAACTCTGTACTCATTAGGCTAATTGCGTCAATCTCAACATCCTCTTCCCCCTTCACCTGCATGCTTATCAGGCACAGCCTTGGCATTGGTGACAGGTCAATTGCTTGGGCAGCGATTTTCTGGTTAATCGCTCGTCAAATGGAAACAGCCGCCGATTGAGTTCTGGTCACTGGAGTTCAATGGATTTGCTCTGAGCTAATGCTAGCACCCTATTATTCAACTCTTTCTTCATTCCTCATGTCCCGACAACACAAGGCAGGATAAATGGGTTATCTATGAAAAAATGCAACCCTTGATGATTGGATAAATAATATAAAATAGACACACACACACACAACAAAGCTGTATATTGTTGAACTGTTCATCTTGAACTCAAAACTGAAGAACTCAAACTGCTGAGATTATCAAACAGCAATACAATACCACATAGCAATACAAATACAGCAACTCAAGAGGTTCTCTATACTGGGTTTGCTTGATTTTACATTGGAGATAAAGCAGCCTAACACAATAGCAATAATTAAAATAATGTAAAATCTGAAATAATACAAAATAACATAAAAATGTAAATATTTCATAATAAAAAGTCATTCAGAAATCTTTTTTTGGAAACCTTGATACGTTTTTTTTTTTTTTTTTTTTTTTTTTTTTCCAAGAGGATTTCAGGAATAACAATTTATTTGAAATAGAAATTATGTAGCAATAAAAAATGTTGTACTATCACTTTTGATCAATTTAATGCATCTTCGCTAAATAAAACTATTACTTTCTGTCAAAAGGGCGGAAAAAAAATCTTACTGATCCCAAATCTTTGAACGGTATACACTGTATACTGACAATTGTCACACCACACCAATGATATTTTTATAGAGATAAGAGAATGTTCTATTAAGAAGACAATAACTCATGCCATTTGTGTCTAGTTAATATTGAGCCACATCAAGAGTTACAATCATCGGAGTTTAAATAACACCTCTCCGTGATCTCATTACACCCTTGCTTAGCTTCGATCCCAAAAGGGAAAGGAAACGACATTGACAAAACATGCAACGCTTCCTGCGAGCCATGTATCAGAATACATTTACAGTTTGAAGCAGGGAAGAGATCATTTGCACAATGAGTGTTCTTTTATCAAGTGAGAAAAGGCAAAAGTCTCCCTCAGTGCCACCCATTCAGAAGAAAGCGAAAAGTTAATTGGCTTCTTCTTGGTCAACTGGGATTCATTTCAATTAACAGCCAAAACAGCTGTTAATTTTGTGCCACAAAGAACGTGGTCTTCTGTTTAATTGTTTGCAGCATGGTGACTTGCGAGCACATTCTTAAAGAAAAGAATGAGTCTAGGAGGAATAAAAATCGAGTGGATATTTTAATTGCGCTCTCTCTCTGTGAAATACATCTTGTGCTTGTGAATTACATGTTCAGCATTTCAATACGTGTCTGTATCATCTCACTAATATTCTTCGATTCCAAGACACTGATGATTGAATCTCAGCCCACAAAAACGGCTTACCAAACAATCAGCAATACCACTTATGTTCTTTTAGATCAGACAACAAAATACAGCAAAGGTCAGTATAGAAGGGAAGTTTTTTTTTACATTTCTGAAGATAAAAATGGTAATTACAGAAATTTAAAAGTCATCATTTTTAACATTTCTTTGACCTTAACTGCAAATGACCAGGATTGTTTTATTTATCATTTTTCAAGAGTTACAGAAAAGCATCAACCTTTTAACAACTTCTAATGTCACATTCAGCTTTGTCATTATTTAGTGTGAAATAACTCCAGATGATGTTTCTCTGTCATTAGCTCTGTCAAGCATCACTCTCTCTGTTGAATGAGTGTTGTGACAGAGTGTTGTCAGTGACTAACTGCCTTTTTCTTTTCAGCATTTGCAAGCGATAAGAAAAAGGGAAAAAGTTTCTATCCTACACAACTAGTTTCTTTTTAACACTGAATCTTGGAAAGTGCAATAATTTTTATAATTAATAACCAGGCTTATCTTAATATAACAGTGACGGCTTATCTTAAAAATATTAATAATGTAATGAACATAATAATTTATAACAATTTAATTAAAATAATTTATCATACTCTGCATGTATTGATCAAGAAATCAGGTTTGTAGTAGAGTATTTGCTCAGTCAAAACTGAAATGATTTTTGAACATTTCTAATACAAATTTTAACATCATATTCAATGGCACAATAGCAATTTATATATACATATTTTATATCTCAAACTTTTAATTGGTAGTATACAGTATATAAAGATTAGAGATTGTACCACTGTATTGATATTACCATTTCATCTAATTGTCTTGTTGCTCTTTCTCTCTCGGTTTCTTACCCAAAATAGGATGGTGGGCTGAGAAAGAATGACCTCCAGATGAGAAATCTGAAATAGGACATATTTGCTACCCAGAGTTGCAGAGTTTGCTTTTCTGAAGTTTGAAACGAGATGTTCCCCCAACCTCCACACAAAACATAAATATCACCCAGGGCCCAAGAGAAATGGAACCGACAGTAAGGCACTGGTGTTATAAACAACACTACATACAAAAAGACGATAGTAACCTTTAAAAAATACACACCTGCACATCTGTCATCTTATACGTGTGGAAACTTTTCTATATGTTGACAGTACTGTAGAGTTTTAAATGTCACATTTTCTTCTGAAGTGAAGAACATCAGGTGTCATCAAGTTGTTGATTTCTACCAGGGGTGTTTTGTTCGAGGAGGCAATGCCTGCTTAAAAAAAATCCGTTCAATAAATAACTAAAATGCACTGGAATTTGGTGGTGGTGGTGGTGGTGGGTGGTCACCCAGACATCCTCAGAAATCAATATGCACACGTATGTGGTTCAATGAGAGCTATCCTTTAATGACTACAATCCACTGACATAAAACACAGTGTGAAAAGGAAATGCTAAATTGAATTGCAGCATATGAAGCAGTGAAAAAAAAACATCAGCATGGTCTCATAAATTCATTTTGAGCAACTGCACAAAGACAGACATAGAAGACTACTGTATTACACATTTCAAAGATCAATGTATGGTGAGAAGAAATTATCAACAGAGACCCTGCTGGTTCCATGAACCTCCGACATTTATATATAAAAAAGACATAAAGAAAGAAAGAAAAAAATAGAAAGTAATATAAATAGTAGAGTAATAAGGATAATATAATATTTTTGAAAGCTAAGGAACTGGATCTTTACTTATTGGAGAATTAGAAGTTCATCATTTTCTTACATGTTTCATATTAAAAAAATATGGGATGGAAAAGGGATGGAAAGGGATGGACATGGTCAGCGACAATATTCAGGTAGGCTGTGGCGTTTAATTGATGCTTAATAGGTACTAAGGGACCGAAAGTGTGCCAAGATATTATCCCTTACACCACCAGCACAAGGGTGAACCATTGATACAAGGCAGGATAGATCCACGCTTTCATCTTGTTTACACCAAATTCTGCCCCTAAAATCTGAATGTTGCAGCAGAAATCGAGACTCAACTGACCAGGCAACGTTTTATCCAATCTTCTATTGTCCAACTTTAGTGAGCCTGTGCGAATTGTAGGCTCAGTTTCCTTTTCATAGCTAACAGGAGTGGCACCCCGTTTAGTTTTTTGCTGCTGCAAAGTCACTTAAATCACCTTTCATCTCCATTTTGATAGTCAGTTTGAACTTCAGGAGATCGTCTTGTCCATGTCTACATTGCATTGAGTTGATGGCATGTGATTAGCTCATTAGATATTTGTGTTAACGAGCAAGTGAACAGCTATACCTATAAAAGTGTCCGGTGAGTGTAATGGTTCTCAAGCAGGGGGCTGCCGGATGAAATAAAAATTAATACATTACAATAAATTATTATTAATATACTAAAATAATCTACTTTAATCAAAATGAAAAGTTCCAGAAACGTTTGTAATCATGGTTCATTAATTTAATGCTTCAATACTCCCAGTTTCTATTAATAAAAAAGTTTTAAAATAACGACAGTCGAAAACAGAAAACGCTTAGCATATATTGAACCTTCAAATCTTGTGTTGAACAATGAGTCAAGATGGTTGACAACCACTGATATACTCAGGGTTGTTGAGTAACGAAATACAAGTAACTTAGTTACGTATTTAAAATACAAAGTTTGAGTAACTGTATTTCATTACAGTTACATTTTAAATGGGTGGTAATCGGATTACAGTTACATCTGAAAAGTATTTTAGATTACCAAAGTGATTACTTTGAATTTTAATGTCATTTAAACAGCAATTGGTGATTCTCTGACTCTGACAGTCTGAAAAAGCGGAGTTAAGTTTCATCAACATTTTAATACTTTTAAGAGGGATCATAAAAATGTTATTTTTTATTTAGTACTGTCCTGAATAAGACAAAATGACTGAATTTATAAAAAAATTGCCCAGCTGTGAACTTAACTGTCCTGTCATGACCTGGATGATCCACGACTGTTTTCATGTTTTGTGATAGTTGTTTGTGAGTTATTTTATAATTCACTCGTCACTGCAACTTTTTCTCACATTTTTTTTTCCCTCACAATTGTGAGTTTGCATTTCACAATTATGACTTCTTTTTCACAGAATTGCGAGATTTTAACTCACAATTGCAAGTTATAGTATTGTGCAAGTCTTGTTGGGAGTTGGGAGATATAAACTTGCAATACTGACTTTTTTTCTTGCAATTGTGAATTTAGTATGTGAGTTTATAACTCATCACAAGGTGCTCTTAATCTCATAATATCTCATAATTCTGACTTTTCTCAATATTGCGAGTTTATATCTCATTATTCTGACTTTATAACTCGCAATTGCAACTTTATATCACGCAATTCTGAGGGAAAAAGTCAGAATTGTGAGATAAAAACTTGCAATTACCTTTTTTGTGTTTGTTCCACACTTATTAGTATCCCAAAGTATTCTAAAGTATTTAGATTAAGTTACTAAACTTGAGTAATGTAACGAAATACGTTACCAATTACTTTTTAAAGCATGTATTTTGTAATCTGTAGTGAAATACATTTTAAAAGTAATCTACTCAGCTCTGGATATACACATATACATGATAGATACACAAGAATAGTTGCTTTTGATTTTATGGTGACTTTAAAGGGGCACTCAGTACCCTCTCTCTCAATATTGCCAATATATCGCGTGCCAATGGTGGCACGTTTGTCTAGGTTTGCCAATCCCTGTCCTCAAACTCCCCAACTCCCACTGCTTTTCATTTCAGCGATTGAGAATCCTAATTGCATTAATTGGATCTTTTTAGCAAAGCTAATTTATATTTGCTTCATTGCCATGAGCTTGAGGCATTCAGTACATTCCCATTTGTTTTGTACTGCTGTTGTTAGTGATAGTAGCGTGTTTGTGTGTGTGTGTTTGCTTCTGTGTGTGTGTGTGTGAGTGGCATCAGGCTATTTGTCAAGGGAGTGGAATCCTCATCATAAACTGGAAGCTCTTTTCAGCTAAATCAATTCTCATTTCAGTTTACAGGGGTCAAAGCAAGAGCTAATACTTGCAGCCATTTAGATAAAAACAAAGTTGGGGAGCATTATATTAAAGGAAAAAAGAAAGCTGCAGGCAATTGCTCCTACTCGAAAAAAACAAGCCTAAAACAGCTATCCTCCCATGAGAGTTGGACGCACAGCACTTCAGAGAGCTAGCAAGAAGTGAAATTGATTACGGTGAGCCCAGGTTGATTGACAGATGTCATGAAAATAGATTGCATTTGCAGTCAGCGCAGGAGATCCATCACCATTAGCCGGTTATGTATAAGTGGCATGAGACGCGGGGTCACGTAAGCCCTGCCAATACCTGTAGTCAGCGTTTCACGCATGATAAATCAAGCCGAGCCATACATCTCTGAGTCAGGGCACTATATTATATCAGAACACTGCTGACATCCTTGTTATGTGCACTAATCCAGGGTTGCGCTAGTCTTTGAGCTTTCTTAAAAATTGAAGGAGTGTTTTATGAAGATGAAGAATGATTGAGTGAAAGGGGGAGTCTGTCAAGCTTCTTTTTAACAGTTTGCATACACTTTAGTTGCAGTTTCTTGGTTTGTTTGTTTGTTTGTTTCTTCTTAAACTTATTATTCATAAAGCATGAAATGTTTGAAAACTGGTGGCACCATTCCATTTCATCCAAAATTTCCACAGTACACAAGTAGCAACTAACAAAAGCATCTGCCCACAACAGGTAAAGCATTAGCATAAGCCATTCAGCAGGATGGATTGTGTGCTATCCAGACTTCAATTGACAATGCATTTAAATTTCAATTCAATTGCTGAACCTGAATTGAATTTGAATTGAGGTAGAAAACTGCATGCAGCATTTTAATTTGTATATCTTTATAATACATTCCTGTAGTTCAGCCGGTTTGACTGGGGTTCGACTGGGTTCAATTCACAGGGAATGCATGAACTGATAAAATGTGTATCTTATGCAAGTCACTTTTAATAATAATAATAATAAAACATCTTCAGAATACATATATTAGTAAGATTTAAAAAGGAGAAGAAATGAATACCTTTTTTTCAAGAAGACATTTATAATGTTACAAAGATTTCTATTTCAAATAAATTTTATTTACAACAGTCTATTTATCAAAGAATCCAAAAAAGGATCACAGTTGAGTACAGTTGAAATGTTGAGCAGCATAACAGTTTTCAAAATTGAGAGACTGAAGACTGAATTGCTGCTGAAAATCACATGAATAATTTACAATTTATGATATATTAAATATTGTTACTGTATGTTTAACCAAATAAATCCAACCGTGGTGAGAAAAAAATATGTTTTATTGCTCAAAACTATAACTTAACAACACAATATTAAATGCTCAATTTCAATAAATATTGAACTTCAAATTAAAAATAAAATACATTGAAATTCCAGTTCTAATTGTAAGCCAATATCTTTTGGATTCATCCAATTCATGTCAAATTCAACTCATGAATTAAAATTATATTATATATATATATATATATATATATATATATATATTTTTTTTTTTTTTTTTTTTTTTTTTTGCCATCCAGAAAAATGCAGTTACTAATGAGTAACAAATGTAGTTACTAATGCTAACGTAGTTACTAATGAGTTCTTTAAAAGATGATTCCATCCATAGCAACAAAACATCTATTCTAGAAACAATCTGGTGTTCAAAGATCACTTCTTGCATGGTTTGCATCTGCAACCTTTTGGTTGTTATCGTAGAGAACCACCGAGCTGTAACTATATACACTATAGATCATTGTACAGCATGCCTCAGAAAGTCCTTTTTGTGATATTCTGTACATTACATATGATATACCTCTTTCTCCTTCTAGGATAGGACCTCGACCTCATCCAACAGCAGTGGAAGTATTTCACCTCACACACTTCTGTAGTTTGACAGTACAGTACATTCACAGTTCTCTGCCAATTACTGAGCACTGGGTTGCCTAAAGAGTCAGCCTGACCTACTGCCTCCCCCCTTCTGGTTGTCTGCTCTGAGTCCGGGTGCAGACAGCCCTGGCCTAGTCTGTGGGTCTTGGACCCTTCTGCCAGCCAAATTGAAGCCGATGCCTCAGTCACATACAAATGTCAGCTTTTCACTGGTTCATAAAGAGGCCAGGAGTTAAATGTCAAGTAATGCCTTTTAAACTAATTGCCTTCAGTGTTTCTCCAGAAGTGAATCTCTATTGCAAGGGCTGATTAGTGGGGAAGGGCTAGCTTTTAGCCAGATGTTCGCAGGTGTTCCCTGCATTTTAACCGTGTCCCTCAGGGCAAATATTCTACTGGTACACAATAGAGTGTTGAAAATAAAAACTTGGAGGTGAGATGAGGTCCAGCTGGGGTCAGAGGACTGAGTTTATTGAAGTATTTACAGGGCAATTTATGAACTCAGTTACCCAGAGTTATATAATGTCCAAGACGGTTTCTCAATATAGTAACCAAGAAGAATTTAATGACCTTTTTAAATCACACAGCTCAGAAAGCCTTTGGGGCTACTTGAAGAGACATAGCGATAGAATTCATAGTAAATTACACATCCAGACATACCATTTAAAGAGGCTTATGCATAATCTAACATACACTAAACAGAGAAAAATGTGTGATATGGCCTGACAAAGGTATCTCAGACACAAATATGAATTAGCCATGCAAAAATACAAAGAAGGCAAATATAAACCAGATGGGTTATACTTAAAATAATTAATTCTTAATCATTTCATTTTATTAGATAAATAGTTTGTTGACAGTGGTTCCATACACTATAAACTCTACTAAAATACCTTTTGAAGGAAACTATTGAATCTCTTGCTACTAAATAATAGCCAGCAATAGTGTACATTAGCACACTAAATAAATATATAATGTCTTCTTGTAAATCCCAACGTAACAGAACATCCTCAGAAACATAAAACTGCACTTCAGTTCACTTCAGAATTCAAATTTTCTGATCATTTATTCACCCCCATGTCATCCAAGATGTCTTTCTTTCTTCAGTCGAAAAGAAATTAACACCGTGTCTACACCAGACGCTAACCCTAACAGCTAAAAGCTGTCAACACTAAACGGTACAAGCCGACCGATACAAAGCATCAGAAATAGAATGCGAATCCGTTTCCTATCGGGAATTTGTCGCATCCAGTGTAGATATTATCACTGATTATAATGGGCTCTATTGTCTTTTAATGCAGTAGATACGGTGTAAGGTTTTTGAGGAAAGCATTCCAGGATTTTTATCCATATAGTAGACTTCACCGGGGTACTTGAAAGTTCAAATTTCAGCTTCGAAGGGTTCTACACGATCCCAGATGAGGAATAAAGGTCTTGTCTTGTGAAACAATTGGTCATTTTCTAAAGAAGCTAAAACTGTATATACTTTTTAACCACAAATGGTCATCTTGCACTAGCCCTGTGATGCACCACACATTACGTAATCACATTGGAAAGGTCACCAATTAAGCATTAGTGGTAAAAAAGTATGTACTTTCTTTTCGACTGAAGAAAGAAAGACATAAACATCTTGGATGACATGGGGCTGAGTAAATTATCAGGAATCAGGAACTAATCCTTTAATATTTACTCCCCAACATTTTAAAATGCTCATCTGGTGCTCAAGAAACTTTTCTTCTTATTATCAGTCAAAAACAGTTTTGCTGCTTAATATTTTTTTTTTATGGAAACTGATTTTCATGGACAGACTTTTGATCAACCTAATGCATCTTTGCAAAGTAAAAGTATTGTTCATTTAAAAAACCATGAAATCCTCTTTAACTTCCTATATAATTTGCATTCAAGCTACCACACTGTATATGCCGTACGCTAACGTCATGCTTTGGTAAATTAAATTCCACGCAGAGGAAGGCCACAGAACTCTTTGCAGGGAAATCATCAACAATTACAGACACTTCACAAAAGGACAGGCAGGGTTATTTGATAGTTTTCAAAGAGCGTTTTCAAAACATCAAAGTAGAAGTCTCCGTTGACAGCTCCAAGTTCTTGACTCATATCCAATGCATTCACATCAGCATGCCAGTGCAGACAACAGTGGAAAAATGACTAATTAGTGTGTCACAACTTCAGTTTCACATACTCTTTCTGTTTACAGCTCAGCACAGGAGGAGCTTGAATAACATGTTGGATGCAGCGAGAATAATTATCTCTTGAAGGGTTCAGTGGCTAATTAAACTGAGAATCGTTCTTCTATTGCTTTCATGAGATTCAACTGCATCCATATAGTAGCTCAAAGAATGGAGATCTAATTTTTGACACCAATGCCTTCACATAAACCTTTGTGGTTGGTTTATCGTGACTGACTCACAATTTCGCAATTTGATAGAAGGTAACAAGATGTACCGAACCCAAAATGCCTGTCGTAATCCTTCTTCGTGGGATTTGAAATGATAAAATGGCCTTCGCCTCAGCCTCTTAAGCTTATGTTTAGTAAAGGACTGAAAAGGGATTACATGCACATGAATTAAAGAGTAGAAGGAAAATAGGAGAATACTCTTGATAAATGAAGAGTGTGACCTGTGAGAGTGGTAAGTGCTGGTGTGTCTGAGGCTAATTGTGTTCAGGGTTCGTGACTGTAGCTTTCAGTTTTGGAGACTTTCCTTAAAGTGCACAGTAAAGTGGTTGATTACTCACGCTCAGGCTGTGGCCCAACGCTATTTGTTGCAGAACACTTCTAAGCTCCATGTTTGACATATACTTTGCACTTTGAAACTCATGAAAATGAAAAATGTCCTATTTAAACTATCTAAGAGGGGAAATTATGGCTTTGGCGAAGAATAAAATAGCGAAATTAGTTCGGCAAAATGTGAGTCAGTCAGTCAGCCGACAGAAAAAAAAAAAATCTCTTTTCGAGCTTTGTTTGAGCTTTTCAACTAAAATCTGAAACTGACTCACAAGTGGGCGTACTGTGAAAATTAGTAACCTTCAAGGCAAGACGTCATGAAATCTGATTACGCCTCGGTCCATTGCTCAAATGGAGGCATATCAAAAAAAGAAAACACAAAAGTGTATTCGTTAAACAAGTCAAATCCTACTGGCACTAGCTACTATGCCTTCTTATACTGTTATATTCATCGAGACTGTCTGCAACATCGAAAAAAGAAGTAGAAAACAGAAAACTGTCAAAAACAAAAAGCTGTAACTGAGATAGAAACATCTTAGTCAGTATGTGTGAAATGAAACATTGTCATGCAAATGTTGAGAGGACTGAAAAGAGCCAATAGACCAATTTCCTCCACTGTATAGAAAAATCTCTCCAACCTCAGAACACTATAATAAACTCACTTAAAGGTCACATTTTGTCAATCTGCATATCATCAAGATTTAATCTCCCTTCTGAGAGGAAATAAGAACATTGTATAGACTGTGAAAATGAGGATGTGCCTTACGCATGGCAGGACTAATCTATGTTTGCACACATGCAGATCGTTTTTTCAAATCAGTAATAATATTGTTGATTGGTGAGGAACACCTCAAATTGTGGCTCTAATTAAGTCTCTAAATGTATGTATATTGAATGATTCATTCACTTAGTCCTATGATTAGGGATTTAGTCTAAAATAGTCTTGTGAGTTAGTCTGTACCTGTTGAGCTCCTTTAATAAGCACATCATGTTGTTGGCTGGTTGTTTATTTTCTCTGCTGAAAATTCTTATGTGAGCTACTTTTCTCCTTTGATGAAGACTTTTTTCTCTGTTCCTGTTTGGATGATGAGTTTTCATCAAGAGAAGAGTTGAAAGGAGTTCATTTTTGGACTCTTTTATGTCATTATATGTGGACTGTTGTATGAAAATAAATTAAAACAAAATAATATTATTACAAATTTAACAGGAACACACAAAAATAGCAAGTAAGTAAAAGAAAACTACCTTCATCAAGGAGAAAAGTAGCGATGTGTTGCAGCACGATAATACTAATGGAAAGTAGAAAAATTCATTTCAACCTTGTTTTTTGAAGCAGATCATAAGAACACATGCAAACCTTGTACCGTACCATGCATGTGGACTCTCTGTCCTTAGTGTTAAGAAAAGTGTTGCACAAAGCATTGTGCATGTTATTGTTAAAAATTTGAGGAAGAAACCACACTGTCAGTGTCACACACAAAGTCTATGAGGTCACTGTCAGCTAAAATGTCAAGCAACTTCTTCTTTCTTAGCATCAGCAGTGAGATGCTATTACGCCACCGGTGATGAAACAGCCTCTGCTGGCCCAGCTGACTCCCAGAGGGGATGCTGGCAAAAAATAAAAGCAATCGCATGATGTGTAGTGAGGAAAGAGTCTGGAAAGAAGCAGAGAACAGGAAAAAGCTGGGACAGGGTACCAAAGGGCTGACAAAACAGTGAGATTAAATTTAAAATTATTCTATGTATGGACATTGGTCTCCATAATGAAATGTCAGTTGAAACAAGGGACCTTTCATTACAAACAGGTTGTGCTGTCTTAAGGTCTTATACAAAAGTGTATAAAAGGTGGTAAGCAAATCATAATCTAATTAACAAATAATAATGATAATACATATTTTATGTTAATGTATATTACAACCCGAATTCCAAAAATGTTGGGCTAAAATGAGTCAATATTTTATTCTCAATACAACATAGATGCCATAACAGAGAAATTTTACACTTGTATCCACTAAATGAGCTCATTTCAAATTTGATGCCTTCTACAGGTCTCAAAAAAGTTGGCACGGGGGCAACTAAAAGCAAGAAATTTTGAAAAGATTCAGCTGGGAGAACATCTAGCAGCTAATTAAGTTAATTGATATCAGGTCTGTACCATGATTAGCTATACGAGGGATATCTTAGAGAGTCTCTCGGAAGTAAAGATGGGCAGAGGCTCTCCAATCTGTGAAAGAGTGCGTAAAAAGATTGTGGAATACTTTAAAAACAATGTTCCTCAATGTTAAATTGCAAAGGCTTTGCAAATTTCATCATCTACAGTGCATAACATCATCAAAAGATTCAGAGAAACTGGAGAAATCTCTGTGCGAAAGGGACAAGGCTGAAGACCTTTATTGGAAGCACGTGGTCTTCGAGCATTATTGTGTCAATGACCTTACCAAATGGGCCCAGGAATACTTCCAGAAACCACCGTCAGCAAACACAATCCGCTGTGCCATCTCCAGATGCCAACTAAAGCTCTATCATGCTAAAAGGAAGCCGAATGTGAAAATGGTCCAGAAGTGCCATCGTGTCCTGTGGGCCAAGGCTCATTTAAAATGGACTTTTTCAATTTGAAAATTGTTCTACATATACTTCCCTCCAGATGACGTCTATTTCAGGGAAGGCCTTGTGTTTTTCAGCAGAACAATGCAAAACCACATTCTGCAGCTATCACAACAGCATGGCTTCGTCGTAGAAGAGTTCGGGTGCTGAATTGGCCTGCCTGCAGTCCAGATCTTTCACTTATAGAGAACATTTGGTGGATCATTAAACGAAAAATATGTTAGACGACCACAAACTCTTCAGCAGCTGGAAACCTATATTAGGCAAGAATGGGACCAAATTCCAACACCAAGACTCCAAAAACTCATAACCTCGATGCCCAGACTTCCTAAAACTGCTTTGAAAATAAGAGGAGATGCTACACCATGGTAAATATGCCCCCGTCCCAACTATTTCGAGATCTGTAGCAGGCATCAAATTTGAAATGAGCTCATTTTGTGCATAAAATTGTAAAATTTCTCAGTTTAAACATAGGTGATGTTGTCTATGGTATATTGTGAATAAAATATTGGCTCATGTGATTTGAAAGTATTTTAGTTTTCATTTTATTCAAATTTAAAAAACGTCCCAACATTTACGGAATTCGGGTTGTAATTAAAATCTTTCTATGATTTTAATTGGGCTCACTGGCATTTAATAAAAAAGCACTCATTGTAACATCCTGAAAATATCTTTAAACAAACTTTTTCTCATACTGTAAATATTTTCTGTCTGAAGGCCAAGAGAACTGCTTCTGCGTGATGGGTGCCAAAGTTCATGTTGCATACCCTCAATGAATGGTAGTTGCTCCCAGACATCACATTTAATTTTTAAAAGTTTTCCATAGCTTTTGGGGTTCTGCACTTTTTTTTCTTCCTGAAATGCACTACAGTTCAAAGAGGTTGGTAAGGCTTTTGAAAGAAAACATCTCCTTAAGGCTGCATTTATTCGATATTAAATACATCTTTGAGAAATATCACAATTTAAAAGAACTATTTTCTATTTTAATATAAATTGCATTTATTCCTTTGACAAAGCTAAATTTCCAGCAGCCAATACTCCACTCTTCAGTGTCACATGATCCCTCAAATCATTTTAATATGCGGTTTTGGTGCTGCTTAATTTCATTTTATTGTTGGAAACCATGATTTTCTTTTCTTTCTTTTTTTTTGATAAATAGAAAGTTTAAAAGAACAGCATTTATGTGAAATAGAAATCTTTTGTAACATTATGAATGTCTGTTACTTTAGATCACTTTAAAGCATCCTTGATGAATAAGACATCGTTCTTACCAAAAACATTTGAATGATAGTACATATATTTAATTTTTGGTCATCTTAGCAATCTAGTGATTGTATAGAGCAAGTTATTCCAAATTACTGAACAGTTTGCTCTTTCATCCCTCACAGGCTCATTTTCATTAAAGTAAAATTGAACTTGGCATCAACCCTGACTAAGGTCCATACGGCCTCTTCTAACTGAAGTGGTGAAGCTTGCAAGTCTGTGACAAGGACCTCTAGCAACCAAAACCCCTGAGCTAAGCTGTATGAGAAGAAGCAAAGGCTTGGAGACTGAACAAAGAACCGAGACGAGGCACGGTCAGCTGAGAGCCTTTGCGAAGTTTGGAGGTCTAAAGTTGAGCCATTGAAATGGGGGAAGGATTTGCATGTGTGTGTGCATGTGTCAGGTGGATAGAGGCCCTGCTTGGCTGTTTGACATGCAGCACACTGGCATCTGGCTGCAAGCGCCGCAGAGAAGCAGGCATAGATTCTGTCCTTCTGCACAAAGCTGAGGGATTGAGTCTGTGCCCTCCACTCTGACATCTCTCTGAGTCACCTCCATCCCTCAAAGCTCTAATGCTTCAAATGGGCCTCTCAGGAGGTGGGAGGAAGGACAGATCCCAGTTTCTCTTATTTCGGCAAATGCCTTCTGTCTGAAATAAGAGGGACAGGGTTTTCAAAGGTTAGTTTTAAACTGCCTCATTCACTTTTCAAAAGCCATTTTAAAAACCTTGAAGGAATATTCAGACTTCAATAAACATTTAAACAGACGGAATATACTCTTCGATTTTCTGCACTTTCTGCAACACTTTACTGTAAGTGTCTCATTGTATTTTTTTTTTAAAGAAAACAAGAAATGATTGCTTTAAGCATTAGGTTACAAATGCTAAACTTAAAGGGGACCTATTATGCTCCTTTTCACAAGATGCAATAGAAGTCTCTAGGGTTCCCAGGATGAGTCTGTGAAGTTTCAGCTCAAAATAACCCATAGATCATTTATTACAGCTTGTCAAATTTGCCACTATATTTGGATGTGAGCAAAAATAGTTTTTGTGTTTGTTCCTTTAAATGCAAATGAGCTGCTGCTCCCAGCCCCCTTTCCAGAAGAGGGCGGAGCTTTAACAGCTCAAACTTCAGTTGCTCAACAACAAAGCTACAGTATAGTATAATTTTGTTTAATGCCATGTCAGCATCTGAGGCCATTTTCATGGAAAAAACTCAATTACAAAAATACAAATCACATAAATACAATAAAATCCAAACAAACACAGCAAGAAATATTACACATGTAGATTTTTTCAAATTAACATATGATAAAGATTCTAAAACCTTTTCAAGCAAAATCTCTCTGAATAAGTCCTTAAGTGAACTAACTTCATAAAAGAACTTTTTACATGCATTAAAACCAGGACAGTCCAATAGAATGTTTAACAAAGCTGGAGAATCTCAAGCAGCCAAAATGACGATTGTCAGTAACCGTGTTCGGCCTTACATTGTTCAAACTGGAGTCGGACACTGATGGAGAGACAACTTTTAGAACACAACTGGACGTTTCTGAACGGTTAGCGGATACATTTATGTAGCTGCTGTGGAGTTCAATTGAACGTTGTTGTTTTCTATGGGCTGCGCAAAAGAACCCAAACATCCTTGGTATAAATTCCGGGTATTCTGTTCTTCTGCACCTTTCACTTCATTAAACCTACTCAAAACAATGCCAACTGACATGAATTTAAATGTTTTAATATAATATGCAAGTTGATAAATATTGCCATCCATGATCCTCTAGATTATTTAACTAGATCGGTGGTTCTTAACCTCAGCAATCTTCTTCAGATGACTTGAAATGATTATATAAGACACATAATAAAACAAAACATTTCATTAGCATTACAACCAAAATGGCAGTTCGATATAAACATATTTCATATATGAATTCAAAAGTTTTTTTTTTAAGAACCAGGGTTCCCACTGTTCCACTGAAAATCCCTGGATACATGATATAGCTTAATTTTAAAATGTCATGAAAATGAATAAAATCTTAACTCCATAGACATTTTTATGCTTTTAATGAATATACATTTTATTTCTGGTCATGCAAAGCCCTATAGCATTTTATCAGGCAGAAAATGTGAGATTGTATCATAGTAAATTATACACAACTGGATAGGTCAAGGGGCCTTAGAATATTCTTATAATATTATAGAGTTTGGCTTTTTATAAAACTCACCTGACTAGCCTTCTAGTGATCCTAAACACATTAGGCTTGTTGGAGATTAACTACACTAGCCTGCCACCAGCTGGAGAGATCTGCCGGTTGCAGGTGGGGGAGGAGTACAGAGACGCCATCAGGTCGGACACTTCGTGCTTTCCGTAGTGTGCTCAACCAACGTCATTCATGGCAGACCATGCGATTTGTGCGTTGATTGTATCCAAAGAAGTGGATGCGATTGAAATTCCCATGTTTTGAATATTAGACATTCAATATCAAGATCGGTTAAATTCAGGAACCGGTCATTCATGACATCACAGAATCTGACCATTGAGAATAAAGTGTGTCGTCATCAAGGCTTTCACAGCCGATTTTGAGCAACTGCAGCGCCTGACCTAGGCGGTTGGTCTCGTTTTGCTCTCGCGGTACTTTAATGGCAAGGCGGCTGCAGCGCAAATAAAAGTCGGAAGAGTTTTCTAACCAGAATGCATTGCTTTTGTCAGGCGGAAGCTGGTCTTTACAGCGCCGCATGAAGTCGAAAAAGCCTACTGATTAGCTGGTTCAGGTGTGTTTGATTAGGGTTGGAGCAAAACTCTGTTTGACAGTGGCCCTCCAGGACCAAGTTTGCCCATCCTTGATCTAGAATATCAAAATACTGACTAATATACACTATTTATTGACTTAACATGATATGTTTAAAAAAATAAATGGTTGTTATCACACTTACCCTTAAATTAGAAACTATTCTTTTGGGCATTGCAAAGTCTTAAATTTAAGCTGACACCCCTCAAACTCTCTCTCTTGAATATTCTCCTCAACCTAGTTCCCCTTTCTTCAACTGAGGTAAATGTGAAAGGACAAGGCAAGGACACATTGTGTACGTGTTTGTATGTGTAAGCGCATGGATGCATGTTAGTAGGTGACAGCAGACAGGGCAGCTTTCATCCCTACAGCTTCTTTGCTCCCATGGGCAAGCAGGCATATCAATGCTGATGAGAGTCTTTCAAAGGGAGGACGCCGGGCCTGACATACCAGCTCTGGCCTGCCATTTAATAAAGACTATGCGGAGGAGAAAGCTGGTCTGGAGACAGACGGAGGACTCCTGTGCTGTCTTATCTCTGTGTGGCGCAGTGTGTTTTGGACTGTGGTGAGGGACAGATCTTATATGATGCAATTTAAGCAGAAGCTAGCAAAACCCAGCTGGATAACCCATGAAAGGCCTAGTCGTGCTATGTTACAACCTGCTGAAAATAATAATTTATAAACAAGTGGATGATAATGAAAATTTTGCTCGCATTTCATATAATATGTATATATATATATATATATATATATATATATATATATATATATATTGCACAGTATAAATGAGTACATCCCCTCTGAAACTTAAAGTCATTAATTATTCTTTACTTAGAAGACATGCTTGGGGTCTTCAAAGATATAATGTTCCTGTACGTCTGCTTAATTGCCAAAGAAGCATGTCAAAATTATTCAGGAAAATACGATTTTCTTATCAAAGTGATAAAATGTTGTGTTGCAAAAATGAGTACACCCTCCTGAAAGTTCCTAAATAAAATTAAATAACATTTTTCTGGTTTAAGTTTAAGACAAATAATTATCAACAGGTAAGTATGTTGAACCAAAACATAAAAGGGAATTAATTTCTTGACAATTAAAAGTGTTTACTGCCCAATATATCATTCTCCGACTTAATTCTGACAACAATGGAAGCACTTGGGAGAGAAATGTCAGGAGACTTATTTCTTAGCATAAAAGAGGACAGTGGTACAAGAGGATTAGCAAATCATTGTTTTAAATGTGAAAATAAAGCAAAAGTAACAGAAATTCAAAAACCACAGACTTGTGACAAGGCCCCTGAAATAATCAGGCCTTCATTTTAAGCTTTCATTTAGTGATTAGTGATTTTTTTTCTTTTTTTTTTTTTGGCTAGACAAAGAGCATGAGAAATACCAAACGCATGTCTCAGAGCCAGCAAAAGATATGAAAAGAGTGACTGTTTATCTCACATATTAAGATGCAGCCTGCAGAAGTGACATGCATGATTGTTGTCCACATTGGAACTACCTACTATAGCCAAAGCACAATAAAGTCAATTAGCCTTTTCCAAGGCCCACATTTACTCCATACTCTGATCTCATGAGACCCAGTCAATCATTTTGGATTTAACAGCATCCAAACTGTTATGGTGTTGCTTGAGGAGGAGTACAGTGAGAAGTGCCTGGTTCCCACAGTGAAGTTCAGTGGTAGTAAAGCTCTCATATAGGGATGTATGAGTGTTGAGGGTGTGAGAGAGTTGTTCTTTATCAATGCTGTCATGAATTCACACACCACTGTGTGACGTAATACACAAAAATTGGAACAGATGATGTTTCCCTCTTCTTGTTCCCTGCATTGTTGGGCCTTTTTTTCAACATGACAACAACAATATGCATTTCTCAAGGTGTAAAACCTAATGTGGACATTTATGTCCCCCAGTTTTAACACTCTTGAGCACATGTGGGGGATTCTGTAAAGATCAGGGCATTTAAGGAGGTCATCATCATATCATATCATCATATCATCATATATATATATATATATATATATATATATATATATATATATATATATATATATATACATACAATGTCATTTAGAAATAATTATTTAATCTTATGAATTTAGCAGCAGACCTAATGTATTACGTCTCAGCCCAGCAACATTCATATCCATTTCTCTCAACTCTCTGCAGAAGTCTGAATGTCTTGAATGTCCTCTGCAGTAAATAAACCAAACTCTTTCCCACCCTCAGACTTCATGATCAGGACAGTGGTCTGTCTGCAATGGAGACGACAAACAGATGCTCTCCTCCTCCCTGCTCTGTGAGTCTATGAGATCTGCCAGAGAGTCACTGCTTCATCAGGGCTAAATGAGGGTTTACTTTATTGTCTGTTTGTTGATTAATGAAGTCTCAAATGCAATTACTCAGGAGCAAACGTAAGGCTACAGACCAGCCCTTAGCATTCCTGATTGAGCCTCGCTGTGCAAGCGGGATCGTTTGTCACAATCTGGCTGTCAGTTGAGCATCTTATTACCTGAACAATGTCGCATTTTTCCCCAAATGTGAACTGAGGGATGGAGAGATATCACTATTGCTATTTTAAAAAAAACTAATTCATATCCATCTCTTCTGATGACCTTAAGAGAGCCCTTTTGTGTTTTGGGTCTACTTGAACAAGTTTTAAAGCTTGAATGTTCAAAAAACACATTATTTTTTAACATATTTTACATTATTGCAGGACCCCTCTTCCCAGTCTGTCAGTAACGCACTGGGGTGTCAGGGTTCTCTTGTCTGCGTGTCTTGTTTCATGTTGGGCGCGTGGTGTTCGGATCCCGGCATTCATGTCTGGTTCTGTTTCAGGTCGGGATTCGGACACTACGCGCCCAACAAGAAACAAGACACGCAGACAAGAGAGCGCACGGCTCGAGAACTCGAGACCGCACTCTCACACAAAGACCGAACATAAAGGGAGTGTCAGAGCTCTGTCACAAAACCAATAAAATAAACTAAACCGAAGTGACAGAACCCTGACACTGGGGTGCTTTTCCCAAAATCAATGTTAGCCATCTATGGTCACAAGTTCCATCGTTACCAACAAAACCATAGTTTCCAAAAACATTAGCTTTACAAAGTTGTGTGGTTGGAACTACAGCTCTCGACCTGCCATTAGAAGCTTAGTTTCTTGTCAAAATGACATGTGAAATGTTGGACATGCTCTTAATAAGCAAGCAACATGCACCACATTCTTTCATTCCAAATATATACAAATTCCATTCTATGTAAAATATCCATATTTAACAAGTTAAAAAGTAAAATATCTAGCTTCTGCCAAACCACCTTCCATATTCAACTTACGAAAAAAACAGAAGTGAAGTTGCGTCCGTAAGTTGAATACGGAAGGCGTAGAACGTAGCGAAAGATTTTTGAACTGTGAGAGTTTTACACTTTCTTCTATCATCAGTTACTCATGACTTTCATTGTGTGAAGAACAGAAACATTGAGACATGCGGGTAAGTACATTCAAATAAGCTGTCCGAAATAAATACTGTTGAGCCTGGAATAATTGCACTATTTGAAAGTTTCTGCCTTTCAGCACCAAGGACAGTTCCTTAAAGATAATACAAACTCAAATACACCTATCTATGTATATTATGACATTATATGACATTATATTATAATCTAAAATGAAATCAATTTATAAAACAACAATTATGAACACTGATTAAAAACGTAATTATAATCATATGTGATTTTGTTTTGTTTTGGTCACACCTATATGATGTGACAAAATCCCAGAGGCTCACTTTTGTTCCTGCAGCTGTAAGGATGGAAGTAGGCTGTTTGTTGTGGAGAAGGAATGCTTTGGTCAGCAGCAAACATGCAGTGAACTATCATTACTGCCAGAGACAGCGCTGGTGCCGTCCACCTTCAGCCAGCCCACTCAACACGTGGGCTATAATTCAACACCAGAGAGCAAGTGTGCACATAAACACACAGCACAGGAAAGTAATAATCAGAAAGAAAGCACACCAAAGCCCATGCCAACACAAAATAACCAAAACGAGGCATTCAATTGCTTCATATATTCATATATTTCTGCAAGTGTTATGTAACATCATACAGTTGGTCTGTCTGTTTAATAAGTTAGTTTCAATATTATTATTTTTTTTAGTAAACTAAAAAAATCCAAGGTATCTTGGAAATTATCAGTCCAAGCAGTCTTGCAAATAATAATAATTCCCTTTCCGCTTATGTTACTGTTGAACTTGTGGCCCTCCAACTTTATCACAGTTTAGTAGACTTGTTTGGCCCAGAAACCAAATAACAAACTGATTGTGTTAAACATTAATGAAGTACATTGATCTTTCCATTAAAAAAAGAAAGAAAGAAAGAAAAAGAAGTATATAGCTATTGAAAAAAATTCAGCAAATCCATAAGCAGGACCACCAGGCCTACTTTTTGCATGACTTTTTTGCACAATCCCTGAAGATATGTTCATATAGTAAAGTTTAGATGTTCACATAGAATATTGATGTTTTTTCCTAGCTGCCTTAGGCTAAAATATTGTATTTTCTTCATAACAACTTTAAAATCCAAAGGTCAAACCACCTTGATTTTACAGTGATAAAAAAAAAATCACTTTTGATGTAAGGAAACTATGAAGTAGAGGCTATGCAATGATGAACAATGACCTTGTGGCCTTATTTTGAGTGGACAAAACACCTCTAGATTCATCTTTTCCCAAGAGTCCAAGCAGTACTCCATGCTCTTTATGAGATCAGACGGCAGTGCTCATCATCTCAGCTGGAGTCTGACACAACACTTCATTCAGTATACACAGAGGAACAGTAGGAAACCAAAGTGACTGTCTCTCACAATAACAAAACCTCATTTTTATTCTGAATTATGGGTTCCCCCTCAAGAGAAGGGTCATGAAACACTTTGGTTTCTCTCCATCAGTTAAAAAAGAACTGTGCCTTGATGTTCCCTGAATGTACTATTTAGAAGTTACTAGACTATTTATCTTGTATTGAAACATTCTATGTATTGCACCAAAACAGATGATGACAAATTCAAAAATAGATCATTCACAGAAACAACAGTAAGGCAACAGGGAGCCCATAAGGATCTGTGTGTGTTGTGTTTTTGTGTGCACAGGCACTCAAGCACGTTTATACGTTTGTTAGGTGCGCATGTTATGGCCCGTCTCTTCTCCAGTCATGCTTGACCGTAGAGTTGTATCCCACTGAGAGGCGTCACTGCTGGGCAGCAGGCAGTGGCATTAGCCCCGTTCAGCACGACTCACCTCAACACTCACTGCCCGGTGGGAGCCCGCACCACCTCCAGCATCACAACTCTTCATCATGCATTAATGTGGCTTACTGTGGCAGTTGGAGAATAAGAGCGAATGAAACAACTTTCTTGGATGTGTTTGCATTAAAAAGCTCCACATCCTTCTCCTTCAGCCAGCATTCCTACACTTCCCTATCAGCGACCCAGCAAAAAAAGCACTTAGATCAGCGGTGACAGGCCAAACAAGCTACAGATCAGTGCTTGCCTGTCTGAACCACTCCATTACCTCAGAGGGTAAAGACTTTAATGAGTAAGAAATGAGAACAGGCTGTCCATGAATAGCACTGGTAACTGGGGACAGAGAAAAAGAGCCTTGGTGGGATGAAATTCTAAAGAACGTTATTCCATGGGAGGTATGGAAAGAGTCTCACAAAGAATGTTAAATACATTCAGGATCGGAGATAACCGGCTTAAGTGAATCATGGTTTCTGACCTAGATTCATCAATGTTGCGAAGATGGATACCAGTCCGATACTATGTGTGCACCGTGACATTACAAACACCCTTGAGCAAAGCTACAGTTTCGCCAGATATATTCCACCCAGCATGCTGTGTTTGAAAATGTATAGAGTTTCCAAGATTTCCATGAAATTGTGTTGCCAAGTCATGTTAGCAGAGCAGTCTAGACAAGACAACAGGAGTTTGTTTCATACATTTTTTGGGTTTATTTAAATATATTTCATACCCAATCATTACAGTTCCCTATATCCAAAGTCATCTCTGAAGTAAGAAGACTAAAAACAAGACAATTTGTCACATATATATAAACATATATACATATACATTATATAATATAATATATATATATATATATATATATATATATATATATATATATATATATATATATATATTTGTGGAAACTGAAACTAAACAGAGCAGGGAAACAGGAACAAAGGGAAACAAAACAAAACATCAAAATAAGAGTCCATAACCGTGACAGTAGTCCCCCCTCCTGGAAGACATGTCATTGGAGAGAGGAGCTGACAGGCCGAGGTGGAGGTGAGGGTAGGGCCTGGAGGATGGAGGTGAAGCTGAGGAATGCCGAGCTGGTGATCGGGAAGCCCAAGGCGAAGCTGAAGAGCTACATGGAGTTAGCATTGGGAGCAGAGCCGAGGAGCTGGATAACACCAGTGGAGCTGGCAGACCCAGGGGACTAGACAGAACCAGTGAAAGAGTCAAGGAGATGGGACCAGGAAGTCGGATGGAAGCATCACTAGGGGAAGCGCTGTGCAGCAACACCCACCCCAGGTGTTCTACAAAAGTCCTCCACTCATGGAGGAGACACAGTGTTTTTAAATCCATTTATTTTTCTCTTTTTAAGGTTGGTTATTCTGTAAAGTTTTGTAAGCAACATGCACAAAGTAAGAATAGTGTAAACAGTCTTTTATGATGAACACAGGAAATCGTTAGAAGATCAAAAGGAAATAAACAACACATTACATGCAGATAATAACTGACAAAGGACTGAACTGAACAGGAAGTATATATGCAGGAGAACAATGAACTGACACAGCTGATAATTAAGAACAGAACATCAAAATAGGAGTCCATAATCATGTGAATTATGTTATATTATATTATATATTCAACATACAGTATATATACACTCAGCACACCGTAAGAAAAAATATTTATTACTGAATAGTTAATTATTTAAATATATCATATTTATTAGAGAAAAAAAAAAAGAAAAAAAAAAAAAATATATATATATATAGCACAATATAATGTAAAATATGTAAAAAAAAAAAAATGTGTTTTTTGAACTTTCAAGCATTAAAACTTGTTCAAGTAGACCCAAAACACAAAATAAAGACTTTGTAAAAAGACTCAATATAGTCTTTTTAATGTATTCTGGGTTGCAATATTTAATATTTAATATTTAGCCATTTATCAAAGTCTAATGTCATAAAACATGAAAAATTCAAAATTATCTTTTTTTTCCCCACAGAATAAAAGTTAGATGTACAGGTTTGAAAAGAGATGAGGATGAGTAAATAATTACAGATTTTTTTTTTATTATTGAGTGAAGTATCCTTTTCTCCATATTTTATATTGCTGTACATTATAATTTGTTTTATATGTGCAACAAATTTGCTATCCGAAGTCGGAATGGTAATGTGAGTTTATTTGGCAGCTTCTCCAATAACTCAGACAGTAAGACGTGACTATGCGAAAATGAGCATCATTTGTGTGTAGAGGCCAACAGCTGTGTTTCCTTTAAAAATTGGTTGTTTAGATCTGCTTTGATTAAAGTCCTTGAAATAGAACATACAGCCATGCGTTAGACATAATTGAACCCTAATTTGTCACTCACTTCATTGTTACAAGGACTCCACCATCCAATTAACTCAACATCCACTCTAATCAAGTAATTAAGTAATTCTGATGCAAATCTGAGCCTGTAATTGGTTTAGGAGGAAGGCTGATAAATTACCAGATCAAACTTAAGCAACTCTTATCTTGCAAGCTTACATCTTAAACTGACGGACGGACGAACGAAAGACCAGGAACATAGCTACTGTCCAAGAAACAACAGATCTTGAATGACTTTGTTCATCTTATAAGCCAATAAGTTACATGACTTACGATGATCATTTAGATGAGAAAACATGGAATGCACGATTAGTGTCTGTTTCAGTTAATTAACACAAATTTATTGGGTCTTCATGTTATGAAAAACACAATCATCTTGACTACAAACAAGCTACACCCTTGCTGCAGTATTATTAACACAACAGAAGCCAAAGGACACTCCATTTATCAATAGATTACTGAAATAAACTAATTTAATTGACGACATCTGTGCATTTAAAAAAAATAATAATCTTTTCTGGTCGGTTGACTTAAATTCTGAACCATAATAGCCAGCTCCATAAATTTATGTAAATATTTGCGCTATATCTTCTGAAACCAAATCATCAAGAAGTTTAATGTGAGAAACAGTGATATTAAAAGGAATGCTTCAGCTATAAATGAAAACTGTCATTATTATTTCAAAAAATGCCATTCCAAACTAATAGATATATTTAGAAATTCATGTTACCAAAAAATTTATAAAGAAATTATTTCAGTTTATTCTCAAGAAAAAAGTGAAATATATATATTTCAGTAGTAACACTTTACAATACGGTTCCATTATAGTCTATTCAACCTAAAAAATACCAAGATGTGATTTTTTTTTTTGTTCCTATCAACTAGCCCTATAGCCTATATATTTTAAAACTTGATTTGTGACATTCAAATGCATGATAACAAAAAGTCCGCCGAGGCTTTGATTGAATCCTCTAAAGTGAGAATGTCACAGGACTGATGTTTTGCTGGTGATGGAGGAAAGGTATTGAGAACACCATTGTGAGAAATTGCTCCTGAGAAATTGAAGGGATGCAAACTTTTGCAGAGATGAAAAAGGAAAAAGGTGACAAAAACACGAGAATATCTTGTGTGTGTGGAAAAAGTACACCAAAAAAATGTTTTAATTATGTTGTGGTTATGATACTAAAGCTGCATTTGTTGACAAAATAGTGTTAAACAAGCTGTGTTTGGAATAATAATTAAAGCTAGGTAGATGAAAATAGGTGAGAATAACTCTAACAACTTGAAATATTTTTTTTTTTTTTAAATAGCTAATAAACAGTTCCGAGCATGACATATTACTGAAATATTGAAAGATTATCATAACATTTATTTAATGTTGCCATATGGATTTTATGATATAAATATTTTTGATACCATAGAAATGTTATAATTCTTGTGATCAATGTCAATATCACCAAAAACTACTAGTCTGAATTAATGAAACTCAAACTCACTTAAGACAATTAGTAATGAAATGAGAGTAAGAAGCTAATTACATGCAATAGGACAAAAAAAATTACAGCAGAACAAAAAAATAATAAATGCTAAGCATTGTATAAATTAATCAAATGTATAAAAACAGAAACAGTCTCAAAGGCTTAAAAGCTCTTGTTTTAAACCGCAATGCTTAAAAATGCATGCAAATGATACGTTTTCGTGACCGCACAGCACAGCAACCTCACCTGAATGAGTAACTTAAGAAGGCGCGAGTCTAGATTTTTTTTTTTTCCCACTAAAGGCTGGAATGCACTACATGACATTTAAAATCTGAACGGATTTTAAAACACTAGGCATCCTAAACTTGCCAACTCTGTAAATGGTTACACAGAAAAAGACTTCCAAATTGTTCTGAATACAACAAACTCACTGAGAAACAAACATGGATGACCGCAGTAGTTGTTGTTGCGACTCTGAGTCACAAAAGAAAAAAACAAGCCAAGTGCATTTGGATGAAGTCTTGGGTGGGTAGATGCAGTCAGTATGGATTCTACAAATTCCAATGGGAGTTAGAGGCGAGTGGTGCATAGTCAGTTATTTTATCCATGCTGAGGAGTAAAATATCGAGGCTAATTGGTTATGCGTGATCTGTTATTTGCTTTTGTATTGTTGTTGTATTTGTATTGTATTTTAATGCAACACTAGTAGATAGAGACGTCAGACTCTGCGATATGTGTTCTAAAATCGGCTCAAAATATCAAACATCTTTTGATATTCTTCGACTGGATGAAAAAAATACTCTGTGATTTTCTGTGAAAACACTGACTGACCAAAATCTGCAGACTGCCACAGACTTCCGGCAGCTATTCTTGAGTTCTAGGCTAAAATTTGCAAAAGTAATGTAGTGTATTCCAACCTGAAGACACATTTACTGTTCAACTGTCAATATGAATTCAGTTCAATCCATATTTCTTTTCCTTTTGGCTATAAAAGTCTACAACCTGATTTGTGCACATCGGGACCCAACTAACTTTAGGTTTTTTGTCAGTGCTATAACCCAAAGTTTGACGCAGCAGATTTACACAATCTGAGAATCTTTTTAGCATATCATTGGAAATATCAAAATCATCCTCAAAGTATCTTTGTGCAACAGTGCATCAAACAGAGCATCCATAAATATACCACAGCCACCAACAAGAAATAAAAAGGTTCTTCAGTAAGACTAGTTTCCAGTAGCTTCTAATTACTCTAATTATCTTTAATGTGTATTTGAATACTTTGCTTTTCCGTGGAACTTTCTTACCGCCTACATAGATGTTGGCGAGAAACCTCGGCGCTAGTGTTTCCTTAGAACTAACACTGAAACTGAAGGCAGTGATCAGTGACTGAAAAATACAAACCTGTACTCACATATTATTGCAGCACAGATTTTGCTGAATACAGTGTAATCAGACTTTAGCCATGAAAATGGTACAAGTAACTGAAATGAGCATAAATGTCCGGGCATGTCAAAACATTTCCAGGGCCCCAAAAAACAAAAAAACACCTCAGACCACTGAGGGTTAGAGCAGTATATAACAAACTCATGTCCAAAAAATCTGTAACAGGAAGCTAGAATCAATTATTGGCAGAAATGTTCAGACTAACCACATTATTTATGCTTGTAGTAGCTCAGGAATTTCCCAAGGTCCAGAATGATGAGTTTTGACGACATTTAGAAAAACTAAATTGCATTAGCAATGAGTGTATAACATTGAGTGGGTAGATAAACCAGTTAGTGCAGTAAATAATGAATGTGAAAAGAATGTAAGTGACATCCAAAAAGAGCTGAGGAATTTTTATAGGTGACAGAAAGAGCTTAAAAAACGATTTGTACCTCACATTTTTCTTGCATGAATATCATTTTGAAAACAAAAGAAAAGACTTAAACAACAGGGCCCTGAGAGATGGGACTACAGTAACAATAACACAAGAAAGTGCTTGATTAAAAAGCACAAACAGTTCCTCTGACCATTCAAATAGCAATGACTCACTCGCACTGCATAGGAAGATCGGCTGTATAACGGATAATATAACAGAATGCAGATAATGGTTTCTTCTTTTTTTATTATTCTCATAAACAATCTCGTACATTTTAGTATTATTCTCAGATCAGGTTGCAGAAAGAGCAAAGCTGGTGCATTTTGCCCTTTCGGAAGTGAAAGATGCTTATTTGAATTGCGGGGATTTATTTATTTAAAAACACTTCTCTCAGAAATGCTGGCATTCTGTCAAGTTTGTAATTAAAATAATTTTATAGCACGTTGCTTTTTACATGCT
This sequence comes from Zacco platypus, assembly GCA_038088235.1. NCBI lineage: Eukaryota > Metazoa > Chordata > Actinopteri > Cypriniformes > Xenocyprididae > Zacco > Zacco platypus. The sequence continues at coordinate 30,830,485 of CM076084.1, read as the reverse complement.
TCTGAAAATGGAGGCAAAAAAGGAAATGTTTCAGTGTTGCCTGGGTGACATTTACAAAGCAAAATGGAAAGGGATTTTTTTTAATCACACTGATCACAGTATTGTAGCAAACCAGCCTAGAGTGCCACACACACACACACACACACACACGCACACACACACACACACACACACACACACAAGGAGAGTAATGACACATCAGTATGCTGAAAATAGTACATTTCACAGAACTAGTATGAACAAGTATGAGTATTTAGACTTCTTGTTAATGCAGAAAGAACACAAGTGTTAAAGCACATCTATTTAATAATTGTGATATTAAATTAAAAACACTAATAATTCCCTAATACATGTAGTCTTTAGCAAATATTAAATATAAAAATACATTTTTCATACAGTACATCATAATGTTCCGACACCTCAATTCACTATTCTTTTAAAAGAGTTGATTATAGTGTTGTTCATTTATTCAGACAACATATAGAATTTATATATTGGCTATTTATTGGTTATTAGCAATAAAGTAATTAGTATCAGTTTTTCGTTATCTGCCAGAATTCTAATTTCCCAAGTTTCATAAAACTCTAAATCTAAATGCCGTTGTATACTTCTGTTTCAAATAAATGATGATTTAAACTTGATTCATCAAAGAATCTTGAAAAAAAAAAAAATTCGACAAAATATTAAGCAGCAGGATTTTTTTGAACGCTGATAATAATTGGAAATGGTTCTTGAGCACCAAATCAGCATAATAGAATGAATTTCTGAAGGATCATGTGACACTGAAGACTGGAATATGCTTTGTGTATTGCTAGCACAGGAATAAATTACATTTTATATGAATTGAAATTATAAATATGAAAAATATTTAAATAGAATACCATTCTTTTAAACTGTAATAACATTTCACAATATCACTGATTTTAATTTTTGTCAAATAAATACAGGCTTGGCAAGCACAAGGAACGTCTTTCAAAACTTCTTTCATTAAAAAAATCTTACTGACCCCAAACATTTGAAATGTGTAAATTTGGCCACAGTACATTTACATGGAGCACTGTAATCGGTTCCAAAGTCCAATCCGAATGAAAAAGCTCCATATAAACACCTCAATTGGAATTAAAATGCCCAAACCGAATGAAATTGTAATCGGTTTGAGAGGGGTGGGATAAACCTTACTATAAACCGAACAAAATAAAAATGACTGCCTTACAGCAGTTGTATGCTACAAATTCACGCTGATGCTTGATTAAGAGCAACACTTTATATAAAAATAGCACGAATAAGAAATAATGGAACTCCATGTTGACAGGAATAAAAAGCGGCAAACAGAACCTAAGCTTATGTGTGCATGTCACAAAGTCATTCCGATTGAAGGTGCTGGCGCATGTTAACACCATATTTGATAAGAAAACGTTTCAGGTAAACGGTCCACCGAATCTTTCAATCGGAATGATTTTAATTGATTTTAATTCTGTAAAACATCAAAGGACAATCAATCAATCAATCAATCAATCAGTTACCATGGAGATGGCCATTACTATGAGATAGCAGAATGAAGCCCAACCAACACCACACGGGTAGAGCAGCTAGTATAAATAATCTGATATAAAAACCGTCCATCTGCAAAGATCAGAAAATGAAGCATTAGTGAATTAATCTGAATGAAATTGTGTATTTAATCTCATAAAAAGTAAAAATAATACAAATACAAATAAACAAATAATAAACCTAAACCCAATTAAACACTGACATAATTTATTTTTTCATTTTAATTTTCAAATGAGCAAAAACAAAAGAAAGTCCCACTCATGATCAATGCAAGTATCCCATGACCTTCATCAGGCAAATCTAGACAACCTATACAAAGCACAAAAATATATCAAATCAAGTCATGACCAATTACTGCAAAGAACCATCAATTATCAATCACTATCAGTTACTTAATGTATCACTACAACCTCATCATCATCAACTGATTGCAATTGACAATTGATATTGATTTTTTTTTTTTTTTTTGATACTTTTGTAAGCATTGATAGTGTACGGAACTTTCTTTTGTTTTTGACTTTTGACTTTTTTGGTCCTTCTCCAACACACCTATCTATTACCCGCAGGTGTACGAGGGTAATTGCTAATTAAATTTTCATTAATAAAACACACGTATTAAGAATAAAATCATTTAATTATCATCAGCTACTCATTTAAGGGTGGTAAAGTTAGTTATAGATTAAAAAAAAACAAAAATAAAACAGTTCCTGGTCTATAACAAAAGGAATATTTTCACTTTCACTGAATATTTTCACTCAGCAAATTACAAAGATCACATTGAGCATATCTGTGTATAATGGCTTTCTGCTTCCAAATCACATAAGCAGAAGACAATCTTCAGCAAGGTCAAGTGTAAATCATTTTCCAAAGCGAGGAGTCTCATCTGAGATTAGAAGCGTTCTCCACAGAGTGCGATATACCCGCTGCAGAAGTGACATCCTGAAATACATTTGCCTTTTTACTTCAATTATTTCCATTGTTTGGAGGTTACGCTGCCAGCACAGCTGAAGATGATCTAAAAACGCTGTTTCTCAAAATTGCTGTGCGCCTCCCAGGTGTCAGTATAAATGGCAAGGATAATTCCATAGGGAACCAAATACCAGGCAGAGCATCGTTTTCACTATGTGATTTACACAAGACAATGACTCAGAGGCTCATGTCTGTTAGATAAGACCGAGACAATGTTCTTCACCATAACAGTAAAAACCTCCTACTCACACATTTACGGTAAAACCATGGAAAAAGGCCAAGAGCAACTGTCAAAGGCCAAAGAAGCTGTCCTGCCTGAAGGTGTGATAGCTTACAGGCACCGCTGAACATCACAGAGTATTTTCACATGTTCTCCGGCACATTCTGCAGGTGGTAAAGGAATAGCAGTGCAGACTTTTCTATAACAGCAACATCAGTAAGTGTCTAATAGTGTGCGTGTGCATGACAGAGTAAGGGAGACAAGCAAATGGAGAAAAAGACAGAAATGACTGTCTCCTTAGATGTTTGTGTGTCTGTGTGTTTGTGTGTGTGTGGCAGAGAGACAGCTCCACCCAGTGGCCATCACAGTCCGGGAAACATTAAAGCAGCCAAGGGCCCTCAGGCTTTGGTCACACTGCACATAAATCTGTTCAACGGTCATTCTGTGAGGAAATCTGATCCATTTGTTCAGGCAGAAAATATCTAAAAATATCTGATCTATCTGCTATAGTAATGACTTGAAGAAATAGAGAAAAAATTTCCTCACCCTAGTGTCATTCCGAGCCTAATGGATGTTCTTTCTTCAGTGGAACACAAAAGGAAGGTTTTAAAGAACTGCACTTGTTGCTCTTTTCCATGCATTTATAATGAATAGGGATTGGAACGCCTGAGCTTCAGCAAAAACACCATAAAAGAAGCATAAAAGTGGTCCATACAACTCAATATAATTATAATATTACATAATATCACTGCCGCATTATATTAGTCTTTTCATGTCCCAATGAAGAAAGAAAGTTATATAGGTTTAACAAGGGTCTTTTTCAGTGAACTAGTCCTTTTATTGCCAGCACAAAGAGAATAGTTATTACGTAAATGATGTTCAAGTCCATCGTATTCATTAGACAAGATAAGCACCTGAAGCATTACTTTATTTCTTTTACACATTACACATTCATATGCAGTGCCAAAATCCACTACCTCATTCAATGTTTGCTGTAGTGCCGCATGTGAGCGTATATGAGGGAAGTCTTTGTGAATGTACAGTAACACTAAAACTGTTTTCAAAAATTCAATTTTATTCCAATTTTATATGGATGCAGATTGGATTTTATGTTTGCTGTAGGCAAACATAATAGCACATGCATTTTAATTGCACATGCCTTTTTTTGTTGAACAAAATGTCAGCCTTTATAAACGAAAATTACACAGATTCAGAGGGATGATGTATTATAACCACCAGAACAAAGCAGACATGACCACTAGCCATCCAATACCTGCTATTCAGAGTGTTATAATGAGTGTATATAATGAAATCTGAAAGGTTTCTGTCCCTCCATAGAGTCGCTTCATAAAACTGATGTTAAACCACTGGAGTCACATGGAGTACTTTAATGATGTCTTTCCTACCTTTCTGGACCATGAAAGCGGTAGATGTGTTGGATATCTATGAAGGGACAGAAACCTTTAAGATTTTATTACAAATATCTTCATTTGTGTTCCGAAAATGAACGGTAGTCTCACGGATGTGGAACGACACAAGGAAGAGTAATTCAAGACAGAATTTTCAAGTTTAGCTGAACTAGCCATTTAAGACTTTGGTTAACCTTCAAAACACAAATTAAGATATTTTTAATGAAACCTGAGAGGTTTCCATGTCTCCATTGAAGGCCCAGGTAACAAAAGATAAAAAAAAATCATAAAACGAATCCATAATAATTGAGCAGATTGCAGATTCAAGTCTTATGAAGAGATACGATTGCTTTATGACGAACAGATTTAATTTAGGGTTTTATTTAATGACTGACTCGCATACATAGAGCACATCACATATGGTGAACGTGGCAGCTCGAATGTGCGTGTGTGAAGCACAAGAACCAATATGGTTTGATCTAGAGCTGCGATCGATGTTAATTTAATATGTTCATCACATAACATAAAATGAATCTATATAAATAAAGCAGTTTAATCCAAGTCTTAAGTTTTGGATAGATTTTCAATGCAGGGACAGAAACCAGGTTTCATTAAAAATATCTTAATTTGTCTTTTGAAGATTAGTCAGTCTTATGGGTTTGTAACAACATGAGGATGTGTAAATTATGACAAAATATTCATTTGTGGTTGAACTATACATTTAAGCAGTGTTGTTCTTCTACAAGGTTTTGTGCTCAGATGAAAAAAGGACAAAAACATTTGAGAAATGCTATTTGCAGGTTTTCTCCTGATATTACATGTGATTTCAGGAAATAGCCCAACATTTTCTCAAACATTAATTAATAAAACTACCACAGTGTTTCCCAGCATGCTGTCCTGTTCTTAAAGGGATAGTTCACCCAAACATTAACATTCACTCTCATGCCATTCCAAACCCACAAGACTTTTATTCAACTTTGAAACACAAATTAAGATACTTTAAAGGAAATCTGAGAGATTTCTATCCCTCAATTGAAAGTCACCTAAATATTCAATGGTTTATTCATAAAGAGACTGTAATATAAATCCACATGAATCAAGAGGTTTAATCCAAGTCTTATGAAAAGACATGATCGATTTATTATATATGATGAGCAGAATTTTTAATTTTGGGTGAACTAAACCTTTAATGGTGTAGTAAAAATGATGGGCAGTGTCAGGTGTATACAAATTAAGTTTTTTTTTTTTCTTCCCTAAAGGACACAAAGGCACATTTACAGAGATTACTCTCTGTGAGGTTAAAAGGGTTCACTTTGTAACAATTTTTAATGGAACCTGTATATAATTCCTTACATTCAAGTTTATTGTGGCAAAGATGTGAGAAGTATGGAACCAGAAGTATGCAAATTGGGGCATGGTATTCAAATTGAAGATACCAAACATACCAGAAAAATAGAAACACATAATGAGACTTATTCATCAAAAACACAAGCAAAGCGAATTTCTGTGCAAGTCATTGTACAAATCCATTTGTAAGTAAACTTTCTAATTAAATTGAACACTATTTTTTTATTTGTTTGTTTTTGTAAACAGTATTTGGTTCTCTTGTGTTTTAAAGACACACACACACACACACACACACACACACCCACACACACACACCCACACACACACACACACACACAGCATCTGGCTGCTTGTTAATACAAGAGTAGCAAACCAATTCAAGGTAGCATGTGAAAACATGCACTACAGTCAATGATGTGACACAAAAAATGGTGTAAAATAGAATTGTATACATTCCATTCACTTTAACCAAAAAAGAGCATACATTTCATTTAAAGATCTGCCACAGTAATGAATAAAATATCAAATAAATTAGCCCTTCTTTGTGAATCCATGTCAGTCTTATCTGAATTGGCAGACCAAATAAATTAATAAATAATAATAATGATTAATTAAAGATCAAAGGGCAAAAATAAATGAAATAAACAACAAAGCAATGTAGTATCAGTAACATTAATATTGAGGCATGTTCCCACCTACACAGAAAATTGCGGTTAATTAGAGAGTTGTACTGCTGCTGATATTGTATTGTAAAGTTAGCAGCCTAGTCAGCTCTTAGAATACTCATATTGTTTGATCCGTCTCTTTCATCGCAGCTATGATTTGGTCTGAACTGAATATGCTTGTTATAAGGCAGGTGGGTGTTTCATCCATTTAAAGGCAATTTTATTTTTATTAAAAATAACAGAACAGAACTTTTCTTTTCTTTTTGTTATATGAAATTCATATTAAAAGTGCTTTGGAAACATAACATGTTTTCATCATTTACTTTTGCAACTCTTCAAACTTTTCTTACTTTGCAACTTTCCTAAATTTCTCGAATCCGTCATATATGTAATGCTAAACAAATCTAAGCAAAGTGCAAAATAAAAATTAAATAAAACTTTTGATATATGTAACAGATGATCAGGGCTGGGTAGGTTACTTTTAAAATGTATTTCACTACAGATTACAAAATAAATGCTTTAAAAAGTAATTTGTAACGTATTTCGTTACATTACTCAAGTTTAGTAACTTAATCTAAATACTTTAGAATACTTTGGAATACTAATAAGTGTGGAACAAACACAAAAAAGGTAATTGCAAGTTTTTATCTCACAATTCTGACTTTTTCCCTCAGAATTGTGTGATATAATGTTGCAATTGTGAGTTATAAAGTCAAAATTATGAGATATAAACTCACAATATTGAGAAAAGTCCGAATTATGACATTTAACTCGCATACTAAATTCACAATTGCGAGAAAAAGTACTGCAACTATTGCAAGTTTATATCTACCAATTCTGACTTTATAACTTGCAATTGTGAGTTTAAATCTCGCAATTCTGAGAAAAAGAAGTCAGAATTGTGAAATGCAAACTCACAATTGTGAGGGAAAATACAAATTGTGAGAAAAAGTTGCAGTGACGAGTGAATTATAAAATGACTCACAAACAACTATCACAAAACATGAAAACAGTCGAAAACATGAAACTTAACTCCGCTTTTTCAGACTGTCAGAGTCAGAGAATCACCAATTGCTGTTTAAATGACATTAAAATTCAAAGTAATCACTTTGGTAATCTAAAATACTTTTCAGATGTGACTGTAATCTGATTACCACCCATTTAAAATGTAACTGTAATGAAATAAAGTTACTCACATTTTGTATTTTAAATACGTAACTAAGTTACTTGTATTTCGTTACTCCCCAACCCTGCAGATGATTCTTGAGAGGCTGCATCTGTCTGAGTGTGAAGAAATGGGCTGGCTGATGATATACATCTAAACTTGAGACTAAAATGAACAACAGGGCTTGGGCTCGGTGACAGTTGGACCTCAGATTTATCGAAATTCCCTCTAACCCATTCACAATTACTGCCTAAAGTATTTAGCAGAACGAATCAGACTGGCTGAGCCAGGATTAAATATGTAAATAAATGTAATACACTGGCGTCCCACAGGTGGATCATCCCGGCAGGAATTCTTACACAGCTCCAGATGGCTGGACCGCTATACCATCCCTATTGTCATTTTCAGCGCAAGTCTGCTCAGCGATGCTGGTTGATCTTTGTCCATTGTTGCATGTTATGACACCTGTTGCGATTATTATGAATATGCTTTGAATAGCTAATCTGCCCTCACTCCACTGAGTTTTGAGTCAACATACTGTACAATTGTCTGGAAATAACTGCATGTGAAATATGACAACCAATTTAATATCAGGGTATGATATTTTGGTATCGATTAAAGAATGAGGTCAGGTTTCATTACATTAAAAGCCCCTCAATACACCTAAAGAGGCTTTTAAATGGAGAATATGTACCCGAGAGTGCTGTGTGACATTATCATGTCAGTTTCACTGCTTGTGCTTCCACCGCTTAAGTCTCATCATAGATGCTGAGAGCATCTTGCAAACCAATATAAATACGGGAACTGCAGGATGAAAATTAGACAAATCAAATAGATTCAAGAAAACTGTATTTTCGTTGTCAGTGTTTTACAAGTGATAACAGGAGAGGAAATATGCACAAGCTTGTCTTTGTGTACAAATGAATATTCAAGGGTGATTCTGATGTGCCATCCAATGACTTCATCCACAGATCAAACAGAGCAGTTTAAATATGCAGAACAGGGTTGAGACACAAATAAAATAATGTTTCACAGCAGGGTGCGAAATTAATATTGTTGTTGAATGTATTTGAGGAGCAGAGAAGACTGTAGTCTAGCATTTGCTGTCAAGTCAGAGCCAATACTGTCTTAAATAGCCTGTGCGTAGCACTTCATTTAGAACATGAGATTTTAGCGTCCACATAGCTATAATAAACTTTATAACCTGTAAGTTCATTAAAACATAATGTGAATCAATTTATGCCTCAGATGCAGGCGTTCTTATGACAGACAAAACACATATGTCCAAACTTCTCTGAAATTCGCTGGTCAAAAACCTCGCAACTTAATTTCAGCTTGATTTTGGTAAAATGTTTATAATATAATGGCACGTGCAAGTGTCTGACCATATTTAAAGCCACAATATCAACTTAAAAGAATAGTGTTTTTTTTTGTTTGTTTTTTTCAATTTCATGAAAAGTAACAGTTTTGGACATTCAAGGTTTTTGCCCTAGAGACAATATACAGGTGCATCTCAATAAATTAAAATGTCGTGGAAAAGTTCATTTCTTTCAGTAATTCAACTCAAAATGTGAAACTTGTGAATTAAATAGATTCAATGCACACAGACTGAAGTAGTTTAAGTCTGTGATAATTTTGGCTAACAACTTCAAGCAACTTGGGCTATGAGCTTTTCCACCCTTCCTACAGACTCTAGGACATTGGTTTACAAATGAAATACAAAACTTGCTCTCATCTGAAATGAGGACTTTGGACCACTGGGCAACAGTCCAGTTCTTCTTCTCCTTGGCCCAGGTAAGACGCCTCTGATGTTGTCCGTGGTGTCAGGAGTTGCTTAACAAGAGGAATTTGACAACTATAGCCAAATTCATTGACATGTCTGTGTGTGGTGGCTCTTGATGCCTTGACCCCAGCCTCAGTCCATTCCTTGTGAAGTTCACCCAAATTCTTAAATCGATTTTGTTTGACAATGGGCTGTGGTTCTCTTGGTTGATTGTGCATCTTTTTCTTCCACACTTTTTCCTTCCACTCAACGTTCTGTTAACATGCTTGGATACAACACTCTGAACAGCCAGCTTCTTTGGCAATTACAGTTTTTTTTTTTTTTTTGATTGCTAAACAACAGTGAGCACAATTGGAGCTACATGTGCAAAACTCTAACTACAGTCTGCACTACCAACAGTCACATCACCTGCAAAAGTCATTCCAAGCAACACAACTCTTAACACATGGCTCAAAACAGGCTCAGTGCAGCCAAACACTATGCACAACCCTCACTGAGATAACACACACTGTCACTCAAAACACACTGAGAGTAAAAACACTAGCATCAAACACCAACACAGAAAATACAAACTTTTCATCTTTACAGTTTGAACAATTTCAGTGACTTCATATAAAGTAATATTTTCTTCAAAGAAAAGAGTGACATTCTTTCACATGATTTATTTAAATTTTTAGAACATAACAATTCTTTAAGGTAAATTAAAATTTGCATTACAGATGCCACTCTCAATGAGTGACCATGGTTCACGACATGGTCTATAAGTGTAGCCCTTATTTCTTCTGAAATAACAGCTCTTTGTCTTCCTCCACGCATCCGCACTCTCCCTGCCACCCTTCTCCCTCCGTCTTCCTTGTTCCATCTCCAAAATTAGTCTTTCTGAGCTCTACCTATATATATATATATATATATATATATATATATATATATATATATATATATATATATATACTTGTATATATACTTGTTAGTGAACACACACACACACACACACATATATATATATATATATATATATATGTGTGTGTGTGTGTGTGTGTTCACTAACAAGTCTAAACCAAGACACCTGCTTAGCCTTTCAGCTGAAATTGCAATCAGCAGTGTTCGAAAGGCACAAGGGTGAAATCTATTCTGTTTTGAATGTGTGGTTCACAGTTTTGACATTTGCATTTGAACAAAGTGCTGTAAATCCACAGTGCTGTGCAGGTTGTGGTTAAAGTCAAGGGATAAGTGTGTAGAGTTTTGAAAACTGTGTTTAAGCAATGAAAAGTGAACTAGAGTTTGTTCCACATGAACTGCTGCTGTGCAGACTGTAGTTAGAGCTTTGCACATGTGACTCCAGTTGTGACCACTGTTGTTTAGCAATCGAAAAAAAACTGTAATGTTTGTGGTTTACCTTCCCTGTGAAGGCTGTCAATGATTGTCTTCTGGACAACTGTCAGATCAGCAGTCTTTCCCATGACTGAAGGCTCAGGAAACCTTTGCTGGTGTTTTGAGTTGATTAGCTGATCACCATATTCTAATTTATTGAGATAGTGAATTGGTGGGTTTTTGTTAAATGTGAGTCAAAATCATCACAATTAAAAGAACCAAAGACTTAAACTACTTCAGTCTGTGTGCATTGAATTTATTTAATACACAACTTTCACAATTTGAGTTGAATTACTGAAATAAATTTCAGAGTCAAAGATGTGAGAAGTATGGAACCAGAAGTATGCAAATTGGGGCATGGTATTCAAATTGAAGATACCAAACATGCCAGAAAAATAGAAACACATAATGGGACTTATTCATGAAACACAAGCAGAGCGAATTTCTGTGCAAATCATTGTTCACTTAAATTGAATACAAAAACAAACAAATAAAAAAATAGCAAACAGTATTGGGTTCTCTTGTGTTTTACAGACACACACTTTCTCTTTCTCTCTCACACCTGCTCTGCTTTAGAATACCGGACAGCGTGAGACAATCCATACTTTAATTTCACTTTTCCATGACATTCTAATTTATTGAGATATATCTCTATATATTAGTGCTGTCAATCGATTAAAAAAAACAACTAACTAAATTGATTAAAAACATTGCAGTTTTTAATATTTTGTTTTATTTCACTGTTACTCTCCAAATTCATGTAGAAACAACTTAAAGACAGTACATTTTAAATATTTATTTAATGGCATCATTTTATGAATCACTGTATCACTGATACTAATTCTGGTTTTGATCTCTCTATAAAATTTATTTATTTTTAACATTAATTATAGACATTCAACATTTCAATATAACTAAAAGCGATACATTTCAAAATTAGACTTTTTTAAAAATAGCAACTTTTAATTTAAGTAAACTTAAAACAATCTTCACATAAATCCATTATAATAAATAATAATAATAATAATAATAATAATAATAATAATATTTACCTGTGTCCTTCCTACCTGTCAGAAACAGAAATTAAATAAAGTTATCAAACAATTTACATTCTTCACTGCATAAATAATAATTAAATACAGATTAATCCTCATCCTACAATTATCTTTGTCATCTTTTTCTTAGATTAACATTAATGACAGACATCATATCACAGCAACTGGTTTATTAGGCTGCAGTGACTTTAAGACCTCCAGCCACCGAACATGACAAGCGTCTCATTTTCTCACAACTCTTTAAGTTCATTTCTGATGTTATTTAACTCATTTAAGACTGCTCTTATCAGGATATAAACGGGCATTTTGGCATAATTCTGTGAGTTACTGTTTGATCAAGCGCGAAAGAGAACTCGATAATGGTACCCGTATTTCTATGTATGTGTCACAACAGACAGCGCATTCTCATTTGTCTTACGGCAAACCTTGGATGGTTTAAAAGCATTTGCGTGAATAAGAGAGTGATATAATGTAATGCCAGCTAGCCAAATTATGACAGAAAAAATGGATGCTGTGTTAAAGATTTTTAATGCACACACACACACACACACACACATATATATATATATATATATATATATATATATATATATATATATATATATATATATATATATATATATATATATATATATATATATATATATATATATATATAAGGACCCTACTATTTAGTTTGAAGGGTTTGGAGGAAGTGAATGTGACAGTTCAGTTAATAAACTTAATTAAATTCAAATTCCATGCAGCTCTATGAGGCATCTCCTATCAAAACTTGACTACTTCAACAAACATCTATATAATGAAGCCTTAACATCGAGAGCTACTCTAAATACTGAAGAGAAGAATGAATATAGGCAACATTTTAATTTGTTTTGCGATGCTCGGGAATGAATAATCTAATCACGTTTGCTGACAGTTCCTTCATGCAAGCATTTTTTAGATTAAATGCTTTCCAGCAAACATTTAAACACACATTACATTATAATTTGCACACATCAGTAGTCAGGAAGCGAGAGAGAAACAAAGAGAAAAGAACCAAAAAATGAACAAGATTTTACCCCTCCTTTCCTATTCAAATTTATTTATTTCTCTTTTTTTACAGACACAGAACCGTGTGATTTGAAAAATTTCCCGCATCTTTGAACATCCTCACCTCTCCGATAATAGAATGCATGAATCTTCTTCAGAGTGGAGTTACTAAACAACAACAACAACAACAACAACAGAAAAGCAGTTGATGTTTTTATCCTAGTCTCTCCATTGCAGTATCACTAAGATTGTGTTTCGTATGCGCACAGACACACACAAAGGAGAAAGAAAATGCGAGTTATGATCCATGACTGCATCCTAAGTCTTTAGGCAGATGTCAAGGCCTCCTCGTGTGAGTAAGAAGTTAGCAGGAATTATCTAATGAAAACAGATCATACATATGGTTGTGTGAAGATATTAAAGTGCCAGTGTCAGAGCTGCTATCTGGTATAAAACATGACATGTAGAGACACCGCTGACACACCATACCCACCACGACTGATGTTCAAATGGAACTGCACACGCTTCCAGATCGGAATCTCATAGAATGTTGGATATGCTTGACATGACAGACGAGTACAGTCACGGACCCGTCTTCCACCTGCTCACGTTCACCTTCTCAACAAGAAAAACGAAAATAAATATATAAAAAAAAGACTTGCTGCATTTTGACATGACATGCATGGCAAGTACACCGCGGACAACCGGAAAAAGCCCTGAGTTTCCTCAGTCATTGTAAATTGAAATAGCGACTTAGACCGCAGAGGCTCAGTGCAAAATGACATTTCAGCCATCTAGAGACTTCTGCAAAGTAAAGATTCTATTGGGAGAATAAGTGATGGGAAACTTTTTCTCCTTGATGCTTGTCTTGTGCTTTCCTCCTTTGTTTGCTTACTAAGGCATAGACTTGACATTTCAATATAGGCAGACAAAGCGCCTCAGGGGGGAACAGTAACAGAAAGTGAGATGAGATATTTTAACTTATCCCAAACTCTAGAGATTAGGGGTGTGACGAGATCTCGCGCTACAAAATGTGACGAGATTTCTCGTCGAGGTGAAGAGCTGTCTCGTAATATTGCCATGATGGAGTGTGAGGGTGAAATTAGGATAGAATATGTCACGGCTACATTTACATTTATGGGTGAGCGATATATATATATATATATATGTATATACAGTGGGTACGGAAAGTATTCAGACCCCCTTAAATTTTTCACTCTTTGTTATATTGCAGCCATTTGCTAAAATCATTTAAGTTCATTTTTTTTCCTCATTAATGTACACACAGCACCCCATATTGACAGAAAAACACAATTCTTGACATTTTTGCAGAATTATTAAAAAATAAAAATTGAAATAGCACATGGTCCTAAGTATTCAAGGCTGTCAAAACAGTAATATTGTAAATTATTAGTACAATTAAATTGAATTATTATTACATTAAAATAGAAAAGACATTTCAAACGATTTAAAAAAAATATTTTAAAATACAATTCCAATTCCTTCAGTGTTACATGATCCATCAGAATGTATTCTAATATGCTGATTTAGTAATCAAGAAATATTCAACAAACTATTTTTTTGATCAAAACAACAGCATTTATCTGAAATAGAAATATTTCACATGATGAATGTCTTAACTGTGAATTTTGATCAATTTAATGTGTCCTTGCAGAATAAAAGTATTCATCTCTCATAATTGTAAACGGTAGTAGACGTGTCACAAATGCACAAATACATTTTACCGTCTGAACAAACCTGTCCTTGTCATAAAAGGGTCAAATTATTAGCCATTTTAATTATGACAGTTGTATTACTTTTTTTTTTATATAGTTTTTAAATAAATAAATCATTTAAATTCAGAAATTAAAAACATGCTCATCATAAACAAGATGTATTCAAGTCAATTTAGGTATGAATTACATTTTTTATGTTTTAATTTACATTAATTGAATACTGCAAATTAACAGATCCATAAACATATGAACAATGCTATTAATCTTTATATTTGGTAGAGGTAAGAGACCATAAGTTTTCTTCAGTGACGATTTTGAGTAGGGGGTCTAAAAATCTCTTGGCCTAAACCATGTTTCCTGATGCACAGTGTGAGGCGAGACAGAGGCAGCGAGACATCAGTTAAATTCAACTCAGATTTGACAGGATGCGTTTAGAATGAACGTGGGGGGGCCCCAAGCTTGACTTGTTCCGACTGTTGGGTCACCACGTCCGTCATGGCTGCCCTGGGGTGAGTTAATCGGTTTCTCTCTATGCACTGCTGCCTGAGGTGGTGGAGCGAGAAAGTACAGCCGCCATTTTCTCAACAATTTCACACCTGCTCTGCTTTAGAATACTGGACAGCGTGAGACAATCCATACTCTCTCTATGACTAATTTCAATTACAGCGATCCATGCAGGCTCTATGATCTACAGCGCACGTAGAATAGGTGTTTAATCCAGCATTACAGCATGCAAAATATCACCCAAGTTATTGTAATCTTGGCCGTATACCAACATGACAAAGGATTTGACTATTGACAAGCTGCTAAGAGAATAAATACTATGGCTTTGCTAAGATAGGCACAAAAATCTGAGCAAAATCTCATTGGCATGTCCCACTCAAATCCGTTTAGTGGTTGTTTGTTTTGTTTTTTGCGGCCTGAACAGCAAAAAAAAAAAATTAAAAACTAAAACAAAACCATTCTGATGTTACTGATCCAAACCAGATTTCAAGTTCTTGTTTATTTTAATTAATCATTCATTCCTCATATGCAGAACTGTGATCTTCACCATGTAGTGAAGTGAATCATTGGTTTTAGATATATTTTGAGAAATAAAAATTGTGCAGCATGACAAAGTTTGTGTAATATGCTTTTTTAATATATCAAACGATAGCATGCTTCTCAATAAGCCAAATAATATATACCTCATCTTGACAGCTGTCTTTCAAAGCACAGTTTAAAAACCATGAAAGATGGATGGGCATAAGATAGCCCATAGGCTTTGTGTTACAGCCACAATTCAGATTTAGACACATTTATGGCCTCATGTCAGTGGGGAAGGCCTGATGGGCTGAACAATAGCAGAAGTTTCCAGACAACTCTCTCACCACCTTATCAGGCTTGAGATTGACAAACAGCTCTTGTCAAAATGTTAGTGGTTAATGTGATTCTAGGTGGCAGATATACTAGCAAGGCAGCCTTGTGCGCGCAGGTTAAGTTGTGTTGTAGTAAGACTGGTCATCTTGAATGAGACACTGAGGATAAATCTTCTTTATGTGGACGCAGCACACCCATTTAACAGGCTTCAAACTGACCCCGTGCTCCAATTCAGCAGTTGTTTGACAACACGTAAAGATATGACAATCTATGAAATGGAATACAGGCTGTTAAAAGGTAGAGCTGTCAAAACCTCTACTTACAGATTGTGGTACGATCCAATATTGTTTAACTAACTGTTTAATTGAATTTTCAGTGGATTTCTTTAGATAAAAATTTAATTTACAGCGATTTTGTACTAGGTGGGCTCAACTCTCCCACACAATTTTACATTTTGTGAATTGGTGTCTAATTTGGATGCGCCTGAGGCAGAATTCCAAAGTTGGAAAGAAGATCATGGATCATGGCCAAAGGGACATGGTGTGGGAAAAAAAAAATATATATATATACATTCATATATATATATATATATATATATATATATACTTTCGTATTTATATAGTTGGGTAATTATATTGTATATAATTATAATATATAAACCATAAAGTTTTTGTGCACTATATTCCAAGAGTTCTTAAGCCATTCCATAGTTTAATGCGGGGATGAATATTAAAGTCTATAAAATATTATAAATAAAGTATATATGTTATGTATACACTCACCTAAAGGATTATTAGGAACACCATACTAAAACTGTGTTTGACCCCCTTTCGCCTTCAGAACTGCCTTAAATCTACGTGGCATTGATTCAACAAGGTGCTGAAAGCATTCTTTAGAAATGTTGGCCCATATTGATAGGATAGCATCTTGCAGTTGATGGAGATTTGTGGGATGCACATCCAGGGCACGAAGCTCCCGTTCCACCACATCCCAAAGATGCTCTTGGGTTGAGATCTCGTGACTGTGGGGGTCATTTTACTACAGTGAACTCATTGTCATGTTCAAGAAACCAATTTGAAATGATTCGAGCTTTGTGACACGGTGCATTATCCTGCTGGAAGTAGCCATCAGAGGATGGGTACATGGTGGTCATAAAAGGATGGACATGGTCAGAAACAATGCTCAAGTAGGCCGTGGCATTTAAACGATGCCCAATTGGCACTAAGGGACCTAAAGTGTGGCAAGAAAACTTTCCCACACCATTACACCACCACCACCAGCCTGCACAGTGGTAACAAGGAATGATGGATCCATGTTCTCATTCTGTTTATGCCAAATTCTGACTCTTCCATCTGAATGTCTCAACAGAAATCGAGACTCATGAGACCAGGCAACATTTTTCAAGTCTTCAACTATCCAATTTTGGTGAGCTTGTGCAAACTGTAGCCTCTTTTTCCTATTTGTAGTTGAGATGAGTGGTACCCGGTGGGGTCTTCTGCTGTTGTAGCCCATCCGCCTCAAGGTTGTGCGTGTTGTGGCTTCACAAATGCTTTGCTGCATATCTCGGTTGTAACGAGTGGTTATTTCAGTCAAAGTTGCTCTTCTATCAGCTTGAATCAGTCGGCCCGTTCTCCTCTGACCTCTAGCATCAACAAGGCATTTTTGCCCACAGGACTGCCGCATACTGGATGTTTATCCCTTTTCACACCATTCTTTGTAAACCCTAGAAATGGTTGTGCGTGAAAATCCCAATAACTGAG
The DNA here is from genome assembly GCA_038088235.1 of Zacco platypus. Lineage (NCBI taxonomy): Eukaryota > Metazoa > Chordata > Actinopteri > Cypriniformes > Xenocyprididae > Zacco > Zacco platypus. Next base: position 30,813,066 of record CM076084.1, on the reverse strand, counting down.
CAGATTGTGAAATACTCAGACCGGCCTGTCTGGCACCAACAACCATGCCACGCTCAAAATTGCTTAAATCACCTTTCTTTCCCACTCTGACATTCAGTTTGGAGTTCAGGAGATTGTCTTGACCAGGACCTCACCCCTAAATGCATTGAAGCAACGGCCATGTGATTGGTTGATTAGATAATTGCATTAATGAGAAATTGAACAGGTGTTCCTAATAATCCTTTAGGTGAGTATATGTGTGTGTGTGGGTGTGTTTGTGTGTGTGTATTTATTTACATATTTTAATAGTTATATTTTATACATTTAATATAACTATTAAAGTTAAATTCAAGTTCACATAAATGCTTCCCTCCACTGAAGCTGTCAATCCTTCTCCCTTCAGCATTCAAACTGTGTGTTGTGTTTAGTTACAACAGTCGATGACAACATGATGAAACTCTCCAGATGATTTAATGTTCCTATTATTATACTTGATCTATAGATAAAGGTCTATGGTTTAAAAGGACATCTGGCTGGAGTTTATTGTTGTTTCTAAATCATGTCATCTTTCTACCATATGTCTGTTAGCTCACAACACTGGAGTAGAGAGCACTAAGAATAGTTCTTCGCACACACAGTAACTGAAATTTAAAACTGTTAAAAGAAAAGGCTCAACGAACTATTGCATAGATATAATACACAATACAATAATATCTCTTACCTTTGTGTTTTGAACTTTTCAATGCAATGACTCCATGTTGCTTCAAGTGCATCATTCTGTCCACAGGATGCGCAAAAGCGCTTTGTGCCGCTGTTTATTGGAGCCTTTCAAATTATAATACTTTTGCTCAATGAAAGCAGTCCTATCTATCATATTGTCACACAGTCACAGCACATGGATTTTCGGTTTGTTTGTTTGTTTTCATTAGTCACGTGTTCCTTTGTTCTTCCCGCCACAAAACAGATCAGTCACCATGGACACTGCACTAATCACCACAGCTGTTAATCATTTGAGTTAATCATCTGTGTATTTAAGAAAAGTTCAGTTGATGTATCTTTGTCTGTTCTCATTTCGATTTATGGTTGTGTTTCCTGCTTCTAAGTTGGATTGTACCTGTTTGGATTATTAAAGTTTACCTATTTATACTCATCTTCATCTTCTTGAGTGATTACACAACCAGTGCATTACACATATGTTGCTGCCTCATTAAAAAGCTGCACAGAAAGTTTAAAAGAAATGTATTTTCATACTTTTATATATAAATACACAGTATTTACTTGTTTTTCATGAATGTATTTGCAAAGTAATGTATCACATTTGACCAGATTTAGTGCTACACTTATTCACTTTCATTTGTTCCCTATTAAATTTTTTTTCAATAAATATTTAGAATTTATACCATTTTTGTGCACTCATGATTTTTCTAGAGTAACTTTTGCTGCTGAATTATTCACTAAACAAGTTTAATAGTATTTTTTTTAATAGATTATGATCATATTTTTTTTTTTCATTTGTTGTTTTCTCTTTATAATGAAGTTGTCTGTATTTAGTAGATTATGTTTAACACTCAAACGACTGATTATCAGTTTAACACACAGTTGTGCAGTAATTCTACACTGATTGAAAAAAAAAAAAAAAAAAAAATACTGTGCTGGTATCGAATCAGTATTGGTATCGACCGGTACTCAGAATTTTTGGTATTGGATTGGATTGTTTCAGAAAAAATGGTGTCTGTTCATCCCTAAATTAAACACCATATTGTTTCAAAAGACAATATTGCAACAATGTTGTCTAATGCTATGTCAGCTATATCTATAGTCACCTAAAATATTCACAAACAGAAAAAATGTATAACAAGACAATTAAAAAAGTAAGAGCAGTGTGACAGACTAGGATATTTTGCAACAAGAAAGCTGAGGAATTTGAGTCAAATCTATTATGTTTTCCTTCCCATCGAATAGACTACCGAACAAGGGAAAATAGCAAAACCGATAATCAAACCACACAAACGTGTATGTCTCGTTCAATAACATGAACATAATAGCAAATTGTACTCTGATATTACTATTAATGGGCAAATATGACTATCATTAGTCAGACAAACAGGTAGTCCTGTTTAAAAAGTACAGGTGGCGTGAGGGGAAAACCTAGTGATTCAGGAGTAAAAGCACCCACACACTACTTTTTTGGGCCTAATTCACCCCTTCAATCCCTGGTAAAGTCCAGATTATCTGATGGTTCTATAGATTATTCGACCAGATTTTCCTGTGGTGTGAGTTGTGTTAAGAGTGTCTGAATCTGCTCAAAAAAAACACTGGGGTCACACTGATCTCAAATCGTAAATATCCAACTTGCAAATTTGCAATCAAAAATCCTGTTGTTTGGGGGGAACCCAGAGGTGCGCACACTCTGTAGAGATTGTCACATGGAATGAAACAAAACCCAATCAGAAAGCGACCTCACCGAAGAGGGAAGTCTCCACGACTTCATCCAAACCTTCCCCAGGTTGTCTGTGAAAGGAATCTGTTAGTGTGTGGTGTGCGGTCTTGGTCACATTTTTTTTTTTAACCTCATGTATGTGGTCTCTCACATTTTGAAAATCTGATATGATTTTATGCATCTTTTCGTACGGGCCAGCTTTAAATTTTCCGTGGTCACAGGAAACTGAAGGAGATCGGTTGCTGTCCAGTGGCCGTCAAACCAAACATTTGTCCTCTTTAAACCTTGAGCCCTGAGGTGAGACACACTATACATTAGTATCTGTAGCTGTAGATGTGCAGAATAAGGGTTTGTGACCAGTAAAGAACTGTGGCGTTCCAGACTATTAGATGCTTTATGGCCACCAGGTGAATTTGCCAAAGGTTGAGCAAGAGAAGAAATATGTTCTGTGTTGTTTTTTTTCTGGAAGGGGGAAGAGAAAGTGGGTGTAGAAAAGGACAGTAAGAGATAGAAAGAAATGCCTTGAGGGAGAGATAGGATGCAAACATCTCTCTAGGTGTGTTTAATGGTTTATGCATCTGCAGCTCTTCACTTTCGATCAATTTGATGGCCGTAGCCTGAGCCACTTGTAAAACATGCCACAGGCTCCTTTCCTCAATGGTGAGAGATTTGTTTACCTCAAAATGTATTCAAGGCCTAAACAAAAGTGGGTTAAGAAAATGGAGTAGAGTAATTACAACACTTTTCAAGCACTTTGGACACTTCTGGAAAGAGCTTTATTTATCCTGGAATCTATAAAGCTGTACATTTTTGACGTGCATAAATTGGTCCACTTCATCCTAAAGTGCTCAGGGTGGCAGTGCCAAACAGGGCTGGAGTCTTCATATGCCATCTTGATGGGGATTAAGAGCAAACAACTGAAGTCAACAAGTGCTTAGATTTAAAAAAAAATAAATTTAAATAAAGTTTTAATTTTTAGGTTTTTTTTTTACTGAAGGTCACCTGAGGACGAAGCATAATGTGGTACACCAAGCTGGAGAAGCTGGCAAGTGCAAAGTAAAAAGGGAATAATAAAAAAGACACAACAAAAAAGATGGGGGTAAAGTAAGAGAGATGGAAGCTTGCATTTAAGGGGACAACCACTGAGATAGTTGGCCGCTTGCCGACTGAAGCCTTTTTGTCCTAACTTGAGTTGACAATACGAAATTTAAATTTACTATACTTGCATTCTGCAGGATTCACTGTCTCTGAACTCTTATATTTAGGCTGCTCAATAATTAATATTCTGAGAAAACAGAAAGTGTAAATTCAACTCATGAATTTATAAAACACGAAATGCATATTTATATAATCCCATCCAAATGTATTACATGCTGTTTCGGTACGAGTACACAAATAATGTCTTTGCCAGACTGATTTTGAGATTTATTTATTCTAAGACTGCTGTCATTTCCCAGAACACCCCATGGTTCCAGAGCTTGTTCCTCTGAGCCAGTAAAGCCCCCTACTTCTTTGACAACACTTCACATGGTGAAGTTGAGTCATGGAGTGCTTCTGTTTAACGGTTTCTCAGAAAAGCTCTAAATGAGGCCCTCTCACTGGTGATGCAAGACAATACCCTGTTTCTCCAATTATCAGAATGGACTCTGGGACAAAGCAGATTCAAATAACCTATCAAAGCTCAGACCAATAAGGACACTCACTCTGAGCTACAACTTGACATTTAAAAGTCTAGAGGAGCAACAATCTGATCTCATAAACTCTATGGCAGAAACAGCTTCTGAAATACGCTATTCATGAATTGTCACAATGGGTAGCCTACACTTGTGGTTCTGTTAATGAAAAAATCATACTATCATAGAAAATGTCCATGGTGGCCTGCAGAGTTTTTGCAACAAGACCTTAATCACTGGGGTGAGCAAGTCTACTCAAATCCAAATAAGTGGGGTCCATGCAACAAAATGGCTACCATTTTTGTCTCTCATTTACATGTAAAAAAAAATAAAAAAAAATGAATAAATAAATAGCAACCATTAGCTGATTCTTACCAATTTATCATCTCCAAAATGTAAAAATAATAAACCTTTTTTTCTCAAAACATAAATAAAAAATTCAGGAAAACCTTTTTTATTGCACAAAAAAACACAACAATGTATGTCACAAATTTTTGACAGACAGGCAGACAGATAGATAAACACTCTCTCACCACCAATTGACCCTTCGCAAAGACCCGCCTCCTTTAGTTACTGCTGCTGTGTCTGAAAAGCGCTCTCACGCCACACATCATGTTCTCACGCAGTGAAAAATACATCGTGGAGCAATGAGGACAACATGTCGACAGACATATGAAACAGTTTCATATTTAAAATATTGTAATTTTTTAAAGTTTAAACAATAAATAGCGTATAGTGGCTCTTTAAAGTGTCGTGACAGATCGCTGTAGCTCCTTTAAGCAGCTCGTGAACCGACCATCTCTTCATACTAGTTCATTTATAGCATCAAATAAACATGAATGAACGTCAGAAGGAATGTTGTTTCAAGCGCGGAAAGACGTGAGCACACACAATTTTTCAAGTTCAAGTTCACCAACGTAAATTTACTAGCTCCCCTGACTGCTTTGTCGGACAAAATGGCGGATTCAGGGTTATGATTGGTTAGATCACCTGTCAATCAAACTGCCGGCAAAGGGTCAATTCGTATCTATTTTACGAGGGGGCTAATGTTTACGAATTCCTACGATTTGTCTAAAGCCCAGGTTTAGGGGCGGGGTTAGGGGTAGGTCATTCGTACAAATTCATACGAATTAGCCACCTCTTAAAATACGTATGAACAGACAGACAGACAGACAGACAGACAGATCAGCATATTAAAGGATTTCTGAAGGATCATGTGACAGTGAATAAAAAAAAGTTATTTTAAACTGTAACAAAAGTTTACAACATTAGTAGTTTTACAGTATTTTGGTCAAACAAATGCAGCCCGCGGTGAACCTAAGAGACTTCCTTCAAAAAAACACGCACACACACAAATAATAATAAAAAAAATCTAAATCTAAATTCCTTTTGAAAGGAATAAATATAATACGGCTTGAGATGGCACACTGCAGTTAATATGCATTCGTATCCATACAGCCTTGCTTTCTAAGATAACTTTACAGACTGTTTTTGCTAAGATAACTTTACAAACAGTTTTAGGTATGTTGCATTTGAATAAACAAAACATTGTTAACTGACAATTCATTCTCCACACTCGGTATACTCTCTGTATATTTGTTTTTCACCAAACCCTCGTGCAAACAAAGAGACAACAGTATAAATATGTTTGAATCTGCTAATCAGAAATACTGGATTGAGTTTGATATTCATTTCTTTGGAATCCTTTCATTTATTACGATGTCTGATTTTTGAGTCAGTTTAGAAATTCATTTATATTTATGCGTTTGTGCGTAATAGTGAGTTTGTATGCTGGCTAGGATGTCAGTCTGTCATATTAAGGGGAGGGGAAGCCCTTGTGGGGAATGAGTGGCTAAAAGAGAGACAGAGACTGTGTGTATGTGTGTACTGGTAAAGTGGCAGTGGTGGCAGAAGGATGAAAATTGATTTATTGCAGCGGTGATGAGGAGCGGCGTGCGGGAGGCTCTAGGGAAGCGGACTGCGGCAACATAAAACAGCGCTTTTGATAGTAATTGCTGTGGGGGTCCCAGAGGACCTGCTAACATCGACCAAATTTATGCATCCCTGACATAAAACCCCTCTCTAATTTTGCTTCTCTAAAGTTAGTCAGTATTAGTCTCCAGGTCTCTCCTCTTCTCTCCTCAACATATCCCTGCCATTACCAGTGTGAGTGAGGAAAATAGCTTTACTCCAATATAATACAGGTTGCAGTCTGTTTAACGATTCTGAGGCCTGCCATGCTTGAGCTCCTCAATGCCCAAGGCAGTAATACAACGTCCACTGTATTTTACAACCCCAAGACTTCAGTTACACTGGAAAATAACTTATATTCTTATGGAGCATTAAATATTTACAGTAGTTATGTCTCTGGTGATGTGTGTGGGTGGAGAGGCTTTGTGAAAACATGAACTAGTAATAACCAGACAAGAATTTATAGCATTAAATTGTCTGTCAGGCAAATTACCGGAAGAGTTGTGCCACTTTTGCAAACCTGTAACCACTAACCACCTGCAATCGGGTTTAACTAGACACTAAATGTGCTAAAATATTGCGGCATTGTAAGTGTTAAAATTAAATTGATAATTCACAGTATGGTTAACATTAGTACATGCATTAGGTTTCATGAACTTACAATTCAACAACAATCTTTACAGCATTTATTAAAAGGGTTTACTATTCATTTTTAAATATACTATTGTATTCTGTCATGATTAACTCACCCTCATGTCATTCCAAACCTGTAAAAGACGATATTTTGAAGAACGTTAGTTGCAGCACAAATTGATTTCCATATTATGGACAAAAATACAGAGACATTTATTAACTTCTAGCAACATCTAGCAATCATCTTTTATTTTCCACAGAAGAAAAGTCATATGCAGGTTTGAAACTAATTATATGAGTAAAATATGTTAGTTAATTTTTGTTCATTATAAATTCATGTTAATTTAATTCAAATTTATTTAATTTACACAACTTGAAATGGTATAAATGTCTTATTATATGCAGTAATGAACATCAACCTAGATTAATATATTCTGTATTATATGCCTTTTATAATATAAAAATATACAAATAAATTAAATATATTACAACTATATTAATTAAATAAATATAAAATTTGCCATTTTTGAACATTACTTCACAACTAACATATGAAAAATACTTGCAAAGCATTTATTAATTTTAATTCATGTTCATTTCATCAACATTTCCATCAACCAAAAATTGTATCTGTAAATATTATTTACTGGACCAAAGATTAACCATGAACAGTTGTACTTTCTGTATGTTAACAAAGATTGGTAGCATTTTACATGTAGTTATGATAGTAAAAGCTATAAATTATGCATAATTACAAGCATCTAACCCTAAACCAAGCCTAATCCTATATAGTTACTTAATATTACTCATTAATTAAATGTAACAAAAACACCTTAAAATAAAGTGTAACCCAAAGATTATTAAATACTGTAACAAATGTTAATGTGTTAAGTAGCAGATCTCATCATAACTAAAATATTAATAAAAATTCAGTTAGTTCACGATATCTAATGCATTAACTTATGTTAACAAATTGAACCTTTTAGTAAAGTTTTGTCGTTCTATTCAGCATAAGTATGGCTCTTTTACAAAATATAATTTGCCTGGCACAATTAATGTTACGCTATTAGCGCCTGCCTTTTGCTATTTTATTGAAAATGGAGATGTATTTTCATTGATCAAGGTAGTGGTAAATCAAATGATGGAGGAGAGCACTATAAAAGCGCATATATCCAGACTCTACGGATAGTCTTTCATCATTTTAAAGAGCTAATTCAGATGTCAGGGTCGCGGTGTTGGAGCCGTACAGCCATGATAAAATATGCCAGATTGGGGAAGTCAAATTATGTGCAGCACTAACTTGTTGATTAACTTGTTCCCTTGATCACATAACGAACTGATCGCAGCTCTTCTGTTTGATGGGACTTAAGAGTGGCATTTTTACATTCCCTATCTCTCAATATAACACACTTCCCTTTTGGAAAACAAACTTATGACTACACTTTGTACTTTTTGTGATGGCTTGAGAACAAGATGCAGTACATTCATTTTTGTTCAAATGCAATGCCTTGTCACCATTTTATTGAAATATGTCCTAATGTACAAGCAATCCATTTTCACACTTGTTTCATTTCCACACAGTTTTATTACAATTACAAACACTTTTTTAACAGTAAACAGTGAAATGGGCTACTAACAAACCTGCTGAATTGTTGAAAAAGACTCTGCCAGCTGCCAGCAACACACACAACCATAAAGAACTGCAAAGACAGAAGAAGAAAACATGCCCGAAGGCTGCAGTTTGGAAAAACAAAAAAGAATCTAATCAAAATGAGAATATGACTCGTTAGCAAAATTACCAAGCTGGCGGCTATGGCTGTTTCCCTCATATCACGGCAGTGTAATCCGTGTCTCTATTCAAATAACTAGAGATGGGGGTGAGAATCTTTTTACAACACAGCAATTAAAAGATAATTACTAATTAACCATCTTTCTTAAATAATTGGCAGGAGATTATTAAGCATAACAAGTGACCACGATGGCCCATGTATGAAATGATGCATGTGTAATGCCAAAAAATTTAAATGACACATCCAAAATATTTTTATATTAATACCCAACTGTGCGGCTGGGTCAGGGACACTTTTGGCCCTGTAGATATACTGAAATTAAACTCTCTTAAAACACATTTCTCACACTGCAGTTTAATTTGTCCATCAGCGGATTCAGGCTACAAGCATCACAGGAGAATTCTGTCATTTTTAATCAGAGCAAAATATTTGATATAATATTTCAAATTACACCTTGTATTTAACAACGTTACTGTATGTTGTGGAGAAGATGGTGGTGGAAATTATTTTTTAAATCATTAAAAAAAATCAACTCAGTCTTGTTAAGGCTAATTTCATATAATTTTATGTACTCTATAGTTCAAAAGTTTTCGGTCAGTAAGATTTTTTGGTAACACTTTATTTTAAGGTGTCAGTATTACAGTGTAATTAGACATTTAAGTACTGAGTAATGACAATTAACTACATGTAGTTACTATAGGTTTAGGGTTAGGATGAGGGTTTGGGTTAGGGTTAATTGTATGTAATAATGCATCATTTCTAGTTATTACTATAGTAAATACATGTAACATATGTAACAATGACACTGTAAAATAAAGTGTTACCGATTTTTTTTCCTTTTTCACTTTTATTAGACTGTTCAAAGGTAACATTAAAGGGGTCATTTGATGCTTTAAAATGTCTTCCTTTTCCTTTAGTGTGGTGTAATGTATCTGTTTGGGCTTGTATATTATCTGCAAAGTTACAAAGCTCATAATCTCCCATAAAGCCCTTTAACAGAGAATCCAGACCTACCTAAAACACCTTGATTCAAGTCCAGATATTCCACAAACAAACAAACAAAATAACATAATGGACAAAGCTTCAGTGAATTAGCAGTAGTAGTGTTGCATGTCGCGGAGATGCTGGGTGCTTGGATGTGAATGCAAACCTGCTTAGCTTGGCCGTAGGAAAATCGATGAAATTAGAAATCAGATGTTAAGATTTATTTGTAACACTGTTCCTGTAACACAGTACAACCCAAAAGTTTGCTTGGGCACAGTACATTTTACAGAGGACAGCTTCCTGAACCTGGGAGCGCACAACTCTGGTTGCATACAAAGACTTCCCACTGTGAAATGTTGTGCTCAAGTCATACTTGCACAGTTGGTTCCGATTGATTGGCTCGATCATCCGCATGTTCAGAATTCGACTCGGGCTTAAAACTGATATGGTAAAAACATTATTAACTGTGTAATTGCTTAAACCCATGGAAGCACATTTCTGACACACGCTTCAGGTATTTGGCCAGTCACAATGCATTGGGTCTGCTGGCCAATCAGAGCATTCTGAGCTTTTCAGACTGCTATAATGGTGCTTTTGCTCCTTTTGGGTTTTTTTTTATTACATTGGGGGGAAAAAAACGACAAGCACAGTGTTCAGGATCTGTCCTTTCATGTTAAATGGAAGAAATAAAGTCATGCAGGTCTGGATCGATGAGTGAATGATGTTAGTTTTTTTCACTTTTGCGTGACCTATACCTTTAAGGAACACTGTCTGCAGCAGAGACATGATGAAATGCAGACAGTCTGTGGGAAAATAGTCAAGATGGCTAATTCAGCAACACCATGATGACTCATAGAAAACCAGGCTTCAATAATTGATGTTCCTCTCCTCTATAATCAGCGAACTGTAGGGAATCAGATGCCTGAGAGTGGGAAACTAAATAAAAAGTCTATGTGTGTGTGTGTGAGTGTGTGTGTTGCATTAATGCCATGAAGAAGAGAGAGAACGGAGAGAGAGAGAGAGAGACAGCGAGACAGTGATGGTGTTAGTGAACCAACACTATAGCCAAGATTTGACAAATGTCTACAACAAAGTGCTTAGAGGAAGATTTATCCCTTCAACATCCCCACATCTAATAAAAGTTCAGCAAACTCCTACGACTCATACATCATGGGTCAAAATCGAAAGCGCACAGGGATTTGTTGTGTCTGTGAAGCATGATACATCATGACACCTTTGTAAAAACATCAACCAAATATAGAGAAACAAGTTCTGAGCTTTGATTTCTGAAATGTAAAACGAAAATGTCACTTCTGCTCAGGGCCAAAAGGGTACTGAGGCATTAGATCCTTTAGTTAGAGGTTTAAAATTCAGGTGTGAGGGTAATGCCAACATAAGCCACTACTGCTCAGTGCCTGTCCATCAGCTTGCCAGGCGGCTAGCATCAGTATTCCGGGCAGAGGCCTGCCTGTCAGGCTTTATTAGGGAGCTTAACTAGGGCACTGCCACTCCAGCAAGCTTAGGGTTCTGTCACCTAGCAAACACGCATGAACCACGAGCCACATTATCTCTGTAAACGAAAGTCTTGGGTCCCTGTGAGCAAAGCTACTGGAAAACAAAGACAAAATTGAAGGTTAGTTTGGGCTGCACGGTATGTTGATATATATATTGTAGTCCGGCATTAACAAGTGCATCGCATGGTGAAAGTGCGTGTGTACAAGAAAAACAGCAAGCGTGGGTTTAAGCGAATGTATTTAGAGGTTATCTTTTGATATGTTTTTGACAGCTTCAAAATCACTCTCATTGGTTAGTGCTTACACTGCTTATTGTATTAGCATAAAGTTTGGAGAGACTTGACGTTTACTCTAATAAAAAATAAGTTAATATCTTGACTGTCAAAAAGACAGCATATCAAGCATATTTTTACTTCATATCCACAGATGAAGCTGATGGTGTTTCTGATCAAAAGCGATCGAGAGAAGATGGAACTGCACCCCTGGACAATTGCGCTATACTAATCAAGATAGCGAGGATAGACACGAGCCAAGGGAGTTTGGTCAGTCAGAATCAGAAATTGATGTAATGGAAGAGGAAACGACATCAAAGGTGAGAGAGAATATCACTGATCAGCCAAATAATATTTGGTCTCAACGTAGCTACATACATGACAGATTAATACACAGTGACTAGGCTGTAGCAAAGATTATAGATGTAGAAAGACGGTTCACTCCTATTAGTCATGAATGGGAGAAACTGCAACATGCAATAAGTAAAAGAGCCAATCGCTGATTGATAAAGTCATTGCGTCATTACAGCTGTTCACATAGAAACCTGAAACTCGCGCTTAGGACTGCACATGTGCATTGGCTAGTCTGGCCTGAAAAATAAGCTTTTTTAACTCGATTTCAGGATAAGAAACAAAAAAATGATGGAACAGTTTATTTCAGATTTTTTGCTGATGGCTGAGGCGTTGCAAATATGGCCGCTGAGTGAACAGACTTTCCTTGAAAGGGACTATATGATGCTCTTATAGTTATGCCATCACCATTTATTGATGTCATTGTATGTTCTGGGAAAACTGAAGTATGGTCAGTGTCGGTCACAGCACCTTTTAATTGGTGTTTTTGATCCGGCAATGATTCATTTATAAATAAAGCACTGCATGAAAGAGAACTAAATCCGTGATTGCATGCTGTCAGAGAGGCGACATTCCTTGTGCGCTTCGGGAATATGTCAGCACGACCACAATCGCATTAAGATTTTTCACAGCTTATTGCTGTGAACTTTATTAAACATCATGCATGTTCTGTCTAAGAGAGGTGGCTTTCTGTGTGCGTGCTTCAGCTGTGTGTCAGTCAGTGCGAATTGAGCTTATTGCATTCAACATTAATCATGTCCCCCTTTTTATTTTCTCATTCATGCATGTTTCTTTATCACTCTTTGATCTGTATAACATTATGTAGCAGCATGAGGCCTGTTTATATAAAGGAGATCAAGAGGACTACATTGCGCATCCTCATATCGTGTATTGCAGACTACAGAGGTAAGATTGTCTCTTCTTCACTCCAATTGGTGCGTTTTCCATCATATTTGACATTTGTTCTGAAATTACTGAATTTGTGTGACTGCCCAAAACATGTAAATATGAGGAATGCGGTTGCTAAGCATCTAGCCGTAACATTCTAAAACCAGATGTTTTACATTGCACATGTTTGGTGTACCAAAATGCAGGGGTTAACAGTGCAAAAGTGGTGCTAACTCTGATCCAAGAGCAGGGTTTCATAACCCAGGTAAACGACATTGCTAACCCAGGGTTAAGAATGACAATAATCCAAGGTTGAGCACAGCATGAAAACTTTTGTGTCTTTAATAAGACTACATTTAAATTTAATTCCTACAGTGAAGTATTTTATTTTTTCATTTAATTATTTTAATTTCTGTAGTATTTCTTACTACATCAAGTAACCTACTATACCTGAAAGACTTTGTTCTATTATAATTGTCCTATTGTTTGTAATTTGCACTTTTGTTCTGTTAGTTTTAATATTTTATAATAATTATAATAACATTTTGATCATATTGCTCACCCCTAAGGATAGTGAAGACAAAGATGCTCTTTACTCTCTCCTAAAGTCATCGCAGACACTGCACATCTAAAACACTTAATGAGGAAGAAACAATGCCTGCAAATTGCCCATTAACTTTGTCAGAACCTTGACTGCATTCATTTCCTCCATAAGCAATTTTGGGAAGTGTGAAGTGGGGAGTGGGGGGGGTTGCCGTTTCCCGCTAATCATGCTACAAATGTTTAGCCTTGCACATAACGCATTGATTGTCCACAAAAAGTTGCCATGTTGAGAGGAGAAATAGGGGATAGATATTTCACAGTTGCCAAGCAACAGCAATTCAGACTAACTGGGTGGTGGCAGAGCAGCAGTTCTATTAATGAGAACTCAAAGTGTAAACTTCATACAACACAAGGGTTCAGCAAAAAGGACACGGTCTTGTAATAATGGGGTTGCGTTTTCCATCCACCACCCGTATTCCCAAAGGAAAATACAGTAAGAAAATAAATAACTGTAGGGTATATTGTTTGTACAGCTTTGGTGCGTATGGGGTAGAAAGATGATGTTAGTCAGGGTTTGCATCCCCTCCTCCCATCAGGGTTGTCAAGTACAAGGACTCTACTTTGTGACCATGTTTATGTATCGTTCAACCCATTTCTCTCTTCCTTCTGCATCTCTAGATTAAGGTCTCCACCTAGTGACAGTTTCTCAATGCAGCTGAGAGTGGCTTTTCTGCTCCTCTGAAAGTGCAACGTGTTAATTATGCGGAGGAAAAAGGAAGCACGGAGAGAGCTTATCATGGTACTGTATATTTTGAGGAATGCTAAAAGGTGCTTGTGTTATTCTTAAAAGTGAAGTGCATAACTTCTGTGCCACTTGCACCACCAAAACAACTGCAAAAAATAATGACTGTTTTAAATGTTAATGGCATGCATTACAAGAGTGTGCACAATTATAAAAAAAAAAACTAAAAAAAGAGATTTAAAAAAAACAAGCATAAACCTTTTAAAAATCTAGTTCAAAACACAAGTTGCAGTTCTTAGAAATTGTTCATTTCGTAAGGTTAAAAAAAACTTTCATGCCATTTTTTATGCCAATGTATTTTACCATTTTTACTGTATTTTTAATCAAATAAATACAGCCTCGCTAAGTATAGGAGACTGCTTTCAAAAACATTTAAAAAATATAATCTACCAGCTCTGTGTCAGAAATATTTTTTAAAGTAAAATAATTTTTTTAAACAAATAAATATAATTTATTTTGGGGGGAGCCATGCTGTATGATATTCTATATATAAAAAAAAAAAAATAATAATAATAATTTAAACTTGTTATTGAAGAGGTGCATTCAAGTCATTATATGACTGAACTGCATTTTTACTGTATTTCTGAATGAATTCATACAGTGTGTCATGTCAAATTGTTACATGTATGGTTTGTCTCCCATGTTTCATTGTGGTTTTGGCTTATTCCTACGACCTAGTTTTGTCATGATTGGTTAATGCATTCACCTGTTGTCTTTTAATTACCTCATAACTCCCTTTGTTTGATCTGTCTATTTTTAAGAGTTTTCTGTCATTTGTTGTCTGTCTTCATCAATGCATCAATGTGATTGCGTGAGTTAAGTATATTCTGTGAGATATTTCTAAGTGTTGGTTATTAGAGATCCATCCTCGTCTTCGTGAGCTTTCATCTAGCCTGTTCCGTGACAGAAAGACGAACCCTCCAAGTGAGTAACTACAATGGAAATTGCAGCCATCAGTGTTGCACCACATAGCTGCACAGGACTGTGTGGAGGAGTTATTTTCTATTTTTCAGAAGGGACGTAGTTTGGAGTAATTTGTTGAGGAGTTTTTGGAAGCCAGCCAGCGAGCCGTTTGAGATGTCTTCACCCTCTTGGAGGGCTTGTGGAATGGGCTGGACGATGAGACCCGACTGCTGATGCCAAGAGGGGATTCCTACTGGACCTCAGCACAGTACGTTAATATTTCTCTATGGTTGGATGGGTCCTCATTCACCATAGGGGAAGAGGACACAATTCCTAACGTTCAGCCCTCCATCACATCTGTCATCACTTCAACTCGCCCAGAGACAAGCCTGTAACCATCCACAATCGACACCACCAGCATGATGGAGTTGCATGAGCCCTCCACAGACCAGGGAGACCAGCCTGCTGCAGTTGAACATCCTGAGCCTGAAAGGAGGACAGATGGATATATCGCCCCGGAGAAAGAGCCCCGCAGAGTGTCTGACCAGGTGCGTGAGCCAGCAACATCAAGCATCGCTGAGGGAGTACTTGTGGAGTTCGGGGGCTGGGAAGGAAGCCCTGCCCACCCAGTCACTGTGGATGTGATGAATAAAGTTGATGGGAGCTATTTGGAGGATTTATTGGACATTTTTGAGGTAAATTTAATTGACTGGTTTGGGGAGGTAATACTCAGTGTCCCTGAGTCTCCAGCGCCCCCCGAATCTCCTATGCTCTCTGTATCTCCGGCACCCTCTGAATCTCCAGTTCCCCCTGTCTCTCCAAAATACCCGCCCAACCTCCCTCTCCCACCTTCTCAAACAGCCAGTTCCTCAGCCTCACCTCCGCTGGTGTCCTTCAGCGTCTCTGCATCTCCTACAAGCTGTACAGATCTTCAGGCCACCAGCTACACCTTGCCCAGAGGATCCTCTAGTTCCAACTCCAGCCTCTAGGCCCACTACTCCACCTCAGCCTGTAGACACATCGGCTGTGCCTTGGCTCCTCCCTTCCTCTGCTCCACCGAAAACCAATGGCCATATGGCTTCTCCGGGTTCCCTCATCCCTCAGGCCATGCCTTGGTCAGCCATTGACTGCATACGGCTTCGGCTCCATCTGGCTCCGCCTCCCCTCGACTCTGCCTCTGTCCTCGGTTCCACTGGCTCAGTCTCTGTCCTCTGGCTCCCCTGGTTCCACCTCAGATGTTTGTGGCCGCGGCTCCATGTCAGTCTCTAGGGCCATCAGTCTCACACTGGCTTATCGGCTTGTCATCTCCTCCTTCGACAGTGGCCTCTCCGTCGGTCATCCCCCATACCTTCCATAAAGTCAGCACCATGGCTCTTCCCACCTTCAACTCCACTCTGGGGTCTCATCCTGGCTGGCCTCTGGCTCACTTCCTGCCTTCTCCTGCTCCTGGCTTCAAACTCGTTCCTTCCACCATCCACTCCCCCATAGACTGTTTTTGTTTTGCCCTGGACTCTTTTTGTTTTTCTTTTGTTCTATGGCCACCTCCAGAGCCACCGCATCGCCGCAGTTGGAATATTTATGGTACGAGGACGCATAGTTTTTCCTGAGATGTCATAATTATTGCATTCACCTGTCCTTTAAGTACCTCCATGAGCTCCCTTTGTTAGAGCTATTTAAGTTTTGAGTTTTCTGTCATTTGTTGCCTGTCTTTGTCAATGCGTCAGTGTGATTGAGTGAGTTAAGAATATTCTGTGAGATAAATCTAAGTGTTGGTTATTAAAGATCCTGATTCCAGTTCATCATCTTCGTTTCATCTAGTAAATTACATGACACAAGTGGCCCATAAACTGATTTACAGAACACTCCTCTTCCACTGGGTTGATAAACATAAGAAGGTTCTCAATATGTGTTCTTGTCTGTACTTGTGGACTTGTGAAACTTCATCAGTCGCTGCCCAAGTACTGTTCCAATTCAAAGTTCACATCCAGCCAAGTACAGTTAAAATCCCCGAATGTGTTCTTGATCCGCCTCTTTCATCAAGGATGCATCGAGAGGTGACTTGTGTGAGAAAGCCAGGCATCCCAGAATGCATCTTGCACTAACCAGCAAGTGTCATAGTAAAGGATAAAACCTATTTTAAACATTAAAACATTATTAAAACATTTAAACATTATTACTGTTTTAAGTTATGATATGTAGTTTTAAAAGTTGTTCAGGTGAGTATGTACTGGTTTAAAGCTCAAATCTGTGGTTTATTGATAAAGATAGCACCTATTTGAAAATTTGATCTGGCGTTTTCGGTTGTGAGATCCAGGTGATCACCGGGCGCTCAGCACTCATGTATCCCGCCGAGAACAACCTTACCTTGTCTAATCCTTCTGACGTTTGCCACTGATTCTGATATTTCTGTAGTGGTTAAACATGACATAATTCATCTTGTGCATATCTAACGGGCGATGCCTGGCAAATCATTTTGGCTGAGGACAAAATGATGTTTCACAACTTTATATATTTAGGCTATTTAAACTTACCATTGTAGCCAACTAAAGTGCTGACTTGCACGTTTGACTAAGTTGTTTGCTTTATTTGTTTCTTATACCTTACTTATACGTTTATAATGGCTATTATCATTAAAATTGACACTTAACAAAAGGAGACAGGGTTGTGTGGTTCCATTTCATTACAGTGAAGATAATCAGAGTAGCCTCTGCACATATTGCCTGAACCACATATTAATGTTTAATATTTTTTAAAATGTAAACAGGCGGGGTTATAGTGTTTTATATTTAGTTTTGTTGTAAATACTATGCAGTGAAGATAATCCTGAAAGCATTGCCTGAACAACATTTGTGAGGCTATTAATATGTTTAAGATTTTTATATTGAAAACAAAAGGCAGAGTGGTGTTTTATCACATATTTCGTTTTATTGTTTTCTAAAATATACATACAGAGATAACCAGAGTAGCTTTATCATTTTGAGAATTACCGGACTTTGCGTACTTGGTGAGAAACACCTATAGTCTCACCCCAAACTTGAGCCATTGGTTGAGTCAACGTTGCTATGATAGGCAGATTAGGAATCTTTAACATTTCAAAAAGTGTTTTGAAATCGGTGTAAAACCACAATATTAACACTTTTCAGGGAAATCAACCTACAGTTGACTTACTTATAATTGTATATAACGCTGGTAAAAGTATTCTACAGTACTTATACACATTTAATTATACACATACACATCTTTCAGCTTAGATACAGAGATGAGCTGAGCTAAGAACTGGACAAAGGCCAGACCCATTGATTTATTTGTTTTCAAGCACTGATGTTTGTTCCCTACGTGTGCAATGTTTCTCTGTGCCTTGTCAAAACATCAATATGAAGGTACTTCATTATATTTCCTACTTGGGCAAGCTGTCTGTAAGACACCAATGGAGAGCCTTGCCGAATGCAAATCTGTGTTTCACCCTCAGAAGCTCTTACGAGGCCTCTGTAGTCCTCTTGATCTCTAATGAAGTTTAGAATTTGCTATCTCTCCGCCGCTCCTCCAAATCTATTCCTTCATTGCAGGTGTTCCTGTTAACCAGCAGGTTTAATTACAAATTCACCCTGGCAGTCATGGCTGAGAGTGAATCTGAAGGTTGTTAAAGTTGACTACCATGTGGGAATTTCCCCTCCACTGACAGACAGTGTGAATGCTTCTCAGGGTAAATGCGATGAGGCGCTGAGAGTTTGTTAAACTCAATTTCAACATGGCATCTAAAAATACCTGGGAATATTGTTGTTTAGACACTTAAGTTGTCTAGCAAATTTATTTTCTCTCAGAAAGCAGCAGATTCCAATTACTGTATTCACTGTATGAGCCTCATTCATAAAACATGAGCATGAGACCCTATGATTTTAAATGGCTTTTTCATGAGGAAATATACTGTGCATTTAATCCAGGGCCAGGGTCCTCAAGATTTAACAAAAATACAAAATATTTAGCAGCACAACTGTTTTCAGCATTGATAATGCAAAATGTTACTTGTGCACCAAATCAGCATATGAGAATGATATCTGTCGGGTCATGAGACATTAAAGATTGAAGTAATGGCTGCTGAAAATTCATCACAGGAACACATTATTACAGTTTTTATAAATTAAAAATATTAAATTATATATACATTTATATAAATATAAATTGTAATATTTTAAATATTTAAAATATTAAAGTGTTATAAATTGTAATACTATGTCACAATATTACTGTTTTTACTGTATTTTTGATCAAATAATTGCAGCCTTGGTGAGCATAGAAGCTATTCTTATATATACACACATGCACACGGTTCGGTACGTACCTCGGTATTGAGGTCACGGTTCAGCATGGGTTCGGTACAGCGGGAGAGGAAAACTAAACATACAATTGATTTTTATTTATTATTGGTAAACTGTATTTTTTTTAACATATGTGTCTCTGTGTTTAAATAAATTCAAGTATAATTAAAAATGTTCTTATGGATAAAAAAAAAATCTATCTTAGGTAACATTCTTGCACATTTCCATAATATTAAAAGTTACAATTAACAACAGAGCCAAATTATTAAATTCAGTTGCTGCTTATGTCTAGATATAATACTCAACACTCAAATAAAAATAAAAAATAAAAATGTGCATTGCACATAAGGCAGGATTTGCATTAACATCTAAATCTAATTATAAAGTTAATTTTCTACTTCAATTCATTTTTGAAATATAATCATTTACACAGTGGCTGTTATAATTTGTTTTCATTACAAATTATTTAAACTTGCATTAAATAATCAAGACATTACTAAAAGGTTCAATAAATATAATGAATAGGCTAATATGTAATCTGTAGAGTTCATTTCTCTAGCGAACTAGCATGCTGTCGACACTAAATGCCTAAGGTTAATATAGTGCTATGAGAGATATTATTCTGCATATTAAACACTGGTTTAGAGATTGCGTGTAAACAAATCGATCGTCTCTTCTTCTTCTGCACTTTTTACTGTTAGCGTTGCATTACCGCGAGTGCCCCCTTCTGGATTGGAGTGTGGATAGCCTGTGTGTGGATAGCCTGATAGTGATTGCATTAACCGAACAGTGACATCCGTTCCGTGTGGTTCGGGAGGAATACATGAACCTTTACACCCCTGATATATACACACATACACAATATTATTAAATTCATTATTAATTAATTAAATTAAATTCACATAGGAGACAGTATATGTCTCTCGCCTTGTCTAGAAATATTGCGCATCACAAAAACATGTTTTGTGGAGAACAAACAAAACGAATGATCTAGGAACAATACGAACAGACTTTAACGATGAACGCAGGCATACACATTACAGAAGACAATAACTGTCAAAGGAAAGAACAGAACAGGGAGTACACTGTATATTCAAAAGGTAAATGAGGGAAATAAACAGGAACAGCTAGACAGAATAATTAATTAATGAGTAACTGAGGAAACAATTAACTCAGGCAGTCAAACACAGAAACTCAACAGAACATGACTGTGACCAATGTGACATCGTTAAACCAGTCCCTCCAGAAAAACGCGGTGGAATTGGCAGACGTTCCCTTCATCAGGTGCTGTGGTAGCGCGTCAAATCATTCACAGGAATAAATATGAAGCTATTGTGCACAAATGTGATTTTGAAATAATATTTCATGTCGATACACAATGTTTACATACTTAAAACTAATCATGGTATTGTAAGACTCTGGACTCTTAGAACAGTGGCAAGAAAATCTAACTTTACTATTTCCATTGTGTCGTGGCTTTATTCTGTTGTGTTGTGGCTTTATTTCGTTGTGTTGTGGTGATTCCGTTGAGTTGCGGTTTGTTTCCATTGTGTTGTGGCGATTCCGTTGAGTTGCGGTTTGTTTCCGTTGTGTTGTGGCGATTCCGTTGAGTTGCGGTTTGTTTCCGTTGTGTTGTGGCGATTCCGTTGTGTTGCAGCTTTATTCTGTTGTGTTGTGGCTTTATTTCGTTGTGTTGTGGCAATTCCGTTGAGTTGCGGCTTTATTCTGTTGTGTGTTTCCGTTGTGTTGTGAACTTATGTTTGCTTTTTAACTTTCGTTGTGTTGTGCATTGCCGGGCCACTGTAATTATGTGGTTGAAAACACTGCATATTTGTGATATATTGACAGCGCTGAGCACGTCTGTCACTGGCTCACTGGCTCAGCAACAGCCAACGCATGCATTTTTAGAAAGCATTTTTGAATTTGGCAGTTGATCATGTGATGCACTGAACGTTCTAATCACACCGGTGTGATCGTCAAAAGGTTGATAAAATTACAATCCAAAAGCCTTTACATTTACCAAAAATAGATTTGTTTTGTTGCTGTTGATGTTAAAAATCAAACAAGCAAGCCCAGCCCAGGTGAAAATTACTTTTGAGATTACTTTTTAGGGAGTAACTTAATATTTTAAAGCAGTACATTTAAAAGTAACCTTCCCCAACACTGGTGACCATTCTAAAGAAAAACAAAATAGGCCTCCGTGAGGGTCTTACTATTGTAATAATTTGATTTTGCTCATGTACAATGCAGCTTTTCCTTAATAAAGTCACAACCAAATGGTGTGAGAAACTACAACTTTTTACTTACATTCAACACTTGCTCTTAAATTTGGACCCTACATAGGGCTGATGATTTTAGACCGTGTCACTAACTACTGAACTTATCAAAATGACCTCTACAAAGGGGACCTTAATAATCAAACTTACATTTTCACATCTGACATCCAGCACAATGATAGACGCCTCTCATGTCTTTAAGTCCTGTCCTATTAGTATGAGCAGTACTTTGTGAAGTGATGTGTGAATATGAGACGCCAGTTCTACTCGAGAGGCATGGGGTGATCATTTTAACAGAGGCGAGCCATGGAGGGGGTAATTTATTCTGCCGTGAACTGCGCGGCGAGGCATTTTGGTGAGCTCTCTCCTTTAATGTCCCTCTATTAGTATATATCAGGGTCATCTGTCTTTATCTGTAGGCTTCATTGAGAGAGAATCAAGGCTGGTGACCTTGAGAACACAGGAAATGTCATGTGCTTGATCTCCCCACAGGATTTACCTCTGCATGACTGCTCACATGAGCGTGTGCGAATATCGATTTAACACAGTGCGCCAGGTGTATGATGTAGAATTACAATGGCTGCAAATGCAATTTTCATTCATCTCAGCATATCATCCTTTTTATTTTACTTTTAAGGGACACGAAGCAAACAACCAACATACTGATAATAATGATCACATGCCCTAAACAATGTGGCTCAATTGCAGTATGGGTATTGGTAACCCCCGTGCTTCATGCAAATATAACAGAATGAAATTTTGCTGAACATGGCTCATAGAAGTTGCTTTGACTATTGCGGTCAAAAAGGCAACAGCTGTCATGTGTCTCATCCTCTTCATTGTCAGCATTAAAAGTTCAAAAGTAAAGAGTTAAAAGCGAGCGAGAGCAGAGTCAGTACAGATGGGAGAATATCAAACCACGCTCATGAAATGACATGCGAGGAGGGATGAAGGCGCGTTCAGTTTTATGCAAAGCAGATTAACGTGAATCTGGTAACATTGATCACGTTGGTTATTGTATTCATATTCGTTGGTTACATATCGTATTGTACATATGTACAGCAGTTCAGAAATGTAATAATGCTAAAAGGTCAATGCTCTATCGCATTTGAAAATAACATGCACACTAAACCAAACCCCAGCACTGAGTGAAAACTTTTTATGCCTTTTGGTGACTTTTGAAAACAGGTTTCAAAGCACAAGTATTTGAAAACGATGCCATTGTCATCTCTCTTATGCTTAACGTGGCTGCCATCACTCCAGTCTTCAGTGACATGATCCTACAGAAATCATTCTAATATGCTGATTTGGTGCTCAAGAAACATTTCTTACAGTCAATGCTAAAAACAGTTATGCTGCTTAATTTTTTTTTGTGGAAACAGTGATGCATTTTTTTCAGGATTCTTTGTTGAATAGAAAGTCCTAAAGAACAGCATTTATTTGAAATAGAATTACTTTGTAACATTATATACAAATATATATTATATATAACACTTTACAGTAAGGTTGCACAATATTGAAGAAAAATGCCATATCCGATAACTTTAAATAATGCAATACTTGATATGCGATATGCATGAAGTGTGTAAAATAAATTTAAATATTTAAAAACTGAAAATGATATAACCGACATACATGTTTCACATTACAACTTCTGAAAATGAACAGCACTCCTTTACTGTAGTATTACATAAAAAATAAGTGTCATTTTAACATCAGTGTTGACCAGGGGGGTTTAGGGTCTCAGACAGGCCTACACTAGGTTTATTTAGCAACAGAAATTGGATAATCAAATGTACAAATAAAACACTGCTTATTCTTCAATGTATAAATTAAATACATACGGACTACAAAAGTTATTCAGTCAAGAGCAATGAGCAATTTTCTCTTTGTCTTTTGTTATTTGATTAACATTAAGCACAAACATGGAAGCAAGTTTATTAAACTGCTGTCACTTTAAGAGCTGCACAGATCCAATATATTGTTACACGTGTGCTTCTATCTCAACTGTTTAGTCCACATAAGACATAACTGACTGTGTTTATGTGAATATTCACTAAGATTCTGACATAATTCTTTGTGTACTTGGCCAGGTAAACATGCAAAAGAGAATTGAATTTGTGATCAGGTGGCTTTCTGTGCACGAGTACTTCGCTTATTGCATTTAATAACACTAAGCATGTCACATATATGTAATAGTTGTGTCCAGTCTACTCTCTGCTGTCTGTGTCGACCTAAAACTTGGACTTTTTGTTATCTTTCTGAGCATTATAATCATGTAGTTACCACAAGCAATTGCGGTATGCATAAAGGGATATTTGTGATGTACATCTGCGAAATTTCAATAATTTCTATACATCTTGCAGCCCTACTTCACTGACACTTTTCATCAATTTTAATGCATCCTTGGAGAATAAAATTTTCTGTATATAAAAAAAAAACGTACTGACCATAAACTTTTGAACTGAGTGGTCAGATTGCTACACGTCTCGCATTTATCTCAGCCGGGATTGACACTTGGTATTTTCATGATCAGAGCAGGAAAAATGAAAGAAGTGCAGAAGTTGTAAATACCCCCTTAAATTAGAGTATATATATATATATATATACAGCCTGGTCTGGTTTGCTAGTTTAAGAGGTTTTGTGAGCTGGTCGGGCAGGGAAAGCATCTACACCATCTTGATGAATCATTTACCTGATTAACGAATGTCCTCCTACGTGACGAAGGAGTAACAGTTTAGTATTGACCCTTCAATTATACAACAACACTCTCAGCAAATGGATAATGAGTTGTATTACAGAGAGAAGAGAGATTACAGAGAGATTTTTGCTGAGAGAGAGAAGAAGAGATGGTGGTGGGTGCTGGTCAATCTGAACCCCATTCGCATTCATCTATGCACCTGTGGGGGCAATTAATAAACCGACCCTTCTTTGATCATGTACATGTATTGTTAGTTTTATCGCACAACATTACAGCAAAGAAACAGAAGAGAAGGAAGGCTTCAAGTGAGAAGCAACAAGAATATATTATCTCTAGTTCTCACATAATAACTTCAAACATCCTCATAAATGATTCTGGTAATGCTTGAAAAGATACTGAATTTCTTCCTTGTGAAGCCTAGAGACTAGCTAATAAAGTGGATTTTTTTAGCCATAGCAGTGCTCTTTTGAATGTTGTTAATGATTATATTAAAAATGAGAATCCGGTAAAAATGTACTGGATAGAATCACGTCCCACTCTACATTTTTTCTCACTGAATTTGCTGTTTCACTCAGAAATACATCAGATTACATAAGTAAAATGCAAATGGTGTTTCATAACATTTCAAGTTCACATTCAAAAGTTATTTTGCATGCAACACACATAACCTCAAGGGTCTTTTTCTTGCAGTCATTCAAAACGGAACCCAGATAACTGTCGTTTACAATATATACACAGCTCATGGAGATACAGTAATCTTTTAAGATTTAATTTCAGGAATCCACAACCCAAACTGCTACCTTCACTTTGCTTTGTATGCAGCATCGTGATGGCAACTTCAGCTGCCTCCACAGAGAATATCAAATAAACAGAAAAGCGGTCGCTTGTTCAAGATCATCCCTCACCAAATACTCAGACCTGTCTTAACCTGATTAGTCTGGTTAGTCTAGTTAGTGCTGAAAGAATGACTAAGAAAGATTTTGAATTTAGCTTTTCACATGAAGAGATTATGGATAATCTCTGTAGAAAGAGGGAAAAAAAATAGGAAGATGGAAGCAAAGGGATGTGGAGAGGCTAATCTAAGCCATATCAATATTGCCCTTGTGTCCACACAGCACTGCTGCGGCTGTCACTCTCACAGAGGTATGAACACAAGGGCTGATGGGATACAAACTGCACTTTGTCAGTGTATATATTATACCTTTTTAATATAAATCAATCAAATACATGCATTGTCATCTGTGCAAATTTATGTATTTATTTATTTAAATAAATTTTTCATCTGTGCAAAAATAAAGGTACAAAAAAAGGCACTAATATTTTTGCTCAAAATTAACAAAATGTAAGTGAGTCAATACATCATCAATCCTTCTTCCAAAACTTGTTTTTGTCTTATCCTGATTCACTATTGTAAGCCTATTAAAAGTGTTCAAATTTTACACCTTTCGAGATGGTTTTTGTGGGAAATTTCACACATACGTTACTCAACCGTGTGTGTCTCGTCATACCCATAAACAGAGAAGTTGTTCCGCGAAAAATTTCTACATGTGTATGGTGTGGGAGTAGCATAGGTTAGTTGTCAAAATGAGCGAGAAAGGTACGCAAAACAGAGGAGAGTCTGCTGCCAAAAAGAGAATCCAACAGAGCTCGTAATAAAACAAGAATCAACATTAGCTTGATTCTTAGCTTTTATAGTTGGCAAGAACTGAGGGATTTGAAATGTTGTAAAAGCGACGTGAAGATAGCGTTTTTATCACTCAACAGGTGATTTTATTAAACAGAGAAGTTGTCTTGTGTAGCTCTCTAACACAGTTCATTGTAAAGCATTATATTGTAATAGGTCATTTCATGATGGGTTGTTGTAGTGCTGTGCTGGAATATATTTTCAAGGAAGTTTCGTGTCTATTAATGGGTAGTCAGCTTGAGATCCTTTCCATCTTAACTGGATATATTTCTTAAAGTCTGTATAAAGCAATATGAAATGTGTTTGTCACACCACAGAAAAATGTGTTATTAACCATCCAGCCAAATTTGAAGGATAAAAAAAAACCAAGTAAATAAAATAAGTTATCAAAATCTTGAAAATGAGCAGTATTCTCTTCGCTCGTATGCTGGAGGCGTATCCGCTGTCTGAGTTGAAGCCACTTGCAGGAAAGCTTACACTCATTGGTGGGTACGTACTGCCGACGATGGCACCACCAGATATCGGCAGGATGGGAGAATGAAGGCCGGGACGGGAGATAGCCTGTCTGGCGCCATCACCTGTTGTTGGCAGGACAAGACGATGAAGGCTTGGATGGTAGACAGTCGGTTTGGCCCCATTCATCAGTGACATCGGATTATCAGTGAATCCCAGTTGTCTCCAATGAAAGTTTGTAAAACTTTCCAGTCTAAAATGTTCACTGTAGAGATGGGGGTTGGTGGTGGTGATTGTCAGCTTTCCATCAAGATGGCTCTTCACAAAATTAATCCACCTCTTGTTGAAATCGTAGTTTTTTAGGAAATTTAAATAAGGAGATCGAGATGTTTTGTAAATTATCGCAACCAGGTAATATGCATTTACGTGATGAATGTATTGCTAGCTAGCAAAATGTAGGCTGTAGTAACTAACATAATGACATTAACTCGTGAACAGATGCAAATGTGCTCTAGTTATTATAGTGTTAGGCGTGGGGCCATGCTCAGTGGCTCCAGTGCATCATCGAGCCTTGATTTCATGCCCGCCCAAAAAATCCTGAACACAAAAATAGTGAAAAACTGTTTAACGGTCTAATTCAGTACTATAGTTCACAGTCTTTGTAACGTGTTTCAGCAATATATTTGTAACATTTATAATGAGTTTAGAAACAAATCTCTGAATTTTCTTTACAAAGACTTTATGAATGTTGTATGAGCAATATAGGATAACCATATTCATCCGCAGAGCCAAAGCACAACCAAAATGTATGTACCTTTAAATAAGTAAATTTGTAAATAAATTGTATTTACTGCCATCTGTGCAAATTTGTTCAAATTAAATAAATGTATTGTTATATGTGTGTTTAGTATTTTTTTAAATAAATGTATTTGCAAATATGGATGGATGGATGGAAGGATGGATGGATGAGACAGCACTATGAACTGGCATTATAATGAAACTCTACTTGGGAGACAAAATACTATCAAATTTGTGAGTGATCTACATTTCCATGACCTTCTAAACCACAGAAATGTTTTAAATGTCAAATAACACTTATAATCAAGATTACCTTTGTTCCTTGACAGCATTATGCAAATGTGAAAATAGAGCCAGAATTCTCAGGAAGCACTTAAGATCTCCATAGCAATAAGCAGTTGGTAGCAACAGCGTGATAATTTTCAAAGGGAAAATAAATGCTGCTGTTGGGGAAGGAGATATAGCAGGCCAATGCAGTAATTGCAGGCGAAATGAGATCGAAATTAAATTCAGAGATGTGTTCATCTTTTGCAAGGGTGATGAGGTGTGGAACCGTTACCAGTTTATAACTTTTAATGAAAGTGGGAGTGCTATTTAAACAGCCTTAATTTGCAGATATTTACATATTTACAAAACACGTGAAAAGGAATAAGCCCCTCACCCCGGGAATAATTTGTGCTCCCCTGTTTTTAGTCGTTTAGAGCTGAAAACAATTGTTGTTGTTTTTTATGCCTTCCAGATGGTACTTAGAAATATCAATTACAAGCTAGTTCAACAGTTTGCAAATGAGTGCATGCGTTAGGAGCGTTGCAGTTCGTACTAAAGCAGCATGTCAGGAAATCACATCTGTCATTTAGAGAGCATGCAACGATCTAAATCAATTGAACGGCGAGAAGCAAAATACTCTATATTTAGAGGCATCATAGAGATACAAACAGCAGAACCGCAAACCTACACTGGCCGCTGTGGCTGCTGTAACAGGAAGTGGCAGAGGGGTGGAGAGGGTCAACAACCCAATCAATCACACAGTGGAGAGGGCCAGGCCAAGTGTGCCACATTTCTCACTATAGTGTTTAATGACTCCAATACACTTTTGTCACTCAGTGGTTTTCCTTCTTTTTTCAAGCAAAGATCAAAAAACGGAAAAACAGTGGTTTGGGCCTAGATTGTGGTGGGCGTTTGATCTTTAAACTTAAATAATGGATGTGATATTTTAGCTTGGTCTCTGGCCTTTTCCTTAGAGGCCAAATACAAATGGAGAAGCACACTGAGACAGTCCTCACTGCACACTGTAAACTAGAAAAAGTCTTTACGTTTAAATTGCATAGGTTGATTGCTTAACTTAACTGAATTATACACATTTCTGCTTGTCCTTTAAGAATGCTCAGAAAAATATTGAGTACAGACACGCTATTATTCTCTTAAAATAATAAGACTCACTTCTGAGCCTTACAGAGACTGTTTCATGGATTCTTTGAAACCATGCAAGAAGAATTCATGTATAAATATGAATAATGGTGTGTGACTGATCACAATTCATGTATAAGAATGAATCAATATGTATCATATAATATTTGTCTCCTTAGTTTTAAGAAAAAACTAAAATGTGGTCACATATGGAGACAAAATTATATTCAGTTCTTTAAACAAATACTTGATAACATAATGCAAGTTTCGAAGGCGCAAACAGGACAATAGCTATGAGAATGAATTTGAACAATACAGCTTTAAAATAAAGTAATAAAATAAAATAATAATGATAAATACATAATTTATAATGTTAATATTTATAATAATACTGACAAATAAAACTAAAATAATAATGATGAATGCCAGAAAACTAGTGAAAATGCACTACGTTTCAAAAGTTTCCAAAATAATATTAAGCATTACAACTGTTTTCAGCACTGATAGCATTTATGATCTAATTTTTTGAAGGATCAAGTGACACTGAAGACCGTTTTGCCATCACAGGAATAAATAAAATTTTTAAAATAAATTAAAATCTAAAATTATTATTTTAAATTAATAATAGTAATAATGTTACACAATATTACTTTTTTAAAAGTTTTAATCAAATGAACACAGCCTTTCTCAGGATTAGAGACTTTGTGTGAGCTAACAATGTGAGCTATTCTGTAATTATAATATTTCATACTAATAAAACAATATATTTTGCATAACAAAAGGCACACTGTACTACATCCCTATTTATTTACACATCTAATATATTCAGTTGAGCACTTGAGTATTAAAAAACATCCAATAGGCTATATCACGATATCATCTGGCTTCAGTCTGTTCAGTCTGAGAATCCACAAAATCTCCCTCTAAAAAAAAAGACCCATAGATAGGGCTTTGTTTTTGAGAGGTGTGAAAGAAACTACTGACAGCTTCTACAAATTGTTGTGGAGGTATAAAAATGAGCATGTTTCCTCTTTTATATGATTGCTGACTTTTTTCTTAGAGAAAAAAAAAAAAGATTTTGACTCACACTCTAAAGTACTTCTGGTGTAGTAAATAATATTTTTTAACCAAATTGTAAGCAGTGTCTGGCAGGTTATCACTGGGGAGAATGTTCATACGTTGCACCCTTGGCCTAATTGGGTCGGCAATGCAAATGTTGACCTTAAAAAGTGTGTACTGGTACTATTGATATTCAATGCAAATCTACCTTAAAATCCTTGGCCCACATGAAGCTATTCTTACTTAAAAACTTTGATTTTTAAACAAAGTGCACATTATACAGCCTAGACAGGATAATGTTTTATATATATAAAAAAAAAAAAAATTAAAAAACACAATTCTATAGCCACAAGGGAAATCCAAGTTGATGGACATTTAATCAGCAAGTTTGCATTTGTTTATGAAAGCGGCAGATGCTATGATAATGCATTCCATGAAAAAAAGCTGTAAAAGTACAAAAACCATAACAATTCCTGGTTGTTCAGAGAAATGCAAAACATGATGTACTTTGTAACTGGAATACACAGATGGCAGGACCATAGTATAGAAGTTTATGTGACAAGTCGGTTAGTTTTGCCGCTGGGTCAGTGTAATTTCTCATGAACTGCTCTGAAATGAATCTAGTATTGCTGACAGAAACTATCTGTGTATGGAGTGTGACTGTACTTTGTAATATTTATGACAATACATATGTTCCCATCCACCTATTGTTATGCATATTTTGGGATATCACATCAAGACAATGAGTGGAAATGCCAAGATGTGCATACGTTCTAAAAATGTGCATAAAAATTGTGTGCTCAATTGAGGCAGATACATTTTTTATCCAATAAGACGTGCATAAACTATGATGGAAACACATTTACCAAATAAATCCCTTGATGCGCTACAAAAAACTCATGTGATCTTAACAGTGGATGCGATTGGAAACTGTATTAACCAGTGGACCAATTTCATTGCACAACATCTCAAATGTTGGTTTTATCATTCTGAAATGCCTGAGCCAATGTCTGTCCTAAACCTGCATTCTCAAACACCAGGCATCCGTATGCAAGATCAAATGACTGCGTTCATTGCATATCTTAGCAGATATATGTTAGCAGATATTAAGCAGAAAGTCTATTAATACTCAACTAACACACTAAAGAGAGTTAGGTGACATGAAGGTACAACGTTACTTATAGTCAACAGTAGAGTTGTCAAAAGTAGCGATGTCTGTACTGATATGTCTGTGATTGGCTAAAATCATCATTGGATGGGAGTGTTTAAAGCACACAGAAGTGTTTGAATTTGAAAGCGCTTTGAAAGAGGGAGCGGGAGCGTTTGAAATCAGGCGTCAATCAGTGGACTGGTCCATGATAGACACTTGCTTTCAAACTCTCCCGTGTATATCTGTGTAAGCAGCCAGTGAAGAGCGTCATTGATGACTATTTACAACCGTTGTATTTAGAACCGTTGATCATTGAAGCCAATCACAGACATATCCTATGAGCGCATCAACACAATGGCCAATCGGAGGTGTTTACAAATCCACTCAACAGCACTCACATTTTTAAAATGTCAATACCAACAAGATACCAAAGTCTGTACTTTAGACAACTCCAGTCAACAGAATTTCTAAAGGGGATCATCAAAATAAAGTGCTGAAAAAAGGACCACAGTGGCTTCCCTGATTGCAGCAACATATTATATTATTTGATATTTTGCAGCAATTTCCCAGAAAGTAATGATTTTGTTTTCTTAAAATGCTGCTTCATAGTTACATTTGAAACGTTGGATGGAAACAGGCAATGCAATCCTCATGATTCTATGAATGGAGATTTGCATGTTTTCACATCTCACAATCTGAGCTGTGCAGATATTCTGTCCACTCACACACTCTGGATTACAGTAATGAACTTGTCAGAAACAGCAAATACCGCTGACGAGATATAAACAATATGTTGAGTCGTTTACACAAGGAATAAGCATTAACCCACTGACGGTTGAGCGATTACTTTTCTGGAAGACAAGTTGACATGTAAAAATAAGTCCTACCAGCTAGGGGTGCACAATATAATGGTGGCATATTCGTTATTTCCTCATTTTAAAGATTCTTTAATTGGCCTATATTGGATATTTATTCGAAAGTTTTCCATTACATATATGATAAACCAGAAAATAATTCCCAGAATTGATTGTTCGCAAAGACCTGCCTCCTTTAGTTACTGTTGCTATGTCCGACAAGCCATGCCTCTCTCACACAGTGAAAAATACATCGCGGAGCAATGGACACTGACAACACGTCGACAGACAAGACAGAGCAGGTTACTTTTGATATGAAAGTTTCAAATTTCAAATATTGTGATTTTTTTTAAAGAAGTTAAAACAATAAATGGCTCTTTAATGTGTCATGACAGATCGCCTCAGTTCAAGTGGCTCGTGAACCGACCATCTCTTCATACTAGTTCATTTATAGCATCAAATAAACATGAATGGACATCAGAAGGAATGTTGTTTCAAGCGCGGAAAGATGTGAGTACACACAATTTTTCAAGTTCAAGTTCACCAACGTTAATCTATTAACTCTCCTGACTGCTTTGTCGGACAAGATGGCAGATTCAGGGTTATGATTGGTTAGATCGCCTGTCAATCAAACTCTCAGCGAAGGGTCAATGGTTTTATCAGTGCCTTGCCACACGCTCTCTGCTGTAAGCTTTACCTTAAGTTTTATAATTTGTCGTTTAAACATAGGATATAGTAGAGAATACAGAAGATTTACAATATTATGTAAAAAATTGCTTGAAATCCCATTTAACAAGTGAGACATTCCACACAAGTTCAGCACTATTGCATCCAGTAAAGACACTTCAAATGTATAAGTGCTCAAAATAACTTCTGTCAAGAGGCCCGCAATAATATTGTAGACCCAAAAAAAGGTTAGAAATAAATGAACTCAGAATGTACGTGAGACTTTTCCATTTTACTTTTGGCTGGAGTGTTGCACTGTTGATTTATTGGATGTTCTCAGTTCAGTATGGGCAGAACCCCATAATACAACAAGCTCTTAAAATGCACTTCTCTCCTGCTTGCTCGTTTTCTCACTCTCTCCCTTTCATCTCTGTTTTACATTGCTACAGGCCATGCATACTTTTAACCTTCCGTTCTTCTCCAGATGGCCACTCAGTGCCAGAGATATCCAGAAGCGTGACCTCTTACTGAGGGTCAGACTCCCTCTCTCTAGCAATAGAGCTCCAGCTTTAAATAACCTGTAGCCGCAAAAGCCCCCAATGGCAACGAATTAGCATCAGGCTGGACTAGTGCAGACAGAGGTGTTGCTTTCGCGAATATTCCTAATGGCTGGTTTTATGAGAAGAGATTCATGCCTTTCTTTCCTCCGTTTGCCTTTAAGAGCGATAGGGCTTTGAGAGATTGAGATGATAATGCCGGGGGATATAAATGGGAGCATAGAGAAATCTAATTTAAAAAGCAAGGGGAAGTGCAGCCTTGTAAACAAAATTCTATTTCACATTGTTAAAAGGTAATTTGTCTCCTTCGTGGCAGGCAGGGCCTTCATAAATAAAACAGTGAGTATTCCAGGCGCTCTCCTCGTCTTCCATTTCTCTCTTGCGCTTCTCTCACCAAAACTTTTTGTTTTGCTTTTCTTTTATCATCTCTGCAAGCTGAGTGGAGGTTCAGGGGATGAGAAAAGGGACGGGAACATGAGACGGGCTGAAAGGATTTAAAGACTTCCAGGCAAGATTTAAAGGAGAAACTTTTAACTCAATGGCACAACTATCTGTTTTTGAAACCTGTTGGAGACGGTGTGTTATTCTGTCCGTGTCGCACAAAGACTACAGTCCTGGAATGTGCTCAGGGTAAAAGTGTGTATCTGAAGGAAAGTACAAATGTACTTTAATTTAACTTTCATATGCTGGAATCAGTACCTGAGGTGTCTCTTCTAATTAATTTACATCGGTAGTTATTAAAGAAAAGTCCAAATTACAAAGACGTGGGCATGTTCTGGAGTCTCATAATGAAGGAAACAGTTGAGAAGACACATGCCACCAGCACAGAGATATGAAATATTCTATTAGGTTAAATGACAACTGTGAGTGTCTGTGATGAGTGTGTGCGGGTTTAAAACACATGCAAAGTTCTTAGAATTGTATTCATGGTCCTTTTCAAAAACATTCATTTTCAGGGAAAGTTTCAATTCAATAACTCTAAAATTCATGTGGTGTAGCCATTAAGTAAAAACATTTTCCATTCACTAAAAATACATGCAAACTCGTTCAAAAATCTATTATTTTTCAAAGTAAAATTCCAACTACCTTTTTTGTTTGTCTGTTTGCAACATGTCCTGCCCTAGCATTTTCATTAAAATGCTAATTATCTTATATTTTAAGTTACTTATTTTTGACACAGTCATGGGAGTCTGCAGGAGTTCTTTCTATGATGTCATCTCCTGTTTTATGTTCTTTTCCTGCAAGTTGGTTGCACCACATGACTTTAATTTGGCTCCCAAAAGCTTCCAAATATTAATATTTTAACAAAACTTGTAAGAAAAAAAAAAACAACTGCATAAATATATGAATTGCATTTTTAAAGTATTTGTTTTATTACTTTTTAAGGGGCAAAAAAAGAGTGTCATGTTTTTAAAATCGTGAAAAAGATTCCTAGACTTTAACCAACACTATTTTGAAACATTTATTTCAAAAGAAATAGAACTGCCTGTTTTACAAAAATATCATCAGCTCCCATCATATATTCCAGATAAAATTTAGTTTTAGTTGTAACAAGCTCTGAAACACAGTAGTGATTTAAAACCCCCCAAAAAAAGAAGTAAGGAAGAGCAGTGTTTTGAACGAATAAAGGCTAGAGCAGTCAAAGCTGAGAACATAGAAACTTCAGCAGAGAGAAACCTTCTGGTATCCATATGAAGGAGCTGAAAGAAGACATGACACAGTGTAGAACATCTCCAACTCCCAGAGCGACTGAATCATTAACTACTTTGCACAAGGTTACCCAAAAGGGCCCATGTATTTTACATGCCCTTCTGTACTGACATGGCAACCGCTGTCTGTCTGCAATGTGCTGATTTAAAGCACCGGGAGTTAATGTTGCATCCACAGCTGAATCCATTCCAATTCACCCACCCCCGAAACAGACTCTAAATCAAGCTAGGCATCTACATGCAAATTCAATTAGTGAGATTTATGTCACTAACGTGCTCGTTATAGTGTTAGTGACAGAAGAGGATGTAAGACAATGCCGTCCAACTTTCAAACTCAATGAAGCTTCTATAAGCATAAAGTTTTAGCTTACATGGTTTATTTGTCCTCTACGGATGTGAATGTCTTCACGACTATATTATTTGTGCTTTTTACATTTTGCTACACAATTAAAACATTAAGATTCATCTTTATATTAGCATCTACCATTGTAAATTTGCTATCCAGAGAAACTTTTCAAAAAGTTACCACTCTAAAAAGAAAACCAACATTTAATCATCTTATATAATTAAAGTTCCCCAATTATGCTTTTTCTGATATCATCTTTCATGAAGTCTCTAATATAGCTGATTGTGAATATAAAAGGTACTCAAAGTTTGAAAGATCAATGTGCACGATAAATTGTCTCCCAAAAGAAAGAACCGATTCTGAACTGCATGAAACGACTCCCAAGTAATTCCACTCTTACTTCCTGCTCCGACCCAAGTACAATTGGCCAGGCATCAAACACTGTAGCTAAGGACCAGAGGAGTTTGGTTCGTGATGTTGACATGTCGAGAAGACACCGTGAGAGCAAATTCATTTTGCATGCACTTCCAAAGGATGAGGACTTGGGGATGATAAGATATGGTAATACCGATGCCATCGTTCCTGTTCATATCACTAAGTATACAAGCGCTGAGGAAGCCTCCGGAGCTGAAATTCAGATATGGTAATGGATGCTTCGTTTCTGACATATGCTGTGAGTCAGTGGTCGCCAGCCCGTCGATCGGCTGATAGATCTTTATCATTTTCCCAGTAACACCCGAAAGTAACAGAAATATGAGTACAAAATTACATTGCATGTCTCCATTTCTCTTTATTTTCCTTACCTCTGAATAAAGTAGTAGGCCTGTTTATAAGTGCAGCGGTGCTTTATTTACAGCGGTAACCAAGGAAATTCTCATTCAGCCTCCTGTTTTTGTTTCATGCATTTTTGTGTGTAGCATATAATTTCACAAAGGTACAGTCAGACCATTCTATTTTTGCTTTAAACAAAATCCCTTTCATAGAAAGTCTGTTCACTCGGCAGCCATATTTGCAACTCCTCCGGGCAGATATTTCGGCCATCCAAAACCAAGTCATATCAATTTGAATGGGGGAATTCTGAAATCTCAAAAACTGCTAGGCGAACTCACAATTAAATAACATATTTCAAATCGGCAACAAAATCTGACAGGAAGTGTCCCATTAATGTTGTTTCTTATGCTCAAATAGCATTAAAAAGGCTTATTTTTCAAGCTAGATGAGCCAATGCGCATGTGCAGTCTTAAGAGTCTCAGGTTCTAACAGCAGCTGCAGTGACGCAATGACTTTATCAATTAGCAATTGGCTTTTTTACGTAGAAGATGGGACGTATTCCACCATATTGCACATTGCAGTTTCTCCCATCCAAAACTAATAGTAGTGAACCGTCTTTCTATGTCTATAGCCTTTGATTTAAATCTTGAAATTACATCTAATTCAAATCAAAAACTGCACATGCAACATGTGTAGAATCTTTATTTGGATCGTGATTAAAATGCAGTGGTTACCTTTAATTTGAAATGGCTAGATATTTTAAAGGCCAGTTTGCTTGTTATAGAGCAAATAAACAATATAATATAATGATAATAATAATAAATATCTGCAACCAGTATTGGAATCGCCCAATTTGTTTGTAATAAATAAATAAATAAATCAGAATCTGAACTGGCCATGAATAAATACTAAATACAATCTCGGCTGTCTTTTTCTATCAGTTCATCAATATATTGTATTTCATAAAGGTCAAGGTCAGGGATCTTAAAAAGATTGGTTACCATGGCTGTAAGTGGTACACCAATCACAACAGACAGTCTGACCAATCAGAGCAGAGTAGGCTCTCGGAAAGACCATTTATTATTAGAAAAATAAAGTGTTTTTTGACCTTGGGTGCATGTAAAACTATTGTAGTAGTAAAACTTTTAAAGTAGCATAATAAGGGCACTTAAATTATACATATTTTTTATAGTAGCTGTCATACTTTAGTTCGAGAAAGTAGATGAGATATTCAGATATTCTGATGGCATTTTCTACTAATGAGTAGTTTTAAAGTGGTGAAGGTTGTTCCTACATTCTCAGAGTATAAGCATACATAAAAATATTCATAACAGAGCAGAAATCGCTATATCGAACAGTTTGAATACTAAGAGTGAAGAGAAACACTAGGAGTGGAAACGGTTACCAGGCACCTTGGGGTGTCAACACAATCTGTTTTTCAAATCCAATATTTGGGACTGACTGTACACTCCGCAATTTGCAAGTGATCAAGTCCCAGTGTGTAGTCATTTTCTGGCATATCTTCATTGCTTGCAACACTTAAGAAAACAGACATCAGCATGAAGTCAGCAGACTTTCTTCTTCAAAATGTGGCTGCAGGAACCTGGCAGTTATGGAGAAAAATCACAATTCAAAATAATAATTAAGTGTGCATGACAAGTTTGCCCCAATCCTGAGGTATGAATGCAACCATGATTAATAAATATATAAATCATTACTCCATCACTACTAGGGTCATCAGTGTCACATGGTCCTTCAGAAATCATTCTGATTCTGCTCAAGAAACATTTCTTATTATTTATCATCAATGTTGCTGCTTTATACTTCTGAGGAAAGCGTGATTTTTTTTAAGGATTATTTGATGAATAGAAAATACAAACAGCATTTATTTGATTAAATTAATGTGTCCTTGCTGACAAAAAATTCTTTCTGACCTTATTGATATATGTATATAGAGATATTATAATATACCATAATATCAAAATAATAAATTAATCTGAGGTTATGCTCACTATTATGCATCTTTTAAATATGAAACAAAAAGTTACATTTACTGCCATTTACATGCCCAGGCAAAACTTAGAATGTAGTGAATGAAAAGTGAATAAGAAAAAGAGACTTTGCGATCTCCAGACTGATTATGCCAGAAGCAATTCCCTCAACGTTTTCTAGTCGACGCCTTTTCTTCTCTTCTGAAAACGCCTGCAAAAATGAATTTCCCACAAACCTACCAACCCTTGTTCCGAGTCAGAGAATCAGAGTGCTGCACCTGAGTGTCAATCCTGCTAATACATTGCATTCGATTAGATCTTTCCAGACGTCAATCACTGAATGAACTGGAAGCACACCAGTATTCTCTGCAGGATTAAGCCTGTGTTAAATTGGCTGCTCTACGAAAAACGAGCAATGAAGCCGGTGAATAAAGCAGGTTCATAGAACGGCAGGTATGTTTGAGAGAGAGAGAGAGAGAGAGAGAGAAAGAGATGGAAGGGGGTGAGGAAAAAGTGAGGCAGTCCTCTGTTTAAATTAGAGAATTACTTCTCTGGCTCCACGAAATGGTGGCAAACTTCAGGGAATTATTCACTGAAAGATAATTAAATGCTCTGTGAAACTTTAAATAAGCTAAATAAATTGCTTTTCTCAATTATGCTTCCTTCCACCTTCATTTTTCCCTGAGTCCTCAGGTGGGCCAATGTATATGGTGGCCTCTGGGAGTCCAACACAACAGCGAAACACAACAACAAATCCAAAACAGTTCTATGGATCCATACTGCAAGAACTATTTTCCCTAATTAATCAATTTCTTGTAACTAATAACGCTCACACATTATGCTGACATCTAAATGTATCATGTTTGAATGCTGAACATAAAGATGTATCCCGAAACCAAACCATCCTGTCAGTAGAAATGGTCTTGTGAATGTTTGACTACAGGTCAATGCGTGTGCTTTGGGTGAGGAGTGTTCGCCTGGTTTGTCATTCCAAAGTTATCAAGAAGTGTTCCTCAAGTTTTTTAAAGCAAATACTTTGACTCTAACAACCCCATTTCAGTAATTGTTGTCTAGACTTTCTTTTCCCTATCCTCATCTGGTTTGCTGAAGTAAATTCTTTCCCCAAATTAAAAATACATAGGCTCAATACCCCAAGCTCCGAGTAGCCCTGGTCACGTTTCAGTACAGCAGTTCATATTCAGTAGTTCATTTAGACTTGCAAATCGGATCTGCAGAGACACTTCAGTTGGTTACTAACCCTTGGCCCTTCAATGAATTATACAACCTGCAGTTTAATATTAAAAAAATGAAAAAAGATTGAATTATAAAGCTCTCCAGCAAACCAAGGGACAGTCAAAAGGATAACTTTTGCATAATTTTACCATTTTTCCCCCCTTATGAGTTCTTTCCCCTTAGTCTGAGATCTAATGGACATTTCCCTCTGCTCTGTTAAATATGGAATATGCATATCTCATAAATGAATTCTCTGCAGTACTTACTAAGCCTGCTTCCACACTCAGGTTAACAAAGTTGTGATTGGTGTGCAACTCTATCCTAAGGCAAATGTCAATGTCAGTATGAGCAGCTCAAGCCTTAATATATGGAGATCACTATGGTATGATGCCAGCTTGTGTAATATTGTGGGGTTTGTATGGGCATCCCAAATCTTTTTTGGCTAATTTATTCAGCCAATAAAAATGCATAAAAGTCCATTAAAAAAAAAAGATTGGAATGGGAAAACGTGTATTAAATTAGTAGGGACGTGTCACAATTTTCGAATATGCGATTAGTTGATTTAAATACAGAATATCGAATAGGTTGTGAGATTATCGTCTTAAAAAACAAATCCCCATGTTGTCGGTGTTGATGCGGTGGTGATATGTTAAGTAGGCCTGCTGCAATAGTTCAATTCAATTCAATTCAAATTTATTTGTATAGCGCTTTTCACGATACATATCGTTTCAAAGCAGCTTTACAGAAAATGGATGTCAACATTACAATTTAAAGAATGCAGTTAGCAAATAACATAATTTAGTTAATTAATTTACAAATTAGAGTTAGCAGTTTAACCGAAGTTAGAAGCAAAGAGCTCCTGGAAAATAAATTACATTAATTGATTACATTAAATTACATTAATTGGCTGATGACTGCGTCAGCCAATATTAAAATATTGGCTGGTATTGGCTAAAATATTGGATAGTTGGTGTTGCCGTGTGTTGCCGTGTTCAGCCGCAATACCCGTATCATTACCTCCACCACCGTTTTGATTTTTTACAGTAATAAAAATCATTTCGTTCAATTAGAGAACAGACCGAACAGAACAGTATAGCCTAAATGCATGCATGCGGGGGAGGGGTGCAATATTCGAATAATAATCAAATCATTCCCAGAGCTCATCGAATATCATTGTTTTGCTTGAAATGTCCATCCTTACAATTTAATGCAATTGACTACTTAAAAATTAATGCATTTCGCCACGCTCTCTCAACTGAAAGCTATACTGAAAGCTGAAAGCTGTATTTTAACTATAAATACAGTTAATGCAAGATATTCAAATTTAAGCTATATAAATAATTCAGTGTGATTTGTTAAACTATACTGACTTTTATCTATTAAATTAGTGAAATGCCAATCAAATATCTGTATATCTTAATGTTGAAAAAGGAAAAAAACTAAATAGTGAAAATGAATAAATAAATAAAAAATAAAGTGAAAATAAAAATGAAATACTAACATAAAAAAGTAAAATAAATAAAAATACACATAAATACATATAGCATACACACATGGTGTCTGTAGTCTGTGCAGCGTAGGAAAGAAGATTGCTACATTTTCACTGATCGTCACTGCAAAAGTGCTACAAATCATATCTAAACTTTATGAACTTCGGCATAACCAACTTGGATACCCTGCCACTACATCTAGTCCATCTGACAAACTAATAATAATCAAAGCCAGAACTTTCGTTGAGTCACAAAAGCCACAGTAACAGAACTCTCATCACACAGATTGCTGGAGCAATTGAGCGACATTGTGCACATTTTATAAACTAAAGCCACAGTGACTGGTTTCTCTCCACCCCCATGTGTTCTTTTGTCAGTCAGTGGCTAGTAATGAGAGAGAGAGATCTCAGCCCGTCTTCCCAACTCATTTTCATCCTCGGCTAGCA
The DNA here is from genome assembly GCA_038088235.1 of Zacco platypus. Lineage (NCBI taxonomy): Eukaryota > Metazoa > Chordata > Actinopteri > Cypriniformes > Xenocyprididae > Zacco > Zacco platypus. Next base: position 30,772,416 of record CM076084.1, on the reverse strand, counting down.
CATGGAGATCTGAAGTTGGGTGGGTGTTAGTTCTCCTTCTCCCAACCCTCATCTGTTTGCCTGTCTTTCTTTTTCTCTCAGTACAAACACCATCCCTTCCTTCATTATTTTTTTAAGAAGATGTTTCAGCATCAAAAGCCTCTCCAGCGGAAGGAATTGTCACTTCAAAGTGCGGTACCTCCAATCCCTCAACCCCAACACTCGTTTTAAACAAATAGTATCACATGAATAGTTAAAGATTACCCAAAAATGAAACATTATGACATTAGGTACTTGACTCTTGTCATTAAAAAACTGTGTGACTTTCTTTCCTCTAGAGACTAGACCACCAATGAAAATGAATTGTGAGCAGGGGCTTTCAAGCGCCACAAAAATTACCATAAAAACATCAAAACTGTAGACGAACAACTTTTTCGAAATCTTTCGAAGTCAATTGATAGCTCTGTGAGAGGAGCAACTCAAAATTTGAGTCATTATTCATAGACAATCTTCCTTTCCGCAATATCTCTCCAATTTGCATGATTTATTAGATGCATCATCAAAAGCACCACGTCGCGATCGGATTGCCACAAGACATATGAGAGCCAATAACGTCTGGCATCACTGAAGTCAAAGCTGCTGTTACACGTCCAGTTGTGCCATTTTTAAATATTGTAACAACATGAGCAAATCATGACAGAATTATCCTTTAAGAATAGAAGGAGTGGGCGAGAAATAATAGCCATTAATACTCATTGCATTCATTTCATTCACACTAACAGATATACATTTGTCAGGTTATTAAATGTAATTTGCCTGTGGAAATGTAATTTCCCCTGGGAGACTTCAATGCTGGTATATTGCTGGTATATATCGGTGTGGGTTTTAAGCTTATAAGCAAATCATGGTGTGTATACTGCTAATGCTGTAGGGTAATGTGAGAAAAATGTCATGTTAACATTTATCGGAAGTTCTGCTCTCTTACAAATAATAAGTGTGTAGATCTTGTCACATTCCATCCACAAATATCTGGACAAATAAATCACTTCTAATCCAAGCTGAGAGAGATACAACAGTCGATTTAATCAATCATAAAAGCTTTCTTATTTAAACCTATATTTAAGAAATAGTGGGTGAGCAAATAAATTAATAGTTTATATGTTTTATATTAAAATTGTAAATTGTATTATGGATCTTATATATAAACCAAGGCTGCATTTATTTAATCAAAATACAGTGAAAACAGTAATATTGTGTAATAATATTATAAATTTGTTTTCTATTTGAATATATTTTAAAATGTAATATATTCCTGTGATGGCAAAGCATCATAACTCCAGTATTCAGTGTCACAAGATCCTTCAGAAATCATTCTAATATGCTGATTTGGTCTTTAAGAAACATTTCCTATTATTATCAGTGTTGAAAACACTGTTGTGCTGCTTAACATTTTGTGTAAATTGTGATACTTTTTTCAGGATTCTTTGAATAAAAAGTTCAATGAACAGCATTTATTAGCATTTATTACATTTATTTATTACATTTATTAAAACATTTATTAAAACATTTATTAAATACAAATCATTTGTAACATTATAAATGTCTTCAATGCATCCTTGATAAGTTTTGTTTGTTTGTTTTTTGTTTGTTTTTTAATCTTACCATAAATCTTTGAATGGTATCATTGTTTCCAGCAAAACTGAGCACCAAACCAGAACGATTTCTGAAGGATCATGTGATACTCAAGACTGGAGTAATGGATGCTGAAAATTCAGCTTGTTCATCAAAAATAAAAAATAATAATGATAATAATTAATGATATATAATATATGATATGTAATGATATATAATTAATGATATAATAATAAAAATAATGACAGTTTAAAATTAATTTTTTAAAAATTAAAATTGAGCAAAAATGATAGAGTATTTTAAATTCTTTCAGCTGTCCAAACGAACACTTGAATATGCGGCAATAATAGAGCAAATTTATCCAGGATAACATCTGAGCGAGTGGCCAAGACATAGTTAGGTCAATGAATGATAGTTTCCAGCCCGACACACTGAAATTACCACATGGATCAGCCGTGTTACGATCTGTCCATCAGGGACTATGTAACTTCCCCACTTTCTGTCAAGGATTTTTTTTTCAGTAAATAACCGACTAAATGAAATTTGGTTGACTCTCTTCTTGTCAACTGATGTTTGGTCGACTATTAGGGGGCAGCCCTAATATACATGTTTAATCCAACCACTTCATTGTTGTGAAAACACCATCTTTGTGCATATTTATAATATGCTTACCATGTTTCCCCATGCAGGTTACATGGGTTCATGAAAAATGATAGTTTCCTACATATTTTAAGAAGGGGGGTCCCTGGAAAGGAGATTGTAACAAGTTTCCGAAACCACACAATGACTATTTATGAGTGAGTAAAATAAAACCTTCAAAATTTGATGACTACTACTACATAATTTCCTGTTTCTATTCTGTCTTTTAACTCATACTCTTTCTTGTAATTATTTTATGTTAATATAGCAACTGTAACATGAAACGTTCCAGGAATTTCTCCTCACTTCTTGTAACACATCAGCACAGTGACAATGATATGAAGATACATGATGCTCCAACATTTGAAACTTTAATGAGCGGCATGAGGACTGATTATAAATGAGATGTCTATGCCGTTACAAAACCGGTTAACTGTTTGAGTTTTTACTGTCCAGAGTCCATTTTCCCTTAATGAAAACAAGATTGATCTTGCCATGTAGGAGTCAGGGTCAATTTGACTTCAAAATTCCAAATCAAACTGCACATTGAATAATATAAATAACTCTGAATTAATTCAAGAGACAGAACTAATGCAATTCTAAGACAATGTCAGTGACTTAACTAGATTACTTTCTGTCATTTCCACACAATATTCTTGTGATTTTATGTGTTTTTCCAAGTTAGTACGTTTCTTTGGCAAGAGACCATCAGCAATGATATCAAATGCAGCTGATACTGCAAAAAAAAACTAAAAACTTGGCACATCTGTACACAAATACATAGGCATCCAATATAAAATGATTTCATTTAGCATTTTTTTTTAATCTAATATATTTTATATCAATTATATTATCAACACAATTTGAGATTTATTTAATTTAAAAGAATGAGTCAAACTGCAACTTGTACTTCAATGGAAGTACTATCTGTATAAAGGAGATCATGTGATCAATGTCACAGATTTGCTTATTTGATTGGTGACCTAAATAGTGTTGTCAAATGTAAAGGTACCACGGATACCAGAGGGTACTAAAAAACAAAAAAAAACAAATTGACTGTACCAGTCATAGTCGGTATATTCGGTCTCCACTGATAGATGCTGCTTTCAAATGCTTGTTCGTGTTTGTTTGAGTGCTCTCTGAGCGTCAAAGGTTTTTGTTTTTACAAGCATTGAGCACTGTAGCCAATCACGGTCAAATCTGTTGAGCATGTGAATGCAATGGCTTATAATTTGTAGCCTGTAATTATAGTACTTAATTCAAAAGCTTTTTGCTCTGGTACCGAAATTGGTGTAGAGAACCGTGAACTTTTACTTGTTTAATTTTATTGGTACTGACTACTGAAATTATGGTACTGTGACAACCCTAGACCTAAACGTATTGCAGAATCTATTCATTTGACACCATAAAATCATGCTGTATATTTCCAAGTTAAAATTACATTTTCAATGTGATCTCAGACTTTTGGTCACCACTGTACACTTTTAGAGGAAAATGTTCTACATAGAACTTTAAAGGGTTCTGTCTGACACCTTATATTCATTTAGGGGTTAAAACCTTCAGTCACCGTAAGCCATTGCGATATGCATATCATGATATCTACATTTGCAATGTTTCAATCATTTCCATACATTGTGCAGCCCTACTTTTTGACATGAGGTGTTCTTTAAAATTGAGTCAAGAACCCTAGGGTTCTATACAGAACCCAACTGAAGATTTTTCATTCACACCAACATGAATGAGATGAGAAAAAAAGAGATGAAGAGAGATACATTGAGAGAGAGAGAGAATGAAAATGACCACAGGGGACAGTCTGGCTGAGAGAAGAGAGGATCATGTTGATCACCGGCTCGCGGCAGGAGAGACGTGAAAAGTGTGGCAAAGATGACACATGAGTACAGGGGCCAAAGTGTTGGCTTTCACAATATATGAGAAAGAAAGAAAAACACCTCAGGATCTTGGAAGAAAAAGAATGCGAGAGGACAAAGAGCGAAAGCGAGACAGAGAAGAACAGAGGGTCCTATCGATTTCAGATAGCACCCTGAACCAGAGCGAACAGCTTAGATCCAGATAGCGGCCATCATTAATGTCAGCCCAAAATTCACACAGATCAATTTTGGGACTAAATAAAAACTGCAGGTAATCTCCCTTAGTGCCCCAATGAACACCATCAACCTCCTGATAGAAGGGCTGTATCAAGGTTACCATTTATAAACGATGCCCACAAGCGTACACTGAAAATATAAAGAATTCAATACATGCCTCAGAGCAAGGACTCTTTTAGGCATTTATTTTGGCTTCAGTGGTGTACTGATGCCAAACACCACATGATCACGCTGTGTTTACAGGTTAAGTTACACTACAAAAATGAATTAACTAAATGAAATAAGTCAAATATCACTGAAAATGCATCGTACTTAATAAAAAAAAAAGTTATATGATCTCATTAACTGATTATATTAAACTGAACTTGTCCTGTTAAGACTGGATGAGTTGCAGCAGACTTCTAGTTTCCAACATGCTTTCTGGCAGATCCAGGGGTGGGGCGAGAGGGGCAATGGCCCCAGCTGAAATCTGATTGGCCCCTGAATTGCCCCTGCCCTGTCAATCATCGCTGATCTACGTCGATTCAACCCAGGTAAACACGGTCATTCAAAGACATCGCAGGACAGTGCAAGAGCATAACCTAAGTGTCTAAAATGAATTTACACAGATCAGGTGAATGATGTTGGTTTTCAGATTTTGCACACACTGACTTTTTTGTAGGTATTGGGCTATTACATGCATCTACCAAACTTCATACCTGTATTAGAAACGTAGTGCGTAGGGCACTTAATTGAAATTTTGTAGGTGGTGCTAGTGAGCCATTTTGCCACACCTAATTCTGAAACCCATATTAGACGTAAATTTCCTCCATTTTTAACACATGTGCAAAGTTTCAAGAGTTTATGAGCAGGTTTAGGCCCTCAAAAATGCAATTCATTCATAATCACACTTTTGGTGCTCGGGCCCTAATAAATAAATAAATATTGTAACAAAAGTCATTCATTCAAGAGCAGCGAGTAATTTTTCTGTCCTTCGTTGTTTGATTAACATTAAAAACACAGCAGCAGGTTGATTAGGCTGATGTCCCTTTAAAGGGGAGCTATTATGTCCCTTTTTACAAGTAATATATGTCTAATAATATATAATATATGCCTCAGATGTCCCCAGAATGTCTGTGTGAATTTTCAGTTTAAAATACCTCATAGATCATATATTATACCATGTTGTAAACACTCATTTTTGAGTTCAAGCAAATCCATATTGTTTTTGAGCATGTCTTTAAATGCAAATGAGCTGCTGCTCCCTGCCCCCTATCCAGAATAGTGCTTCCTTCATTCACAGCTCCTGCATACATCTGCTTGGTTTTGATTATCATATCCTGATCACACTCAGGGACATTGCAGTTCTTCATCATCATGAAAGTTTATTATCTGCATGCGTTGTATCAGCTGTATCAGTTTAAACTTCAAATTTATCATTTTCTGAGTGCACACATCTGAAGCACACGTACAGAAAGCTGTCTCTCAGAGGGCATGTCTCGTGAGTACTAAACTAAGTTCTCTTTCATGTTTTATTCTCCTTAAACTGCAAAATACACACACGCTTATGTAAAAAAAACAAACATGCAAAGTTCTCAAAAGCACAGTTGCTTATGTCTGTGAACATAAACACTAGGGACAGAAATCGCATGAATATATTATAGCAATGGTACATTCACTTCCAAAATAAAAACAATCCACTGCGTCTTCAGCGGTTCAGATGTCGGGAATTAATGAAGACTGCTATGTTCACTGCTACATCCAACAACAAAACACTTCAATCGCTTACGAGACATTCTTGTCGCTACAGCTGCTCTGGTGTGGAGACATTGACGGACTGTGTACAACCCGCTCAGGGCCGGGTGTATGCTAATACAGCAGTGTCCGTCAACAGTTGTGAGCGACGTCAGGGTAGTTGTGCACATTTCTGTTCAAACGCCATGTAATTTTGCACAATAGGTCCCGTTTAAGACCAAATGCATGGATCCAATTTACTGTTACACGTGCGTTTTATTTCTCAACTATTCCTTTAAGATATAACCAACTGGGTTTCCTAAGATACTCTCAAAGACTGCTGTTTTTACATAATTTTGTGTGAATTCGTCAGTGTAAGAGCAAGAAGACATGAAAGAGAATTTAATGCAGTATTCAAGCTCTGTCTGAGACGCGGCTTTCTGGGTGCGTGCTTCGATTGTTTGTCCACAGTAAACTTCAGTAACACATATTAGTACTTAATTTCTCATTTTCTATCTTCAGCATGATTTCCTGGAGCAGATTTTGGCAACCTTGAAAATGTTTGGTTCTTATCTGCCATTTAATGGTATTATACAGAGGATGTGTTGTGCAAGAAATTTGTTCTTTTATCAGTAAGACCCAGAAGGTGAGCCAAGCAAATATTAAGAGAACAAACTGTGTGACAGAGGCCCATCAGAACCATTACTGAGCCGATTATACAGCATGTAAATCACGCCGTGCGTCACAGTCGGCAAAGAGGAGCCAGACAGACCAATGTCCATTAAGCTGACAGAAAGCAAATGAAGAGTAAAAACACCAACGAACTCGACTCGTTTCTCTCCAAGCCAGGTGATTCATGGTCCCCCAGTCTTCCAATCCTCACTACACTCACTACACACCTATCTCTGATTAAAGGCCACTTTTTAATATTTGTCTTAAAGCTTTGCCAGAGTCTTTAGAGCAGACGCTGTAAACATCTTTTGGCGAGAGTGAACCATCATTAAAATCAGGAAACCATAAAATACGTCAGAGAATGAATGTGTTATTTCTCACCTAACAATAAAGTCAGGCTGGATCTTAATAGAGTGCCACCAATTAATCAACGTCTAATGACAACAAGAGGAGAGACTGATTAGGGCAGAGAAACGACCTGGACGGACATTATGTGCCATCTGTGTGCAGGAAACAAATAACATCTCCACATATCAGAGCAAACTAAGGCATCTAGCTTCGCTTGTGAATTTAATTTACCCTCCACTGATTGTGGCCAGAGTATTCATTTCCTTCCTGCACCACCTGGATCGGAGAGATTTCTGAAGACAGGCCAAACATTTAAATGTTACCTTATTTTAAAGATTTTTTTCCATGTTTTCTTACAAACCACAATAAGCATTTACATAACAAGATGGCAGACAGTAATATTATTTCTTTAAATAAATTAAAATGCTGTCCTCATTTTGGATTATCAGTGAATAATGGCTTAAATTTTTAGTTTTTCCACCCAACGTTGTGGTACAGCTTCACAAGAAAAAGAAAGCATGTTTTTTTTTTTTTTTTTAGTTTATTTGTTTTGTTTTATCTTGTTTTTTACTAAAATACAAAGCATATAAAGCATATTCTGATCTAGCCAGACCTGAGATTCAGGCCTTAAACTTGTAGACCAGATTGATTTGTGTGGAAAAGTCAGCACAGACACTTTGGGGATTTTAGAAACTTAAATTTTCACTAGGGCAATCTCTCTAAATATTTATTCACAAACTCAAAGCAGACTTCTGGACTTGCGGTGCACAACCTTGCTGAGATAAATTAGATACTGTCTACTTCAATATTGTTACTAAACGCTTGCTTGGTGAGAATTAATCTTAATTTGCAAAAAGGAAAGGTTTTCTGCCTCAATATTGCTCACTCTCTGTGACTTTCATGTTGATTTTAATTTATCTTTACACAAGCGAATACAAGTTTATTCGATGGCTATGCAGCTGTTTTCTGCACCAGATTCTCATTCACATTTTGTCTGGCTAGAAAACGTCTGGCCTCATCTTCACCTTTAAAATTCACAAAACTTTAAAACTGGCTGCCTTGTAGCAAGTTTGAAGCTCACAACATATCTAGTGATAATTAAGTACTAACGTATTCAGGTTGAACAGTATTAAAAATAGCCTGAACTTCAGGTTGAGTACAGCTTAAGCTCCAGAGCTCTATATAAAAAAGACCTTTGTGACAGAATGTTGATAACTACAGATTAGAATATAATTTTTCTTTTTTTTAACAGTAAGGCTTTAACAATGGAAGCACACAGGGCTTATAAACATTAAAATGCATGTTGTTTTAAACGTATAGGCACAAGATCTAAACATGAAACTAGTTTCATTGAATAATTTCCTTGACTGTGAAATGTTCAATGTTATAATGTGAATCCGTCTACAAAAGTATTAAGAAAAAAAAACAATCTGGACACTTTTACAGCTCAAATAATAATAAGGCCATACGGAATAATTAATTAAGTGCTTGAACATGATTTAATAAAATTTAACTAAATAATTCTATGTGACCAGATGGGAGTCAAGTCACGTGACTGCAGTTTTAGCCATCTCTGAGAGATCAAATAAGACATCAAGACCAGCTAAATATGCATTATAAATTATTACAAGTTTCAAAAAAGATATCATTTAGGTATGAGGACCAAACTTCTCAGAAGTCTACTCATTAAAACAGAATCTTTAAATGACTGGACTGTAAACAACATATATAATTCAAGATTCCTATTAATTATTTATTGTATTTAGATAAGGGAACAAATTTGATGACTTAGATTTTAGCATGTAAAAATAAAATATAAGAAAAGATTTGATTTGCCAGTAAAATTTTTAAGAGTTTGTTCCCAGAAATTATCTTAATTATTTACCATAAAACACTAATACTTTTATCACTTTAGAAACATAAACAATGTGAGAGAAGGCTTTTAAACTGATAAACACAACTAAGATGTGGTAACATTTGTTTATTGAGCTAATGGATATTAGATTTAGGGGGGAGAAAAAGAAAACGTTAGCAAAAGACACAAGTGGCTGCCAAATGTGGTTGTACATTTAAGAATGGACACCGAAATCCCAAATTTCAGCTTGAAGTATGAATTGTGGTCACTTGCTAAATATTCTACTTCCTCTTAAAAAGGTACTTTAAAGCATTTAAATTACAAAACAGAAGCAATGACTGATATCATAACTTGTTTAACAACTTAATGTGTGATTGCAAAGGCAATCAAACCTCTTACAACTCACTCTTTTCAGGCTCTGAGTTGAAAATAGCACCATAGATAATGTTTTGCTTGTATCTTTCACTCCAAAGCCAACTACTGTACTTGAGGATGTCAACTCAGTGAGCTGAGAATTCAACTTGGCAGCCCTAAAATTTTCTTTTTCTTACAAGCGTTTCACCGGCAGTCAAATAAAGGTTCAATTTCACATAAAAGACAAAGTGCCAAGAATAGCTAGACTATCATACATCAGCATGAATCTCCGTCAGATGTCATGAAGCATCAGACAGACAAGATCAAAAAGATAGAGAGATGGAAGCATTAACCATCTCTCTGATAAAATATACTGTCCAAGAAGAATGAAAGTGAAATTCTGATATTGTTTTTAGTTTGTATCTGGAGTGACATAATCAATCTGAGCCAGGACCAAACTGAAATTTTTGTCAAGCATTGAAAGGCCATCTGACATTGACAAACTTCAGTGACAAACTACTTGAGAGCATAAGGGCTGAAATCAAAGCCAGCCTTTGCTCCTCTGGACGGAAAAACAAGGATTCTTGGATAACATTGAAGCCTTACCTGAAAATTGAAAAACTAAATGGCAACAATCACCCACCTGACAAATAACTTCCTTTGCATAAAAAATATCTCCTGAAGCTCTGAAAATCTCTTGCGCATTAAGCTAATCTAACCAGAACGGCACTTCAGAGTGGTATTAGTATTGCAACATTCAGAACTGATGTCAAATTCTTAGAAATTGTGATGAATTTAACACATTACCCTAAACAAATCATCTTCTGGTAAACTAATTCACCTATACATAGCTTGACTAATGCGTGTGGCTTGTCTGTTGTAAGGTTTCTATTTTCATGCACAATAAAAATGGAAAATTAAATTGTAGTCATTTACTCACCTTCATGATGTTCCAAACACATACTGCTTTTTCTGGAAAACAAATGGATGAATAGAACTGGAGTTAAAGAATACATTATTTTCCATATGTTGAAAGTATGTGAAAAATGTGGAACTTTTCAGGCTTATGTGCTATAATTTAATAGACTGAATATCACTGAATAACAACTTAAATGTTGGTCTTTTTCTCACACAAAGCTATCGGATAGATTCAGAATAAAACAGTAGAGTCACATGGACTGATTGTGATACTTCAGAGGATTTTTTTTTTACTTATTCCTTAAAATGAACACTAAACTTGCACAAAAATATCCCTGTTTTATGCCATCTCTTATTTATGGCTTCTAAATAGAAAACTTTGAAAATACCTGCTCAATTTTAAAAAGCTTGCTCCACCATAGATTCACTTTCAAGCCTCCATTACACACCATTTTCCTTCAATTCTTCAGCTTTATTATTTTTTTTTTTTTTTTTATTTGAATTTTTTTTTGTGCTATACTTATATACCTTTGTGTGTCTGTTTGTAATAACAGTGTGACTTATATTGTTTCATGACTGTGACACTTTGAAATGAAAGGTACCAATTTCTCTCTATTAAGCAAAATGTACTCAGTTTCACCTCCCATGTCTCTCCAGGTATCTTGCACCTCTCTTATCTTTTCTCTTTCAACATTTTTCTGGCTGAACCTAGTTTGCCTGACAACTAACACAAGAAAAAGAAGAAGCGTGTCAGCGCATGTTAAGAGTTTGCCTTGCAGCTGGGTAAATTACAAAACTAAATACATTCATAAACTTTTTTAAACAAATCTTGGTTGGTTCATGACCTCTATATGCACTATAGGTAGTTTTTTGAGGGTAACGTTAGTTCACATCAGTGTTAAGTAACATTTATATCAGCAGAGTGACAGTAGCTGTTTTCAAAGCAGTTAAACTTGTCCAATAGATGTACTTTAAAACAGCAAGTCTACTCTGAGTTACAAAGCATCTCTAAAATCACAGATGATATACATGAAAATGGCGCGTTTGTGTTTATTCCAATCGCTTGTAGGTAGATATCGACTTCATTTTGCGCTTTAATTCTTCTGTTTTCTATACCTACTATCCCGATTGTTTTCTGTGATGAATACTACAAACAATCCAATGTAATTTGCTCAAATGATTCTGAGATTCTGACTGAATCATGATTCGAATCAAACCATTTTGATAAAGCGATTGACCGATTCATCAAAGAAAATAACCTCATACGAGTGACTGATTCACGAAATTAATCACTGGCTGGTGCAGCCGACAAAAATCAGCGGGAAAAAGACTTCCTTTGTTTGTAGAGTTTGCCAACACTACCTTGCTAAATTCAATTTTTATAAGTAATACAAAATCATTATTATTTATCTTATTTATTTCTTAATTGGAACATTAGATTACCTTAAAAAGTGAAAAAAGGTTTTGAATAAACCTGAAGAAATGGGTGTCCGGTTAAAGTCACCATGAAATTAAAAATTCTTATGGCATAAATGATTTATCACACCTTAAACTATAGCATGTTGTTATTATTAGCCTATATCATTATTATAAATAGCCTAAAAATACAATTGAGTATTATTATATACTAAATATAGTATAATATAGAATAAAATAGCAGATAGTATATCATGAATTGGAAAATAATATACTCAATAAAATAAAAATAGCAAATAAAATAGTGAGTAGTGAATTATACAATCATATAATATAAATCATATAAAAATGTCATATATAATAAGAGGCAGACGAGGTCTCTTGGAAATGCATAGATCAGTCCACTGACAGGCTTTCTTCAGCCTTCCTTGAGGTTTGTGTTGTCCTTGTTCCACTGGCTAAACTAGAGTAAAAATATAAGTGAGCACGACTAGATGACACGGAGTCAGATCACCTGCTCTTCAGAATGAGTCGGTATAGGACTAGATCTGTAATTCTGACAGGAGCTGTCCGGTCAAAGTCCTCTGGCTTCATTGCACCGAAAACTCACTTGCAATTTAGATTAGTTCATATAAACTATAATATAATCTCAAACTTCATGATAATCATGTAAACTTCATATTAATTCTTATAAAGTGTCAGTTTTCATTGCATTGTCGCTAACATTTTTAATAGTTTGACTTTTGTGGTCAGCTATCTATCAAAATAATGTTATAATCAACAAATAATGTTATAGTTGCCCAATATCTGGTTTGGATTGTGCGATAGTTTGTAAAACTTCAAAATAGTCAGGAATCTTTTCTTCAGTGCACTTATGAGAGTTATGGCAAATTGCCCTGACCAATATGGCGGCGCCGTTGACGTACAATCCAGCGGCCAATGGGCAGTCTATGTATTTATTATGTCTATGGTCGTAATCTTTAATCAAAATCTCTTCTCTGATGATGTGTATATTGGTGCAAGGGTGGGACAGTCACTCACATTTTTTTTTTTTTTTTTTTTTAAAGTCCTACATTTCCTCTAACATTTGGGAGAGGGGAGGGTTGTGGTTTGAAGGGGACACAAATAATACAGCCAAAACTGCAACAGAAAGCCATAGTTGTTTAAAAATGAGTTAGGTTCATCACGCAGTCATATTATAGTTATTAAATTATCTTGCGTCACATTTTAGGTTTTGTTTGGGACAGAGGACGTCTCTTACTTAGCTATTGAACTGCAGCAAGCCCACTGATCTGCCACTTTACATCATATTGAGCAAAACCCAAAGACAATGGAATATCAACAGTATTAGCCTAATATCGGTTCACACATAGGCTTATCACAGTCTTCGTTGTAATTTCCACCAATGCCTGACCTATTTTTTTTTTCCTTCTGCTTCATGCTGACTTGAAAAGACCTAAACATAGGCTACACTTTCCCAAATACATATACATTTAACCAAAAGTCCAACGACATGTTATAACGTCCCATATCATCATGTCTCTGATTAATAGGCCTACAATACATTACAACCATTTCAGAGGCCTACAACAAAAGAGACATTTTGAAATTTAAAAAAAATAAATAAATACACAAAGGTCAGAAAAAGAATCTTCAAAAGAAACTCTTGAGACACTTTCACACAGTTCTTTTGCTCTCCGGGGTAAATAAATAATAAATAAAGAAATAAATAAACACAGAAATAAGTCATGCACGAAGAAGGAACCCCTGTGGAGTAAACTTCATTCAAAATCAACACAGTCTGCACAGCATAATAAGAAGTCCAAAAACAAATCTATTGTGGCTGGGATTGTTTCAAACAACACAAAGAAAAAGACAACAAAAACCAAGAAAACAACACATCATTTTCAAGATCCCAAATACTAAAAGTCTAAATGTTAACGCTTCCTCTAATGGAAGTATCATTTCACTTGATTGAATGCAAGAAAAATACTGATGCATTCATTTTTTCAGCTAATGACAAAACGTACAAGCATAAATGAAAACATCTCACTTATTTGAACGGTGTTAAAAGCATTTCAGTTTAATAGCTCTCCAAACAGAGAGCTCTTCGACTTTCTCGATCAAAAAGATAAATTGACGTGTTTATTTTGACGCCGGGGTTGTATTGTCTTTTTTTTTTTCTTTACAGGGTGGGAAGTTGGCAAGGAAATGGCGCTGTTCCTAATTTCATGATGTGATGGGATCTGCCTCCCTGCCACTTGACTGACGAGCTCATCATGTGGATGGATAAGTGATGGTAAGTAAACTGTTTATAATAAAAAACTGTCGCAGTGATGCAATGCTATCGCTTTCTTTTCACAGGCGAACAACAAAAGCCTCTGAAACCCCATGATGAATGGAGATGCCTTAATCAGTGACTAGACTGCTAAATCCACCATCAAATTAGCTCAGGATATCACGGGGAGAGAGACGAGGCAAAAAGTGAGAGGGGGAGACAAAGATGAATGATATCCTTGAGGCGAGATGATAGAAGCCCTCTCACTATTTCATGTTTTCAGAAGTGTCGCCTTTGAGAGACCGACTCGAGTTGCCTTTGCATCATTATTAAGTTGCAGCCGGGGTGTTTTGCTGCTTGATGAAATCAGCATGGATGTGTGTAGAGGTTAAATTGCATTAGCATGAGGCTGCGCGGGGAACGAGGCGCTTTGAAACAGGATGTGATCAGGCTCTGATGCTTTGAAACGTTCAGACGTTCGCCGTCAATGTAAGCGCACGCCAGTGTAATCACAGACCGAACTCAGAAACCAACCGGGGAGCTCAAGCAGCCTGCTGCTTGTTGAAGTGTAAAAACAGAAAGTATTTAATCTTATTCCAGCGCTAAGTGGGCAGCCAGGCTTTATAGCCATCTTATACGAGCACTTTATACTTTCTCTGATTTCATTCCGAAGCTGTGAAATAAAAATGGCTGGGGACTCGGGGTGGTAGAGTTCTGAAGCCAGTGTCAGGAGCTGAGCACTGCTTAATGCGAGTAGTTGAAGCATTTTGGCTTTAAGTAAGATGTCAGACTGACTGCTTGACCAGGCCACGGAGGGGAAGACTGTATTTCTCCATCCTTTGAGTCACTGAGGTGAGCACAGCCGAGATGAGGCACTGGATCACAGCATGGCTTGTGGCTGCTCGTCTAGTTAACATGGTTGAATATAAGCGTTGTCCAATTCGTTTTCCAGGTTATGTTTGTGAAATACAATCTGCACTTATTGTTTATTCAACCATTCAATGTAGCAAACAAAAAAACTGACTATGTGAGACTAGGGGACATTGGTTTTCTTTTCAAAATGCAGTTAAACAGAGGTCAACAGAATCATTTAAATTAGAAAAGTATAAATATTTAAAACAGTAACAAACAATGGAAAAAATCTTCAAGGCGCATGCTTAAAAGTGGAAGTGCCACAGCAATATATTAATTAATCAATGCTAGACGTTATTCATTAAAATATATCAGTAAAAATGTTAATTAATAAGGACAGACTTATTCAAACCAGCTATATTTCATGAAACAGCACATGGACATGGTACAAAATAATTAATGTACAACAATGTTCAGAAGTTTGGGG
Organism: Zacco platypus; assembly: GCA_038088235.1. Lineage (NCBI taxonomy): Eukaryota > Metazoa > Chordata > Actinopteri > Cypriniformes > Xenocyprididae > Zacco > Zacco platypus. The sequence continues at coordinate 30,757,168 of CM076084.1, read as the reverse complement.
TCAGTAAGATTTTTTCATATTTTTTATCACCCCAAAAAAAATTAATTTCTGTCATTACTGTCATTGTGTACATCCAAAATCATAAGACCTTCATTCGTCTTCGGAACACAAATTAAGATATTTTTTGATGAAATCCAAGGGTTTTTTTTTTCCTCTATTGAAAGCAATGAAATGATCAGATTTAAGGTCTAGAAAAGTAGTACAACTTTGCTAAAATAGTCGACGTGACTGCAGAGGTTCAACTTAATGTTATGAAGTGACGAGAATACTTGAGCAAAAACAAAACAAAAATAACAACTTTATTCAACAAAATGGTCTCTACCCTGTCATTCTGCTAAGCTATTTACGTTGCAGAGTTCCGGTGTTTATGTCCGAATACCGGCTCAGTATTGGCCGGCTCCTACGTTAGCATCGCACGCATGTGTCGTGTGTGTGCGACGCGGCCAAAACTGAGCCGCCATTCGGACATAAACACCGGAGCTCTGCAATGTAATATCTTAATTTATGTCTATTCAAATACACTTTCTATTCATCAAAGAAACCTGTATCCCATTTTTCACAAAAATATTAAGCAGCACAACTGATTTCAACATTGATACTAATAAGAAATGTTTCTTTAGAAACAAGTCAGAATATTAGAATGATTAAATATATTAAAATAAAAAGCAGTTGTTTAAAATTGTAATAATACTTCACAATACTTTATGGTCGACCATTTTTACGCATCTCATCAAAACCAAGAGTTATGAGTTATTATTTCTGCCGTTATTTGACAGAAATATTGTGTTTTTGATAACAAATTACTATGACTAGTCATCAGCACATTCAAGGCATTAAACATTCCTCATGCCTCGGATTCTCTGAGTTCATTTGAAAGGAACAAACAAAAGCATCTGTTCACTGAATACAAAGAGCTCTGAGCAACGAGATGAATTATTCGTAGAATCAAACGACATAAGCTACAACCTATAACCAGTGGTTTGTTGTTGTAAGGTAGTGATAATATTTCATGGGTTAAAGTTATTTTCATGTAAGAATGGACAGTTCAAAATGAATTAAATAAACAAAAGCTCTTTATTTTCTTTACTATAACAACTTAAAAGTGCTGTAAGCACTGTTAGCCATTTCACTAACTTCTGCCAGTCTGAATTATCTTGCCCCCTCAAAAACTCTTAAAATAACTGACAGGCAGAGAACACCTCAGTGTCCTTTGACTGGCTAAAGAACAGCACCCTGCAGTTAGATTCGGTTTTACTGTTTACAAAGCCTAGGGCTTTCAGAGACGTGTGATATCTTAGGACACTTATTTTAGCAATATTTGTCAAGTAGGAAACACTTCCCACTTCTGTAGCTCAAAAAGCAGAGCATGCCACTAACAACACCAAAGTCATGGGTTTGATGCCTCAGAAATGCATGATAAAATGTTTAGTTTCTTTGAATAAAAGTGTCTGCCAAATGCAGAAAACTAACATAAATGTTATTGTAGCAACATTGTCAGCTGTCAACCCTCAAATTCTCTTCAATAGATAAAGCTGTCAATCACTTTGAAACCATCTTGTAGTCTAAATTCATTCTCTATCAAAGTTGAAAGCTAGATTTGTCCATATTTATAAAAATCTTGAAATTAGAGTAAACTACTTGTTTTTTTTGTTTTTGTTTTTGTTTTTTTTACACAATGAATAAAAGACAAAGAAAACATTTTGTGAGAAAATCAGAAGATTATACACAAAGTGCACAAACATGCTGAAAACATCCAAATTTATTTCTTGGTAAATGTACTTTTTTCAGTTCCACAGCCTGTTTACTTTTGAATTTACTGTGGATATGAATCATTTCCAGGTGAATAAAAGTGTGAATGTTGTTCTCCGGACATTGTTGTAGCGTTTTACCAGACCTTAAACGGGACCTATTATGCTCTTTTTCAAAATCTTGATTTTGTTTTTGGAGTCTACTAGGTTTTTATGCTTGAATGTTCATTATTTTTCACATATTTTATATAGTTGTAGCATCTCTCTTCTCAGTCTATCAGTAACGCTGTTTAATTTCAGTCTCTATGAAGCCCCTCCTTCCAAAAAGCGCAGTGTGCTCTGATTGGTCAACTGGACCAATGTGTTGTGATTGATTTGTGGTTTTTGATTTGAAAACACAAGACACTGGCAATGGAATGGAGAAAAAACACAAGATCTCAAAACACATTTTTTAAATATTAAACTGATTTTAACTTGAGCACCGCGTCTTTAAAACGCCGCTTCATGCTCGAGACACTGCAAAAGACGCAAGGCGTAACCACGACGGTCATACATGTCCATCTAGCGCGTGTATATAGAAAAATGGAATGGAATGGAAAAGTAACGCATTGGAATAGAAAAACACGTTCTGCGTGAACGGCCCCTTACTATAACGGCATGTTTCAACGCACGACTAATGCAACTTGGGTGGGAAATATCTAAAAGAGGGATATTGTGATGTGTGCAGTGCCTTATTATACACTTCAAGCTCCCAAATAGTACTGTCACAGAAAGCAAGAGCAAATGATAATAATACAGAGGCTCATCAGTACAATAATAGTACTGTCCCTTTCCACACATATGAAAGGAAGGAGTAATAGAGTTTCAAAAGCCACAGTTAAAACTATGTTTGCATAGGTGGTTCAGTCATTTGCTGGTATAGATTTGAAGCCAATTCTGTTAAAATGAATAAAGAACTTTAGTGAAGCTATCACAGCCTCTTCAGAAACACATTAGGAGGGAGTTCTTTCCATTTAAACCATGATCACATTTCTCAAGTGAAGTGTCACAGTGGAAAAACAATAGCTTATTCCTACAGAACCGTCTCGCTTTGTACTCATCAGCTTCGCAAGCGTGAAAAATGAAACCTTATTTTCGGCGCAGAGCAAAAATCATCTCTAACTGGCTTCAATAGGAGCAACTGTTTATCTTTTCCCACCCCTGCTCACCCTCCCTCTCTCTAACCCTCCTCTTCATGTTTTTTTTGAAGTGCTGCGGTAAGTCTGAGTCACTGCTATTCGCATACAGCAATACCTCATGCAAATTGCATTTTTTTATCAGTTTTTATCTCTTCTCTCTCTCACTCTCTCTCTCTCAGGTGTTCATTTAAGAGGATTGTGATGAACAGCCATTGCAGCGACAGAGATAAATCATATGCCCAGTGAATTACTTCATGTTTACCTCTAGAATGAGCAGCAGTGTCTAATTACATGGATTAACAGCCAAGAATGTTAACTACACTAACTCACACTGAAAAAACAACACTTCGAACAAAAAGCTGATAAAATCTTGTTTTTGTTAAAGACTTTATTTTCAGATTCAAAACGATGATTAAAACTTAGGTCGAGTTGAACAAGCCCATCATAAATGGGCTGAATTGGAACATCCCAAGCCCTTGATCACTTGGAATCCACTCTGGAGTTGATTTTGTATTTAATTTTTTCCCAAAGAAATTGTTTAATGAAACATTCTATTTGTATACAGGTGTATTTGGGTTGTTTTAAATATTTTTAAAAAATTATTAATATATCATAGAGTTGTTTGTGGTGGGGTAAATTACGCAATTTGCAGTGAAGTCACAGTCGTGTTGCATTGTGGAGCTACCTGAAGTGTACATATGAAGTAGGTCTGTCCATATAAACTTTCCTCGTCCACTTCACGAAGTGCAACGCACTTCAAAATGGCGTCAGAGATTCGCCCGAGGGAAGTGCTTAGGGAAGTTCACGAGTGCATGTCTAAAAGTGGAGTGGAACGCAGCCCAACTTGGACTTTTAAAACTAGTCTAAGCAGTTTCTGCAACCAGCCATTGGTTTCCGCAGATCTTTTTCGCTTGTTTTTGGATCAAGAGATGCTGCACTATTTCAGTGGATTCGTAACAGCACCCCCTTCTGAATAACAGTGAGAAAAAAACTAGCCAGTGGTGTATGGGGAAGCGTGTCATAAATGACAAAATCTCTTCTATTGCTGGGAAAGAGTTAAAGTTAAAATATTATTATTCAGGCAATTTTCAGTTTAGTGCGTTTGTTAAAATGTCTCCCCGTTTTTTGCTAAGTTCTGAAGCACGGTTAATGTCTTGCAGTTCAGCAAACCGAGGCCCATTGCTCGCACACTGCAGCACCGCTCGAAAGTGGGAGACTTAACCATGAGACACGGAAAGAAGAACCCACGCCGAGGTATCGCAAAATTAAACGCACTTACCAATGGCCTAAAGCCTTTTGGGATCAGAGAGGTGGTAGGAAATCAGAACTTTTGTTGTGCTTTTAGACCCATTATGAATGCCTTGTAGAAATTCTGAATATACAGGGTATTAGTCATCTCATCTTGTAGGCCTACATGTGTGCACAAATTTAGCTTGCTGGAGCGTCTCTGGTGTCTGCGGCTTTTGTTAAAGAACAGTTTTGGTTGACTGAATATAAACAACTTCTTGTAAGCACATTAGTGGCTCTAAATTACAGATCTATTAGGTCTCTATTTCTAAACACTGCCTCATGATACACTACAGCTGATTTCCCTTTAGAGAGGAGGGCTGGTGTATATGTGTTCAATAAGTGTAATATAACTGAATCAATGTAATGAACGTGAATAATTTAGCTAATATTTTTTTTCATTCAACCCGATCTGTGCCACCATTTATATGGAACACACACATAGTTTTGCAATATTATTAAAATCTTAAAAAAAGATTTATTTTCATTATATTTCAATTTTTTTTTCCTGTAATGGCAAAGCTTAATTTTCATCAGTCATATATTTTCTCTATTGACAATAAATTAATATTTTCATATTATGTGAAATAACTCAAACAAAACTGAAAGTCCTTTGTCTCAAAGAATTTCAGGAATATTACAATGATCTTGTAAATCAAAATTATAGTTTTATACATACTCTATGAATATACACACAGCATTAATTAAATGAAAGTTAGTGTTTCAGAGACTAAATAATTCATTGTTACCATATTAATGTGTTGACATTACTATCTATTTAAACAAATTAAATCTACATTGCCTTATTTGCTTACTTTGGCCTTTGTGTAGAAGTTACCAGGCTGCCGCAATGATTTTAGTGATTTTAATAAAGAATTAGTCAAAGTGTGCCAGATTTGTGGTATCACTCTTTTTAAGATACTAACTTTGACTGAGGCAGATAATTACAAGTGCATAAGACATCCCTTCACCAAACTACCATTTTTGACCCCTGTACCGACCCATAATCGCCACATAAAATCAGGCAAAGTGCGAAAGGTGGGTTAGGTTGTCATTCAGACCTGTTCATTCCCTTTATATGTGAATGAACAGTTATCAGCAAAAAAAAAAAAAAGGCCAGCAATATGCACCAGATTTTACATTGACAGTCCAAACTTGCCCTATGTGATTATATGACCCTTTTAAACTCTTGTATTTTTTCACTTGGTTAATTTAATATGGACAATAAAATGTTATTGACTATTAACAATATTGCTGAGTTCCCACAAAAAGGATGGAGGAATTCAAGCAGTCTTCAGACAATGACCTAGTTAATCCAGGCGCTCCCTAAAACTGCACCAAAACGCACAAAGACAAGGAGTAATTCATCTAAAGCAACAAATCACTCGACCTGCAGCCACAGGATTCACAAACAATTACGAGTAGTTTATATGAGCTGTTATATGAGAGAAACATTGATTTGTCTGAGAGGCAGAGGATTGATTGTGCGGTTGCGTCCATGCAGACAGAGGTAGTGCTTTAACTACAAGAGGAGAAAGAGAGATGGAGGTGAACAAAAGATGAATTGTTTTGCTGAGGCCACAATGAGATACTTACTGTCTGGCTACCCTGGAGTGCTGAATTTATTTGATAGCAAGAGTGTTAACTTTCCTTACAGCCACCTTAAAATACAACATGTACCAAAACAACTGGACAATCGCACAGTTCCAAGTACAAGGACATTCAATAAGTATTGACATTTCTTTGTAGAGAATAGTTTGATTCATAATCTGTAAAAAAAATAATAATAATAATTGGAACTATAATAATAATAATAATAATAATAATAATTCATCTGAATTGATTAGCTAAAATTATATGCAAATTATATATTTTATATAATCTATTATATATTTCTGGCTAAATCATATTCCAAATTAATTAATGAGCATTAAGAATATGTATTAATAACACTAATAATAATGATAATAATAATAAATAATAATTATAATTATTATCCTGGCTAAAAAATGTTCTGAATGAATTATTAAATATTTATTTAATACCAATAATAATAATCATCAACATCAGATTTATTTAGCCAGATTTATATATAAATTATAATTTTGGCTAAATCCTAAAATGAATGAATAAATTAACTAATTATAGTGAACGAACGGAAGAGTATTAAGTATATAATAATAATAATGAATCTCAACGAATTAGCTAGAATTATGTACAAATATATACGTAATATGTAATGTATAATAAGTTTCAATGCAGCAATTCAGATAAAATTTTGACCAGACCTCAAGAAATCAGCACAAATAAGGAAATCATAATACTACGATCCATAAAAAAGTTGCGTGTAATAAAGTGAAATGACATGGTATAAAATTATTGAACACACCAATTGAAATTGAAATCTTTTTTGCAGAGACAGCTTCAAGGCGCATCCTGTATGACCAAACTTTAAATATTGAATATTCTGGGAGTCTCTCTTGTGAATTTTGATGTTCAGTTCCTTCCACAAATGCTCTGTTGGGTTTAGGTCTGGTGATTTACTGGGACATTCTAACAACTTTATTTAATTCTTCTGTAACCAGTTCAAACCCTCATTTGCAGTGTGTTTTGGATTGTTGTTCTGGTGGGAGGCCAAGCAAAGTCTCATCATCCTGGTGGATGGCAACAAATTCATCTCAAGAATTCCCAGAACATGGCTCCATTCATCTTCCCTTCAATAATATTGATTCTGTCAGTACCATGAGAAGAGACACAGCTCCATACCATAATGGTTCCACCTCGAAAACATCACTGTTGGTGTGGTATTTTTAGGGTCATATTGCCAAAAGATTGATTTTTTTTTTTTTTAAATTCTCCCAGTCGTTCAGACCTTTCCAAATGTTGTGAAGAAAACTTCAAATGAGCTTCAACATGCCTTTTCTTCAATAATGGAGCTTTCTGTGGTGAGTGTGCATGGAGGCTGTGGTGGTGGAGTGCATTTCCTATTTTCTCTGTGACAACTGTACCTGCAGCCTCCATGTCTTTCTAGACCTCTTTCCGAGTGCACTATTATGGAAGCCCATTTCCAGCACTGAAAAAAAAATAAAAAAAAATAAATAAATAAGATTATTGTGAATTTTTATCTCACAATTCGGACTTTTTCACAGAATTGTGAAATATAAAGTCAGAATTGTGAGTTATATAGTCAGAACATGACTTTATATCTCACAATTCTGTGAAAAAAAGTCATAATTGTGAGATAAAAGTCACAATAATCTTTTTTTTTTCAGTGGTGGAAATGGGCTTCCATACATTGTAAAACCGAACAGTACTACTAACTTATAAAGATTGAGTACACTGCAGTTAAAGTCTGTTAAATCATTGATCCAACTTAAAACAATTATATTTTCTGAAAGAGGAGTTTAGTTTTATTTATGTGTAACTCAGCATTTTTGAGTAAACCCTTATACTTAAATTATTATTTTTAAGTTTACCGAGCGATATAAAGTGACGTCGTTGCTGATGTTACCAACGTAACCGACGTTATTAGAAGTCCATTCAACATTAAACTGAGTTTGCAGCAGATTTCAAGTTCCCAGCATGCTTTGTGTCACACTCTAAGGGAGATTAATGTTGAAATTGAGTGTTGTTATGTGTGTTTTTGCACAAGATTAATACAGGAGAGATATGTAATTGTTTAATGTTTGGTATTTAAATGTGTTTCTGTGATGTTTAAGTTTTTCTTGAGCTAATACCAATGACTGGTCAAAATTTTATGTGAATTGCTGCACTGGAACTTTGTATAATAAATAAAAAAAAGTTAACATTTTCAGTACATATTTTACCCGCTGTATATACATATATTACATATATATTATTTATATGTACATATATAATTTGTATATAATTCTAGCTAATTAATTATAGAGAACGAATGATTAAGTATATAACAATAATGAATTTTGCTAGGATTATATAGAATGAATATATATATATATATATATATATATATATATATATATATATATATATATATATGAATATATGAATATATATATGAATATGAATATATATATATATGAATATGAATATATATATATATTCATATATAATAAAATATATTCATATATAATAATAATATATATGAATATATATGAATATATATGAATATATATATATGAATATATATATTATATATATATATATATTTTATATATATGTATATATATATATATATATATATATATATATTATATTATAGTATATATATATATATATATTATATTATAGTATATATATATATATATATTATATTATAGTATATATATATATATATATATATATATTATAGTATATATATATATATATATATATATATATATATATATATTATAGTATATATATATATATATATATATATTATAGTATATATATATATATATATATATATATATATTATAGTATATATATATATATATATATATATATATATTATAGTATATATATATATATATATATATATATTATAGTATATATATATATATATATATATATATTATAGTATATATATATATATATATATATATATAGATACATATATATATATATACACAATTTATTATTGATGATCTGGCCAAATCATATTTTCCATTAATGAATGACTATTATAATAAAATTAATATATAACAACAATAATATTAAATAATAATAATCCTGGCTAAATCATATTTTGGATAAATAATTTTTTTTATTGTAATCATCATCATCATCAGAATTATTTATGTTAATGAGGCCAGCAGGGGGTGCTCGTCCTGTGGTCTGTGTGGGTCCTATACCACATGTACTGACTGGCTTCATCACTCTGTTTCCTCTCCAGCAACAAGTTCTGGCGCAATTTGGCTGCCATCGCATCATCCAGGTGGATGCTGCACATCGGTGGTGGTTGAGGAGATTCCCCCCTTCCATATGTAAAGCGCTTGGAGCACCCAGAAAAACGCTTGTATAAATGTAACAAATGATTATTATTATTTAGCCAGGTTTATATAAGTTACAAAATTTGGTTAAAACATTCTGAACAAATAATATATACTAAATATATAAATAATATATGTAAAAATATATATTCAGAATACATCCTGTTAACACACTTAACACTGTGGGACAGTATTCATGCCGCACTGAACCTGACAGGCTATAAGGAACATGTTAATATGAATCTTAAAGTGAAAACCCACAGAAGTCAAAAAAACGTCCCTGACATGCTCAGGGTACATCGTGACAGGCGTGGGAACGTGTGTTCGAAAGAGTTCACTGGGTAAGCGACGACAAACCTCTTCTAAAACTTGACGTGCCTGAAAAAAAGAAGTTATTTTTGTTCGCATTATCACTTGTCACACTGCCAGTGCGCAGCTCTTCATAGACAAATCGAAGGCACTGAGGTATGAATGGAAAAAGCGCAGTGTGCATCGCAGCACTGCTTCATTACCTATGCGCAAAGATAACGACTGCCACTGCAGTGCTTGGCCACAGTAACGTTCCGGGAGAGTAGATACCCTAAGCCCCCAAACAAATAAAGTCTTAAATTCGACCTCCCAATCTTTATGGTAATTTCTCTAATGCAGATTGGAACATAATTGGTAACAATATGTACACAGCATAATCTTTTCCTAGGCCGACAGTGACGAAATGGAGATAAGCGTACAAAGATGTCTGGTGAAAGAGGACATTTATAGGCTCCATTAGCATCATTTTTCTGTTTCTACAAAATGTAGCTACATCATTGTATGGAATAGTTCACCAAAATATTAAAGTTCTATTGTCTCTTACTCACCCACATCATTCCCAATGTCAAACACTGACTTAAATTTCTGCAGACCACTAAAGAATAAACTTTGCTAGTCACGCTTTTGCACGAAATGTTCTAAGCACTATAAAAGTTCACATAAAAGCTTTTTGTTTCAAACAGACCAAAATTTAAATGATTTAAATGATTCAACACATTTTCCCCTCTGGTGAGCTGTTAAAGCTGCAATATGTAAATTGTTTGCAGTAAAATAAACAAAAACCCCTAGGCCGTTGTATATTTTGTTCAGTTGAATACTTACAATATCCCATATTTCTCCAATGTATATTTTGAGAAAATTGCTATTTTAACCAAGGATCCAGGATGTGTGAGGGAGTCACCTGTAAATGGCGTCATATCCGCGTTAACCTCGGTTTCTGGTTTTATTTTGTAGAAACACCAAAGATGCTTTAATATACATTAGATGTGGGAACACAGACATGTGTTTTGAAACATTATAGACAGAAAACTAATTATTGTAATATAGCTCAACAAATTTAGTCTTATTGTTTAAATCAAATTTTCTTGATTTTTTTGCTTTACCATGCCTCAGAGAAACACTATTTTGTCAAGCGGCATAGTCATAGCATAATCAAATGCAGGTTTTTTTTAGTAACAGTTTTAAAGTGAACTGCATACCATTTATCAACACAGCCCATCCAGCATTTAATATGATATTCTAAAATCGATCTAGCTTACTGCTGTGTGCAACAGGTGTCTCACAGCAGCCGGAGAGCGAACACAATCGTAATGTTAAAAAATTGTTTTTTTTTTACATTATGTTACATTAAAAGTAATCTTAAAACATCTTTTTCAATACTCAAATGTATCTACCTTTTTACCTCATGCCCGGAAAAGCGGAAGCAGCGCCGGTGGCATAATAAAAGTTCCGCTACTCGCGAGACGTGTCGCGTTCGTCTTTCATCTACAATCTCTCCAGGGGCTCGTTCAGCTCCACAACACTCAGTCCTGCTCTGCTTCATACTACAGTAACGTTAATAATCGCATTCATGAACGTGATTTCTACCCGAGTCCCATTCCGAGTTCTTTCCCACTGGCTGTGACCACATGTCCCAAGATTCCACGCTCCAACTTGGCGTTATCAAGCCACACCTTTGTTTTGAAAAGGCGAAAAAATACATAGTGCACCTTTAACTGTTGCAACCAGATGGAGTCGAGAACCAGATCTGATCTGTAAATTAATCTCGTTTCATTGAAAAAAAAAAAAAAAAAAAAAAAAATCAGATGCAAAAGTACAGTAAATTTACCAACCAGACGCACAAACCTGTTGTATAAATTCAGACGACTTGCAATGTATAGCTAAATGGCAGTGCTTATTTTTGGGTGATCTATCCTTTTTAGTCTCAGTTGGAGGAGTAGGAAATTAAATGAAAGACTCTTTCATAATGTTTTATACCAAGCTCCCATGAGGCCCAGTCTTTCCTTGTTTGAAAAGATACCGTATGGAGGAATTGTGAGAAATGGTTGTGGAAGTGGTGATGATGATGCATGACAATGGAGATAATGGATCTTTATGATAATATGAAGGGCCTGCATCTGTATCTGTGTTAAGTAACAAAGAACTTCCATTTTTCTTCCTTTGTCTTGTATTTATATGAGCTTCTCTGATAAGACAATCTGCCATGGTGTTAAATTTACTGTCAGGACTGAAGTAACTATCCACCTGAGGAGGAGGCGTTAGCATCTGCGATGACCTAATGGAAGATTAATCAATAAAAAGTGAAAACCTGATACAACTGCCAAAAGTGGTGCAGTTTAAATTACAAATCTTTCTTTTTCAAGCTGTGGACCTTGGCTTGGTATGTCCCAGGCTTTAGTTCAGTTAGGCCTAACTGTGTAGGCAGTGTGCTGTAGACGCACCCATTTTAACTACTTCCATATCGCTTATCCTATCCGAAAATACCATAATGATTACAGATAATGTTTGAAGTATCAATTAATGCACATACATGCATCATAAAAAACTAGTTATGTGGCAATGCATGTGCCATTAAACTTAGTAGAAACGCTGTGTATTAAAACTGGAATATAATATCAGACTGATTAAATTACATCAAAGTTTACACAGAGGAAAATATGATGTTAACACTCAAAAAGATAATTATATTGTTACTGAACTTCATTTGGTCCCATATTTTAAGTGTCTTTAACTACTAAGATTTCAATTGAGTGTGTACGTTTTAAAAATCCCTGCATTTAATTACAGCTGTAATTAATTTCTATAATTATCCATAATTACACTGCTGACCCTTCCTTCTGACGGTATCCTTCCTCAATAGCAGCAAGTGTTTTACAATTTCGAAGACACCCAGTATAAAGTGTGACCTATAATTTGCACTTATACTAAATTATTCTATTTCATAACTATCTGTATGATTTTTCAGTTTCTCAGTTGATAGTTTCAAAAAGCAATATATGTTTGAAACTATCAACCATGAAACAAAAATACTCAGCTCTTCAACACAGATTTGAAGGCTGCTTATTGGATCTACAAATATTACTCGACTGCACATTATTTAAAAGGTGAGCTAATGACTTACTAGCTAAGCCTTGTGTTAAGAACGAATAGTGCAGCTATATTAAGCACAGAGTTAGGTACAAGCTAAACTAGTTTCTAAGCCCTAAAGTGTGACGTTTCCTGTCCCAATTTAAAAGAGCTCACGAACAACTGGTGCGACCCGACTATCCTGGTGAGCACTAATAAGCTGCAGTCTTACATCTAAGAATAAAAGTTGGTACGTATCCACAAATTTTGCGCCACTGTAGCTTTAGATATCACAGTCAGCGAATCTGTGATCATTCTCTCAAAGTACGTGTCCCAATTCCCGTTCGCTACAAAGGCAGATACAGAGATGTGATGCGTGTCAGTTCAAGATCACATCTCTGTGTTTTTCCCCCTCCTTTTCTTCCTACAGTTCAGCTGGAGGGCCGTAACGATACAGTCAATGTACGACGTGCATTTGGTGACATTTCCATGTTGACCTCCTCCCACTCATTCCACACAAATTGGTGTTATTGAAATCTGAGCTCACACATTTTTCCGATACAGACAACCGGTGCAACCTCACATAATTGAGGCTGATAAATATGTGATTCAAACTAAGAATATTCATCAACTCTGAGCACTTCTGAAATGCACCTGGCAAGAGAACAAATTTGCATTTTTATTCTTTATCGGAGTAAAATGTGAATGCATGTCATTAGGCAAGAGAGATGCAATTACAGGGCGAAAGGAGAAAGTCCTCCCACACACATTTTACCTTCCAGTGAGGCATGTCAGAATTAATAAACCCGTGTCTGCAAATGAAAATCCTTGCTAAAAGCCTGGGACAGGTGACATGTAGTTTCGCTCTTTTCAAAGCAAACTAGATTTCAATAATTTGGTCCATTTAGTTCTCCAAATTTGTCATGCTAAAATGAAAGTTGTGATACGAAAAGACTAAATAATCCATCTGGCGTCGAATTCCGAATGATATTTACGTCAACTAAGGATGACCAACATTACCTTATGCCGTCGGTACAGCTTTCTAAATCTGTCGTGGCTATCTCCATGTCTATAATTGCACCTGCCACATGAAGTAGATGCTGAAAAACATAGGAGAAAAGATCTCTGCTTTGAATGCCAAAGAAAAATGACATTTAATGCACTCAAAGAACCAGAAGGTCACGCTGTGCCCGCATGAATTGCAAAAAGAAACTCAAAGGCTTTCAATTGTGGAAATGAGTTCCAATGCAAAGGGAGAACAGCATTCTTCCAAAGACCGATTCAGTTCAAAAATTACACATTAGCTCTCACAGAGGGGCGATAGATTTATCAAGACTGCCAAAAGGATAACATGCATCGTTCAAGAGCATGATCGCCGGAGACGTGCATTGAGCTGCTGTCGGTAAATGGAGTGTAGACAATGATGCAAAAGCAAAAATAAATTAACTACTACAAGGTAGAGTATAAGATATATTTTCTGTTCCAGAAGGAAAGGGGGCATTATCACATAAAGCAACACATGGCTGACATTGCTCCGAGTGTGGCTGGATTACAAGGTGGATGTGTTCCTGTGCTGTACACTTCTAAGACAAAGGCTATGATAGATTTTGAAATGTTTATTTCCTGTGGTGAAAATACGGAACATGTATTCATAGAATCGGCTGAAAACACAAAGTGTGCGCACGGTTGAGCCTGGAGGAAGGTGCTGGGCTCCAGCAGGGGTGAAGGTCCTAAGGCAGGGAGGGCCGTCTGTTTCTCACACTCCCTCTAACATGTTACAACATCTTCCTCTTCTCAAACTCCTGCAGAGAACAGGGAAGAGCAAACAGGGGTCAAACAAACATGATCAGCCAGGGCTGCAGGAGCAGGGTCTGCCTCGAATCTGTTCGTAGCAGGGGTGTGTTATGCAGTTAGTTTGTGTGAGTCAACAAAGTTTACTGCTGGGATTGTTAACATTTACTATTTTACTGTTTAAAGGGCTGACGGTACAGAAAATAAGGTGAATTAAATAAGGAAAATGGAGGGAAACATGAAAGATAAGGATGAAAAAAAGATTTGAGACAGTCGTTTGATAATTTTAAATCTTACCTAAAAACTTGATTGTTGTTTTTAGGTTGCCATTTAGTTCATTGTTATGTTTCATGTACAGTTTTTGCTATGTAAATCACTTTGAGAGACTTAATTATTACCATTATTAAAACAAAGGAAAGTAAAATGAGAAATTTAAAGGTAGTTCTTCAATGGAATACAAAGAATGTCAACTTTGCTCTTTTCTATTGGACTTCTATTTATACTGAGAATGCTTTTTGGTATTTGTATCATCCTGCATTGGTATCAAACCTCCTCTAGCGGTTCATACTTGGTAGCTTTTCTTTTAAAAGAAATATACATTTCTGCCCTGTGTTTTACTTAATCTTTGCAATCTTTCACTACACTGCGTAAAAACAGTGAGGATCTGAAAACACAGCAGAATTTCGTGATGGAGATCGCTAAACTCAAACATAGATGTTTGTCTGTGTCATACAGCCATTCTGTGTTTCTTCATGAGCCACTTGTGATGTTTGTGCCAATAAATCTGCCATCATTCCTTCAGTGTGAACTGTAATAAATCTAAACATGGATCTCCACCATATTGTTTGAGATTATAGAATAAATGCACTCGACTTGAAAGTCTTTGGATTGTGCTGGAGTAGACCTTATAGAGTGCTTGACTCTTGCATTGTCAATACAAGATCTTGACCAAAAAGGCAAGCACCTCTTCACGGAAATAAATATTATTTCCAATTCAAGTGTGAAAATGATTCTTCATGCTCCCTCCCAACCATTCTTTCACAGTTTGAGCCTGATGGATCTTCACATTGTCATCCTGGAATATGACCATGACACATCTTCCTGCATGGCTGTTTAAGAAATGAAAAGCTACAAACTTCATCTATTAGGGTTAAAAAGACCTATTCCCAAACATATAACATGCGAGAAACATAATAATCACAGCAATAATTTACATCCAAATGGAAACTTTTTTTTTCTTTTGGCAAACAGTGTGTTTATAACAACTTCTACAATAAATAATGTAATTTTTATTATTGGCAAACTGTAACTTTAAATACAACAATAATTGTATGACACACTGATACATAGATGCTAAAGGAGCTGTTCTTCTTTCTACCAGAATTATTTTTATTCTAGAAACCATTCTTTGGAAATGTGATTTGTATAATATAAATATAAAAAATCTTTAGTTTCTTGAATTTTTATTTAGGTGCGCCATTTTTTTCAATGGTTAGAGTGTATTCATGCTGTATTTGTCATTGTTTTAACTTGGCATCTCTAATAGTCTTTCTTTAGGAATCTATAGCATATATTTTCATATTTGGAAGTTCCAATAGCTGGAAAGCTTCCTGCATTAAACAGGAAATGGCTCTGTGAATCTCAGGATTTGAGGCCGTATAAAGTTTAATCGCACATGGAAAAAAAATCCCTGGGTAAACACAAAGCTGTGATAAATGCATTGTATGATACAAAGACAAATGTAGATTGTTCCAGTCAGGAATAGCTATTTGCATAGTTAATTTACAAAAGCATACAGCTACAGGGTGATGCATTGTGCTTTTGAAAATGCATTTTCCTCAGCTAAGGGTGACGGAATGGTGCATTTCAGAGAGAATTCCCTTATGCAAATGTCATGTTTTAGAAACGAAGATGCTCGGGTTCTTCTGTAAAAATACTTGAAGCTCTACTGCCATCTAGTGGTCAAGCCATTCGGTCTCTTGCACTGAAATAATATTGCAGGAAATGGCCTCGAGTAATACAAGAAATTAAGTATTTGCTATGATTACATCATTAGTAAATAGAGAGAGAGGGTAAACGAATGAGAGCATGATTAGTATCTTCCTGTGTTGTATGTAGTTGTACACACTAGAAGGGCTGGTGATTTACTAAATATTCACAATATATTTGCATGCGAAATAAAATTAATCATCAGGAATATTGATTTAAACGCCCATTTTTTGTCATTAAGTTTCCTAAAACTGTAAAGCGTTAAACAAATACTTGGAAAAAAAATAAAAAAGGTTTGAATTTTTTTTTTTTTTTTTGATTTGTCATTCAAAAATCTTTACACAAGTACCCAAGTGTGGCATTTTACACTCTTTACAATGTAAATATTGTTGTAAATTACTCTGTATAGCTATTTTAAAAGATGAAAAGTTTGGGATCTGTAAAATTTTTCTCATGGTTTCGAAGTAATGATATCGTTTTCAAAAAGAGTAATATTTTCAACATTATTACTCCAGTCTTCAGTGTCACATGATCCTTTAGCAATTACACTAGTATACTGATTTGGTGCTCAAGAAACATTTCTTATTATTATCAATGTTAAAAATGTTTCTACAGCTTAATATTTTTTAAAACCATGAAATTTTTTTCAGGATTCTTTGATGAAAAGGAAGCTCAAAAGAACAGCATTTATTTGAAATAAAAATCTTTTGTAACATTATAAATGTCTTTACTGTCACTACTTTTTTAATGTATCCTTTCTAAATAAAAAGTATTACAAAAATCTCACTGACCCCAAACAGCAGTAATGTAGATCTAATTGTTCTTTTTTCACTTAAAAGTAAACATATCAAAAGTAAACATTATTTTAAGTGATCATATTCAAATATCAATTTAAAATAATTTTAAATTTGGTTGTCAAAATGATGCATGAAAAAGGATACTGAATAGAGTCAAAAAGCTGACAGATGCATCATGGATATACCATACTGGCATAAACACAAGGAATAATGGGAGACATTATGGGGGATAAAGGGTTACTATTCCGGTTGGGATTGGGGCTGGTACATCATAAGTGAGTCGCCAACATATATGTGTGTGTTAACATGGGAGAAAAAGCGAGGAAACACACAATCAACGTTGATGTGTGCGTATGTGCCATCATTATTAAATCGGCCAATGAGATAAACACAGATGTATGAACACAATGGGCTGCAAAATTAACAACCAGCCAGAGTGTTTTTCATCATTACTTCCAATGATTACAAATTAGAATCCAGGGGTGTGGTGGAAGAGGAAAGAAAATGGTATTGATGCAGAGGAAGGAGCGTTTGCTAGTGCTGATAATGAAAGGCTAAAATGATGAATGAGTGTAATACACGCTTTCACTTTTTATACATCTTGTTAAAAGTGCTGGCTGTGATAAATTGAGATAAAGAGGTAGAGCTGCTAACTCACCAATATAAATGGAGCTTTGTTCATTTTCTCTCTTGCGGTGTTGCTTTCTATTGAATATCTTACGGTAAAAATTGCTGTGATTGTCTAAGGAGGCCCTTTATATTAGTCACCGGTTTGGCCCACAAAACAATGAATTTCCCAGGGCCGGTTCGACTAGAGCCACACAAACCAATAAATCTACTTTAAAAACAGTTCTCAGCAAGCTGACCTCACTGTGATGCTTTAAACTAAAAGGAGCAAAATAAAAAACAAATTGTTTTTTTGTTTTTTTACTAAAAAGAATGTCTTTAATGGCTTGCTCTCAGCATGTTTGAGTTTGCAGAAGCTAAAAACAGCACTGAGCATTTAGACAGTGAGGTAAGACACGATGTTAGCAGCTCTGTGGTGACTCTGCCTCTGAGTTACAGCTCACACTGAGTGAAAACGGTCTCACCTTGAACATGGTGCTGCCCAGCTGAGCCGGAGACATGCTGACGACGACTCCAGCAGACTGCAAGGCGGCGATCTTCTCTTTGGCACCCCCCTTGCCTCCGGCAATGATGGCTCCTGCATGCCCCATTCTCCTTCCAGGAGGGGCTGTCAAGCCAGCAATGAACGACACCACCGGCTTAGCACTGGCACCCTGAAGAGTAAAAAAAACAATGAAATAAGTAACTTTGTGTTTGCTCGCAAAACTTGTGTGATGAAATAATGAAGTGGGAGGTAAAACAATATTTCAGTGCTTTTACGATTTAACCTAAAGTTTCTTAGGAGAATGAATGCAAATATTTGCAACGTTTCTCTGGGAACGCAATACTTTTGTGAAAGAACACAAAAGTATTGAATTAGAATTTCTCCTCCCATCTCATATTTTTTTTCCCCATCACTACTCTATGTTCCCAAAGGAGCTCCTTAGTTTTCAACATTGACAATAAGAAATGATTCTAGAAAATTACTGAAATCATACTGAATCCAAACTTCTGAACGGTAGTGTTTGTGTACATGTATATGAAATCCGTTCAAATCTTGGGTAGCACAATGTTCAGTAAAAGTGTTTTTTTATTTAACCACTGCATTATGGGTCTCCATGAAAATAAGCTAAGGCCTACAAGAATAATGTTTTGAGATACAATTACAGGAGGTGAGTCTCTATTTTTATAGACTTGTAAATAAGAGGTAAAGATAAGTGCAGGGGCTTTTAGACGGCGCATGCTGTGCTCAAAATTGGCATTAGAATGAAGGCAGATCAAGGCATCTAATAGCTTGTGTGGGAGTAAGCAGATGGGCAGACAGTGACTAGAGTCTGTCATTTAATACAATCTCACTTTCATGGAAGGTAATTTGTCATGTCCATGCCAATTAACTGCCATTACTGATGGCCCACCATGCTCAGGCTGTTTTTTTCCTCATTCCCACCACATTCTGTCCTCATGAATGACATCATAATTCCAGAGTGGGATGTGGGTTGTTATAATCACAACAGGTGGATGAGTGTGTCTAGAATAAAATGATAGACTAGCATTTTGGATGTTTTTATGGCCATTTTGACAGCTTTTCTTAGAAAGGCTGAAGATATTACGAAAAAGTCAAGGCTTGGCTGGTTAAGCATGTGTCAGTCCCATCATTCTGATGGTAAAAACCATATTTTTCTAATGACAGCCACTGAAAAAAAAGAAGCTATGTATTCTGATAAAACTACTTTATTTTATAAATCTATTACAGAAGATATTTTTCAGTTGTATACTTCTGGGGGTTCCAGTGCCAGCTGAGCTATTGCCATCGAGATCAATAGGAATGCTAATGGATCGTTTTCTACAGCATTATAGACTCCCTTGGGCTCCAACAGAGCCAGCACTAATTCAGACGTGCTCATTAGCATCTCACAAGAGAGAAGGTTCCTAAACTTCACAGGCAGTTTTTGATTTCACTAGAAACTTTAAATAAGAGTGCAAACTTCAGGTAGAGACGGTGAAATGAATGTGACCGCCAGTCAAAGACAGTCTAACTTAATGCTTGATAATCTTCAGTACGCTAACATTATAACGCTCCACAGGAGCCGGTTCAAAGCTCAAGCTGTTCATGTTCGTGCAGCCGACTCAAGACTAAACCCTAATCTGGGAAGATTACGATAATGAACTGAGGTAATTATATTTTGCACATGCACAAAACCTTGAGAGAATGCTGGAGTGGAACGCCGTCCTTTCATTTTGTGCTCCCATTTTGTTGAATGACAATGACTTTCTCAGACACTCTCCAGTCAACTCCATTTTGAGCTTGTTTAGCTGTCATATGAGTAATACGGGTCTAAAAGTAGCAGTTCACCCAAAAGTACCCAAATGCTGTCATTATTTACTCCTTGTTTTGTCAAAATTCTTAAAAAAAAACAATCCTGTGTTCCACAGAAAAACATGAATGTACATGTTTGGAACTACATGTGGGTGAGCAAATGATAACAGAATTGTAATTTTTGGGTGAGCTATCCCTTTAGAAGTGTCAAAATTGAATGTATTGTTAAAAAAAAATTAGATGATAGACATGCAATGAACATTTGCAGAAAACACAATTTTTAAAGTTTCCATGTTAACTGTTGGAAAGTTTCCTCTCTATCATTCAGCAGCTCCCAATAGTGTGGCGGTGACTGTGGACTGCAAGTGGATCTTAATGGGCAATGTTCCCAAGGTGACAAATGTTAGCAATAAGCAAAAACAAGCGTATAGCTGACAAGCACTTTAGAGGAATATTCATATCAATATGCTAATTTGGCTGAAAAGCAATTTTGCAGTTTGCCTTGGCAATTCTGACACAAGGACTTACTGGCGTATACATGTAGGGAGTTGATAAATTAACAGAAAAGAGGAAAACAGGGTGCTCACACCATTATTTGCCCAATGTCACTGCAGCTAATAAAAAGCAAGTACCAGATATGGATTCAACAGGAAGTGTGAAAGCGTTTAAATGTGCTGTGAAGTTATGGGATTGGACCATGAGCCCTTTGTCACTACTATTATTCCAAAAGAAAAACAGATGCTCTTCCTAGGCCAGTCTAAAAGGATTCATACAACAACATAAATCTGACATGACTTTTTCTAGAGCTAATAGTTTACAAGCTCCTATATGGATCGCCGCTTCCATTACCGCCTACAACCTGATGTATCATCCCTGTCCGCACTTCTTAATGAGACCGGCATGCGTTTAACAGTCTGATCAATTCAGGTCTTGTTAACAGCGGCACAGACGGAAAATTTCATAACTGCCAAATGCTACTCCCAAGGCTGAATCCACTGCACGAAATGTAGCATGACCATGTATTGATCTCCATTATTCATGGCCAAGGCCATCTTTAGAGCCTTCACTTAGAAACTACCTTGTTGAGGTAATGAGAAAAGTTTACCTGAAAGAACCAATTTTATACAATCTGCAACTAGTAGGCGAGGAATAATTCAATTCCCCCACTAATTTAACTGACAGGCCGGAAAAGAAGAAGAAAGTTTCACGGTGCCAATGCGTGCTCAAAGAGCAACATGCTTGCTTTTCTCCAAGTACACAAACAGGCCTAATGGTTTCTGTAACTGTGAAACTTCTTAATGCTGAAAATCGCAGGGTGATTTTTCACCTTTTCAGTTCAATTCAAATGTGGCAACAATAAAAACGAGCTCTTTAACACAGTCTGATTCACAGGATGGAGGAGAGGTTCTTTGAACATCGAAGCACTTGCTCAAAAATGAGGCACTTGTTCATGCAGTAAACATATTCAGAGCGACTTGCTTGATTTTCCTGGGGTTACCGTGCCCCACCGCTGCCACAACTCTCAGACTTGAGTTTTATTTGAATCGCGTCTGGCCGTCTGAGTTCCTCTCAAGAAAATTGACTTTCGTGCGTCAGTTTGCTGTATGCAATTTGGCACAATCATCACGGCTGAAACGATTCCATGAGTATCCCTAGTGCCAACGCTTGCTTTTTTTTTTCTACATCAGACAGAAAAATTCTCTCTATGCAAGAGACTTGCTAATGCATCAGCTCTCTCTACGACTGTCAGACTGGAGGAATAAATATGACATGGTTAATGATGACACAAACTGAGGTGCTGTAAGGAATGGGGGAGGTCTTTGACTGTGAGTGAAACCCAGCCTGGCTGGTCCAAAGATCACAATGAAAACCTTGTTGATTTTCCTTCACAGCCAAAACAGATCAAAGAGCAGCTGGGGGCCGTTTTCTCATTCACAGAAACAACGTGAGCTTAGGGGCGAGAAGCTCCTGTCAGCGAGGAAAGAGGAGCTCCATGTGGGGTGAGGGTTCCTGTTTGTTGGAGAAAGCTGCCGATATCCAGAAGATGAAAAACATTGTGTACATCCCAAGGGCTAAGAAAAAAATAAATACTGACTCATGGGTCTAAAAGCGATTCATGAACGAATAACAGTGATTCTTAACCTTTGAGTGGGGATGTGTGTGTGGAAGATCTTAAAGGCACAGTTCACCAAAAATGAAATGACTAAACCAGCACAAAATATGCATGACTTGTGCACTTGTGCAAGTCTTTTGAATGAATAAAATAACTTTCTGTGAACAACAGACAAATATAGCAAACCTCATTTGCATGTGTTCAAACATGGCATCTGATGTCAATGATGCAATCAGTTCTCCTATGTCTCCTAATTTTAATCTGTGCATGTTTGCCATGTATTACGGTGGAGGAGATGTTTTTTGAATTACAACCAAATAATTTTGCTCTGTTCCTCACACAAAATATCATCACATGATATCGAATAAAATAAAATAATATAAAAATAAAATAAAATACATTTCCTCAAAATTAAGCAACAACAGGAAGTTGCTGTTGTAGAAAAATGTGGAGATACTGTATCAAAGATACAGAACTTTGTGTTATGATGGTAAGGAAGTAAGTGTGAAAAGATTGAGGTAATATTATCTTTAATATTATATATAACATTATCATGTTAGAAGCAGCTTACAGAGTTGTGCTGTTTCAGGTACTCTGCCGCATTCTCTTCTGCATCTCCTCCAATCTCTCCAATCAGAATGATGCCCTCAGTTTTTGGGTCCTGCAAGAACACCTCGAGGCAGTCAATGAAGTTAGTGCCATTAAAAGGGTCTCCACCGATACCTGAGAGAAAAGACACTCTATTCAAACCTCTCTGCACTAAACAATTTCTGTAGACTAGGCAGATTTATAATAATTGATGACTGATGGCTGGTTTGTCATACCAATGCAGAGCGACTGGCCCAGACCCACTTGGGTTGTCTGATGTACAGCTTCATACGTAAGGGTGCCCGATCTAGATACAATGCCTGAGAGAGCGAGAGCGAGAGAGAACAAAGAACAAGATAAAGACAAAATGTAATGTGTTACATGAACATTAATTTAGTACAATTAACTATTTAATTAAAAAACATGAACAATTTAAATTTGCACACTTGAGTACTTGAATTGGCAAACGTTGAAACATGTGATTAATTAATAGGTATATAATGTAATTAACTGACAGCCCAAAATTTAATACATCAAAGTGTGAGTCTCTACTTTTCCAATTCATTTTGTTTCGCTCTATCCTCTGCACTTCCGCGTTCATTATTATGTCATGCTTTAGGTAAGGGGTTACGCTTCTGCCACGAATTGATACGTACGGCCGTTTGCCGGAAGCTAGTTATTATATTTAATAATTATAATATTTAATTATTATTAAATATGGATATTTTTCTTACAAAAACCTGTCGCTTCTTTTTTAGAAGGCCTTTATTAACCCCCCTGGAGCCGTCTGGATTACTTTCATGATGAATGGATGCATGTTTTTGGGCTTCAAAATGTGCCCCCCCCCCAATCACTACCATTATAAAACTTGGAGAAGCAAATATATCTCCGATTGTTCGTCTTAAAGAAGATCGTTATATACACCTAGGATGGCTTGAGGGTGAGTAAGTGATGGGATAATTTTCATTTTTGGGTGAACTAACCCTTTAAAAAATTTATTTCCGGTGCTCCAAGATTGTTGTTGTAATTAATGCATTTTTAATTTTGCTGACATTTTATGAAATTAAACAGCCTGTAAACATACTTTATCACAAGAAAGAAAATAACCATTACACATGAGAGTATAATGCAATCCTTTAAAACACTTGAACAGAACCTATTTGGCATAAAGAGTTCTTTAAAATTCTATATTGAACTACATTGAATCTTATTTGTTCTAAGCGTGTAGTTTCATGTCTTCACAATATTCTAGAGAGCAAAAAATGTAAATTTCTTGTAGTATTCAACATTTCCATGCACTTTTGCTGCTCTCAGTTCTGTTCCTAATGCCCAATGAAACCAGGGGGCATCTGGGCAGCATATAAAAAAAAAAAAAAAAAAAAAAAAGTACTTTCCAAATGTCAAATGTAACCTAATAGAAAAACAGTACTGGAAAAGACCAATTTCAGCTGAATCATTTCCAGACAGACGAGGTCACAACTCTTATTACAGGAACAGGCACCAAGCACCACTCTCTTCAGAGCTCCTCAAAATCCTGTAGTGTAAGTCTAGTTATGTGACTTGAGACAGCACAGCCCTGCAGTTTAAAATTCCTTGACAGAGCACTGATGAGAAGTTATCTGCACCGCTCTCTGTTTAGCAGTCTGAACACACTGCGTTACGGTCTACATCTGAGTTCATGTTCAAGCAGAGACATCTCATCATCCCTGGCATGGTGAGACACTCTTACAAATCAGACATTAAAAAGAGTCCATCTCAAACGGAGATCCTCTGGCTCAGTCTGTCTGATGCTTCTTTTATGAACATGAAGACAGGAGGAATGCTATGCTTTTCAAAGATATTTTAAGATTTTATTCAATCAGCAAGTGAGCTGCTCTAGTGTCAAACTCTTCTGGAAGGATGACTGAGTTTATTTTATCATAAAGACAGATGTCATCCAGTGGAGCTCTTACCAACTCTTCCTTTCTTGTGGATATGTCCAGGCATGATCCCGATTTTGCACTCGCCAGGCTGCAAACACAACACATTAAAGTTCAGTTAAAATTCAGTCCAAGTCCAAGTCCAAGGGCCTTATATATATATATATATATATATAAAGCAGCTCAGAGTAAAATTTTGGTTTTAAGTGCGTCAAAATTCTAAGAATGTAATTTTACTCTTATTCCAAGACTTTCCAAGGTTCCCAAGTGTTAAGACTAGGTCTCAGCTCCTAAATTATTTAAGAATGTTGAAGAGGTATCCTAATCTAGTTAGAAGTAACAAGATGGCAGCAGAGTGGAGACCACACACAATTTCTGAAAAAAATATAGGCCTGGTTTCACAGACCGGGCTTAAATTAAGCCAGGATTAGGCCTTAGTTCAATTAGGGCATTTTTTAACGCGCCCTAGGGTTTAAATATTTTCAAATTAAGGTATTTATCTGACAAATTTATTTGGCAAAAAAAAGCAAGCTACATGTTTTATTTTATCTTGAAAAAAAAAAAAAAAGCACCGACTAAAAATTATTTTGTTATAATTACGTTAAATGACTGGTATCGTGCTGCCATGACTACCCTTCCAGGCTCACTATTGGCTAGAATCAGAGGTTGAGGGCAGCCATTTTTGGGTTGGCATCACTGTAGTCCTTATTTTGCAAAATTTAAGTGCCACTTCAGCACCTAAGAGACAGTCTTAGACTTTTCTGAAAGTTACTTTTCGCTTCTTTACAAACAGCTTCTGCTCTTAAACAAGTCCTACTTTTTACTAAGAATTATTTGACAGTTAAGAATTGGTTTAAGCTTTTTTTGAGAAGTGTTATTTATACACATAGCCCCAGGTCTTATTGTGAGTGATTCACTGGTGTTCATTACTTGTACAAAATTCTTATAAATTTTATGCCACCTGTCCTACACTTCCATTCAAATGTTTTTTGTTTTTTTTTATATGTATTTTTATTATATATATATATATATATATATATATATATATATATATATATATATATATATATATATATATATATATATATATATATATATATATATATATATAAATATATAATAACAATTTAAAATAACTTTTCTATTTCAATATATTTTAAAATGTAATTTACTCCTGTGATGGCAAAGCTGAATTTTCAGCATTATACTTTTTTTCAATCATCAAGCCTCTGTGTCACATGATCCTTCAGAAATCATTCTAATATGCTGATTTATATACTGATATCAATGCTGAAACATTTTGTTGCTTAATATTCCTGATTTTAAGATTCTTTGATTAATAGAAAGTTTATAAGAATAGCATTTATTTGAAAGAGAAGTCTTTTTTAACATTAAAAATGTCTTTACTGTCACTATCAATTTTAACATGTCCTTGCTGAATAAAGCATACCACATTTGCGTCTCATATGCCTTCTCTTTGAAACTTATAGCATCTTTAACTTATAATACAACAACTATCTTAGTTAAGTTTCAAAAATGAAGTGGGTACCAAAAAAAAACAATACAATACAAAACAAAACAAAAAACAAACAAGTGCAGCTCTCACATTGATGACACCGGGACAGTTGGGGCCAACGAGGCGGGTCTTGTTCTGGCGGAGCAGCTTGTGTTTGACCCGCACCATGTCCTGCTGAGGGATTCCCTCTGTGATACAGACTGCTAGAGGAATCTCTGCATCAATTGCTTCAATGATGGCGGCTGCAGCAAAAGGGGGCGGCACGTAGATCACGGTGGCTTCAGCCCCTGTGCCATCTTTAGCCTAAAAACCAAATAAAGAATCATTCACAGAACTAAAAAAATATATTTGGTCAAATATCCAATTTTAGCATTTCAGTGGCAGTTGAGCTTTGAAAGTGTTTAAACTGATAAAGATTAAACAACCAGCCTCTGGCCTTTAACACTTCTGTTACTGTTGGCATTGCTTGCTCTAAACGAGTCCCCTTAAATATCCCCTAGTGCCCTCAGAGAATCAGACCAGCTGTCCAAAAAGTATCAGTGGCTCAAAGGAGACTGTCAGCAGTCACACAGGCAATTACCTCCTTCACAGAGTTGAAGACTGGCAGACCCAGGTGTGTCTTGCCCCCCTTGCCTGGGGACACTCCTCCTACTAACTGAGAGCCATAGTCCAGAGACTGCTGACTGTGAAAGGTGCCCTAGAGACAGAGGGAGAAAACAAAGAGCTTCCAATGAAGGAAAGAGAAGAATTTGGCTTAATGTTCATCATAGTCAGGTTATATTAACTTTAAAAGGGTAACATCAGAAAAAGGTTTCCTTTTAAGTAAAAGATCTTGATGTACTATGAAAACATACTTTGAGAATGAGAACATAAACTTCATCCCCTGTCCATAAAGACTGTTTGTTGGTACTGATCTACAAACTACTCATTCCGAACAGGCAGATACTATCATTCCTAAACACAAAAAGATATGAGTAAAGTGTGTGAAACTTCACTAAACCTTGAGCCATTTCTGCTCATGTGAAGCGCCTGTTGTACTGCAAAGCTTAGCAGTAGAAGGAGTGGTTGAAATTTATTTTTAACAAGGTCCATGATCATTTTATTTAATTTTATCTCAACTATTAATGCAAACAATTGATGTGATGTAAACTTTTCAAAGAAGCTGCTAATAAAGAATGTTAATTTCTGTAATGAATCCAAAAGCAAACCCGCTGCCAGACTATGAGCAGACAAGAGTGCAAAGGTGGTATTTCTCAAAAGACAGTAGCAAAAAAAAAAAAAGTTTTATTTTAAGTGACAGAGTGGGAGGAAAATGGCTTTAAAAAAACTGACAAAAAGTATAAAAAGATTGTGACTATGTACAATAAGTGAACCTTAATAAAATACAGAAAATTAAAATAAAGCAAAGTAAAAAAAAAAAATTATTAAATAACGATAGTGTAAATGGAACTCAACATACAACAAATTAAAATAAAACAAGACAAAGAACAAAAAACAAAATGAAAAAATAATACCAAATAATGACCCTAAACACAATAAAAACCTAGCCACAATAAAGTTTACAAATGAAAACACACTCTCACTTTTTAAAGCAGACTCAGGTGACCTTTGAGTCTATAATAATCTAAATTACATCTATAACTAACATACGACACACTGCTGGAACACAGAACCCAAACCATTACAGAAAGAAAAATGATTTTGTGTAATGGTCATTTCAGGCACAATTACATGACTTGCACAATTTTGCAAGATTTTCAGAATGTAGATAAATCAGTTCACATTTAGCCCTTTTTATTATATTACTGACTATGGGTAAAGAGACTAATGTGGAACATGACATATATGATTTCCCTGCATGCAACACAGAATAAAGACTTAAAAGTGCACCTTCATTATGTGAAGCAGTATAAAATCAATGAAATGCTGTAAAATAAAAATTTATCAGTAAAACACTATTTCCCCATGATTAGGGTTTTAAACAGTCTGTGTAAATGGTGCGTCACGAACTTTAACCTTCCTTCCCCGCCATGTCCATGTTAATTATTACAAATTATTTTGAAACATCGCAGTTAAGTCCAAAGGTAAGGGCCGCCAGTACCACGTCAATATCTACCACTGTACCGTTATAAATATAATTAGAAAGAATGATGAAACTTGACACATTTTCGATCCATTTCCCCTCCGAGTGTCCCCTTGCCAACTTTTCTACCATCATTTGTTCTCATGCTTTCATTAACGCTGAAGTGCTGAGCTAACTTTGCCGTTTTTCCTGCACGCTGCCTCCGTTAACAGTGTAGCGATTAATTTGAGGTATGGTTTGCTTATGTAGCCGAACAGCAGAGTTAATATGCCGCGATGACACACTAGTCATTCTTCATCCCCTTCTAATTATAATGAGTGTTCATTAAAACTTCATCTAATAACCCTTTATTATGGTAAAGAGTCGTTTGAAAGAGGGTGAAGGAGAGTTAGAGAAATGCAATGAGAGATTGGAAATAAATCACAGGGGTGAGAAAAGCAAGGTTATTGAATACTGTAGCCAGCAGTTTTAGTGTAAAGGGCCTATGGGCAGGTGTCAAGAACAATTGCATCTGTCTCTCCTTATCTAATAAAATAAAGCATGAAAGGATAATACATTTAATACCCAACACATGTATAAGAATACCCTTTAAAGAGGTAAATTATTCATTTTATTATTTATATTTTGCATTTAAAGTGCCCCTATCATGCTATTTTACAGGATCCTAATGCTGGTTTGGAGGTTTCCTACAATAGGTTTACATGTATTCAAGATAAAAAAAAAAAAATAAAAAAAAATACTAATTTTCTGATAATATACCTTACACATCACCTCATTTATTAAAGTCTCAGTAAACATTTTGTTCAAAGACTCTGTTTCTCTAAACTCCTCCTTTCCGTGAGTCTCCTCGGCTCTGATTGGTCAGATGGTCTACCGCTTACAGCGCGTGTCAGAAACGAAACATCTATTGCCATAACTGAATTTTAGCTTACTCAGCACTCTTCTACTATCAGGAACGATGGTGTTTGTCCGTATCAATTGAGCCTTCGCAAAGACCCGCCCCCTTTAGTTACTGTTGCTATGTCCTACAAGCCATTTACTGACTCCCCTGACTACTTTGTCAGACAAAATGGCGGATTCGGGGTTATGATTCATTAGATCGCCTGTCATTCAAACTGCCTGCAAAGGGTCAATTCCTCATCCTTTTGAAGTGCATTCGCAGTGCTGAAAAACCATAGGCTGGCAATATGCATATTTGTTACATTTTTAAGTAGATATGTAACAGGAAGTGAGACTGGAATTGTTTACGACTCATTTTAGGAGACAATAGTTGCATCCCAAATGACACACCATACAATGCAGGGTGTTTTGGGGAATCACAGACTGTGGCTACCCACCTGTTTTCCTGTGAAGCCTTGACAGATGACCTTAGTGTTCTTGTTTATGTAGAGGTTCTTCCTGTTGCCAGTATAACAGTGTCTCACCCCAGCCTGCTGCACTGCAAATACAAACAACAGCAGTGGAATAAGAACCAAGGATCAATAAATACACATCTAAAAGAGTGTTACACATTTTTTTTTACATTGTTAGTGTCCAAATGCTGCGGTTTCTATAAATATTGGATGGCACTCCTCTCTTCATAATATGTCCTGTGTCCAAAACACCTGCATGCAGTTTATTTATTAATCTGTCAGACTAATTGCAAAGTCAAGCTATATTAATTTAGCTTAGGCCTAAGAAGTTGTTGTTGTCTTCTGTTTCACATTACTCTATACGTTCCCAACAGGGTCTGGTGTCCAAAGGTCATGCTGCCTTGACCTCAAATAGTTTCGAAATAAGACAGGGTTGAAACAGACAAAGCACCAAGCTGAAACAAAAAATCCAATGACATAAACAGAATAGGACTTCAAGAGATGGGCTATTGATCACAGATAACAGGATTAAAAGGCCCATCCACAATTCTCTAGGTTAAAGTTCCCTTAAACCACTCATAGACCAGGGGTTTTCAATCTTTTAGATGCCAAGGACCCCCAAATACGATCATACTGGTGTGAGGCTCGCCATCCTAAAATTTAAAAAGCAGCTATATATTTTATATAGTATTATATAAAATTTTATTTTAAATTTTACTTTATTTTAAAATAAATTTTTATTTTATATTATATAAAATTATGTATTAAGATCAAATGCATATTTTTTAAATAATTAATCTAATAATATTAATTACTAATATTTAGTGTCTATTATGTTACATTATTTCTACACACATTTTTTCTGTTTTTCTTCAGGTTTTTCCGACAGAACCCCTAGCACTCCTTTCCAGACCCCAGTTTGAAAACCCCTGTAGACAATCAGTTGCCTGTCTACTCAATGTCAAAGCTATTCGGTTTGCCTTCCCACATATGGAAATAACTGCACATGCATAAACTGTATTGAATTAAGTTCATGGTTCTGAAAAAGCAGAGTATGCCATATATCACACTGGGAGGGAAGTAGCCTAAGTCAACATTGCTTTCTGTTCAGCTGGAGAGAAAATTCCATTATTGACAGACAACTGAATTGCACAAGACTGGAAGAGTTAACCAAATGTTTCAAAAGTGGAAACACCCTTTCACAGAAACTGAAAAATGCTATATTTTGATTTTCTACAGTATTATTATAGAAAAAATAGGCATTTAAAGCAACCACACACACACCTACTGTCACACTAGTCCTGTCAACGAGCGTTCGGCAGATTTACAAACAACGTTGTCATCCTATTTGAAGATATAAACAATATTCGTGGTAAAGACAGAGACTTTGTCCCATACAACATATAAATAAGCACCAAGTTTTATCAAATGATAGGTCTGTCAGTCTGCTACCTTCAAAGTTCTCCTTCATCACTAACATTTAATAGACATTTTAACAAAACAAGCTCGTGATGAGCTTGAAATGAAACACATTTACCAGTAAAGGTCACCCGTTCATAGGTTCACTGTAGCGTTTAGGTGCAGTAAACACCAACACAACAGCATTAGCATTAGCTTACTGTCTGTGTTTAATCAAAAGAAATGAAAGAAATAAATGACTCCCGCGTTCACAATAGCCCCTGGAACGATGTCAAAATTAAGACAGAGATGTGTTTAAAATGTAACAACACTCGTGTTGGTTTTACTTACAGAGGAACCGGGCAAACAACCTGCTATGAGACATCTTCGGTCATTCACCAATGACACCGGACAGACATGGACCTAAACGTCAGGGCACATAGTAGTCCTGCTAGATGCCTGAAGAGAAATAATCCCCTTCACGCGGAGTAAATAATATCTAACACACCATAGCATTACATGCGAGTTTAGAAATTTATTTAACACTTTATTTAAAATGTATCCATGAAAATGGCCATTATTTGCTTAAAAGCGCAATGAATGCTGGACAATGTTGTTCTATGTAATATAATATAGTATAGTATAGTACAGTATAGTATAGTATAGTATAGTATAGTATAGTATAGCATTAAATTAATTAGATTCTTTGCACAGTATCCATATTTTGATTTAATATACATTTCGTGTGTGTGTGGTTGGATGAATGAACGAATGAATGAATGAATGAATGAGATTTCTCACAGGTGTTTTGCCTGTTTTAAATTACGCATTGCATTTTGTTTTAGGGTGATTAATTGAACAATAATAATAGGTTATTGAACAATTGTAAGTAACAATTTAATTCACATATGATGTGTGTACAGCTAGGCGTCTTTCTTCTAACGTTACTCTCTCCATGCTGATGGGCTGGCTAGCTGATCAATGGTTCCCTCCATTTGTGTAATTTGAATGAAAATGTGTCTTTTTATTGTTTGAGTCACTTTCAAAAGTCGCAAATAAACATTTAAAATAGCTAAATTTGTTGCTAGGCGCTTTTTGAAAAAAAAAAAGTTGAGTTGCTATGGTAGTCTGAAAAGTTGTTAAACAGAAAAACACAATTGCAAATTGGCAACACCGTGAAAGAAAGTGGCGCGGTGAGACGAGCCAATCGCGCGCAACCAACTCTGCAGATGCTGATTGGCTGACGCCTCAACTGCGCGTCGCTCACTTACGCGTATTCACAGTCAAAACTCCGTATATTCTTCCATCCTTGATTAGTCCCTCTTCAAGAGCAAACGGAAGAGGCTACGCCAGAGCACTGACGCGAATGACGTAGAACGTCCCAGGAAATATCTTGCTGGGTCTCAATAAGAAGCGCACAAAGTCAATCAAGATGGTGTTAGAAAGTATCTCCAGGATTATCAAAATACAACTTCCAGCCTACCTCAAGAAACTGCCCCTTCCAGAAACAATCGGAGGCTTTTTGCGACTGACAGGTATGTGTTTTTAGCATACTAAATGTCACAAGCGTAGGTGGACTATTAAGTTAAGAGCGAATGCCTGGATAGATAGTGATGTAAGTGTCTCTGTTTTCCATCTATTAACACTCAAATAACGCATAACTCAGTAATCTGTTGCCTGCACGTGTTTCTAGGTATCTTCCACTTATTTCCCGTATAATTGCGTGAGAATATTCTCAAAAGGCAGAGTCTCTTTGCACAAGTGATTCTGTTTTCATATACAAACGACCAGTGTTTGTCTACTTTACAGACATTGACAGATCTGATGGCATGTTTGTTGTAGAATTACAGGTGAAGGCAATAATAAAAGCAGAAATATTTGCAGCTGTAAATATGTTGACCTACACAGCTAAAATGACCCATCATCAGGGTCCAGCAACAGTTAATAATCTCTAATGCACATGTGTGCAAATATAAGTGTTATGTGCTGCTTTTCAGTATGTCAGATAAAGTAATATTCAGTGATTAATGCACTTAATTTTCGACAGTAAGCAGAAGTTTTCATTAAGTGTCTAAGAAGTTCTAACTCTTGATTGTGTCTCAGTTTCAGAGTGGCTGCGGCTTCTGCCATTATTGGGGATTTTGGCTCTGTTGGGTTATCTGACCATCCGGCCCTTCCTGCCCAAGAAGAGAAAGCAAAGAGACAGTCTAATAAATCTGAAGATCCAAAAAGAAAACCCTAGAGTGGTGAATGAGATCGACATTGAAGATCTGAGGACTCCAAGTGTTTGTTACTGTCGCTGCTGGCGCTCTAAAACGGTAGGAGCCTGAGAGAATATATATTTGTGTATAATTTAAAAAAAAGACATGTGACCCCTTTTAAACCGTTAATTTGTGTATGTGAAAAATGGAAAAGGCATGTGTGACTTTTCTGCTTCCTCTTTGTGTCAGTTTTGTCAAAAGCCTTGGTGTGCTTCAAAGCCACTCTCACTATCGCCACTTAATTTTTTTTCTTTCTCATCTTACAGTTTCCTGTTTGCGATAAATCGCACTTGAAGCATAACGAGCTGACGGGTGACAACGTTGGTCCACTTGTTCTTAAGAAGAAGACTCTGTAGCTGATCTGTTTTGGCTTTGAGAGGGACAACTTTTTTTGTACGTTTTTCTCCACTTAAAAACCTACTGTTTGTTGTACTTACCCCAAACATTTTCCAACTCATTGTGTAGAAATAAAGGGCTCTAAATTCAAATGATTGTGCTCCATAGATATTGTGGTTCATTCTGAGAGATTTATTCTTTTAGTTACATTGTTCTGGTGTTTAATTTTTATACTTTGCAAATGTAGTTTGACTTTCGTGTGCAATATAACAGGACCACAAGGAAAAATGTCAGTTATCGTCGCCAATCAATTGTCTTTTCCATTCTTAATCTATGATTACATACTATTGTGCGTTTGACATTTAAGACAAAAAGTTGCATACTTCTAACTTTTCAATGTGAAGTACATTATTAGGATTAGCTTTTGTTTTTTCACTTGTCATTTTCTACAGCATTATTCCTAAACCAACAAGAGTTCTAAAATGTTGGCTAAATTATTGTAACATTTTAAAGTGTAGGATACTAAACTTGACTTTTGTTCATATACCTACAGACATTTCCCATTGCGTGAGATTGTAACACATTATTTATATATTACATTTATCATAATGTTCCCTTTTTCTCAGTCCACCTGAACCAACATGCTGCAACAATAACAATTCATACATGCATACATTCAAAAGTGGTTTGACAATCCTTTGCCTTTCAGACATTTTTTTTTTTTCTCGTGCAAATTAATTTCATATTTGACGACCCATGTTCATAGATGTTTTCATAAAGTACATTTGTATGATAACTGGAATGTGCCTAATAACTTTTGTGAAATAAAAGGTAACAAATTCCTTACTCTAAATGCTGTTTTATGTATTATTCTGAATGTGTGATGGCTTTTGTTTTAAGTTTGTTTCTGTGTACTTTTCCTAAAACACCCAATAATGCAACTCCACTGCACTGGTGCTCCATGTCTTTGAAGTAACAGCGCTGCTTATTTACATCTGCTTTGCCTTTGATGATATAACAAGATATGCTTCCAAATGGAAGCAGGGGGTTTTGCCTGTCATTTACTTAGACATGTCACTCATTTTCTGCAGCAATACATCTATAAATAACTAAACACACACCAGTACATAAATAGGGTCTAATACTCTTTAACAGTAGTCATTTAATAGCTTAAATTAAGAATGACTGTATGCAGCTTTACCAATACTATGAAATAAAATCGCAATACAAAACTGTGTAAAATTCAAACAGTAAACTCCGTCCACTAATAGTGTTCCCTTCACATGACTCTGAATAACATTCACATACACATTTTATGAAAAAAAAAAAAAGAAACATGAAAAAATTTCAAAATAAATACGGCTCATGAAAAGTAACAATGAAATGTGCAAAGGGAAATATTTTTCTTTCTACTTCTAATAAAAAAAAAAAACCTATATCTTTCTTTAGGCTCTAAAATGACTTCCACTGTAAACACAAAATGTAAATGAGCTCCAAACTGACTTCAGAATTTTTACAGCTACAGTATTTGACTGTACTGTATGTGTAACAGGGCTGACAAGATATCTGCAAAAACTCTGAATCTCAGAAAGCAGGTCCATGACTATGTTTGGAATAGTTACCTTACAAGCCTAAAATACTCAGATGAAGTACTACATTTGCCAATATGTAGTTCTTGTATGCAATACGCTCAACTTCACCTTCCATTTCCAGGTTGATGGGTGAA
Organism: Zacco platypus; assembly: GCA_038088235.1. NCBI lineage: Eukaryota > Metazoa > Chordata > Actinopteri > Cypriniformes > Xenocyprididae > Zacco > Zacco platypus. The sequence continues at coordinate 30,721,833 of CM076084.1, read as the reverse complement.
CTAAAAGAAACCTCTTTCTAGCTTCATTACCTGATCAGACTGAACACTTATACCTTTTTATTCTTTATGTAGAATACTTTCTAAAACCAAGAAGTTAATGTTTGACTGGTTTGTATTGGGATTGTTCATTTGGTGCATTCAGCCAAAGACAGGCTGTGACAGTTTAACTATATAAAAATAGAAATGGAAGGCTGTCTACTATGGGAGCTTTTTTTTTCCATAGTTTCCGCCACTGAATAAAAAAAATAAAAGGTAATTGCGAATCTTAATCTCGCAATTCTGACTTTTTTCTCAGAACTGAGAGATATAAATGTGCAATTGCGTGTTTTAAAGTCCGAATTCCAAGATATATAAACTCACAATTTTTGAGCTTTTTTCTCAGAATTGCGAGATATAAACTTATGTTCATGATATTAAGAGTTATAAAGTCAGATTGCGAGATATAGGCCCGATTTCACAAACAGGGTTTAGACTAAGCCAGGATTAGGTCTTAGTTCAATCAGGTATTTAAGTTGCTTTTATAAATGTACACTAGAAACATTACTGGTGTGCATCTTGAGACAAAACAATGGCATTGACATATTTTAAGATAAGTCAGTGCAAGTTGCTTTCAGATAAAACAGCTCAAACATGCATGTTGGTCTGGGACTATCTTAAGCCTTGTCAGTGAAACTGGGCGTTAAACTCAAAATTGCATGATATAAAGTCAAAATTGCACTTTTTTTCTCTGAATTGTGAGTATATCTCGCAATTCTGACTTTATAAACACACAATGGTGAGTTATAAAGTCAGAATTGTGAGATATAAATTTGCAATTTACGAGAATTATGAGATTAAAAAGTCTTTTTTTTAAATTCCCTGGCGGAAATATAGTATATACAGCACCGTGAAAGTAGCTAGCATTCCATTTTGAACAAAGTGACGACAACACTGACCACTATATGAATTTCTGTATAACTAATATGCAGACTGATATATTAATATCTTGAATATCTAATTTTAGAAATACTATCAACAATCATAAGACAGAAAAAAAAATATTCATAAACAGTGCTAAAAATGATCAATCCTTAGCATAGCGTAATCCTTTAAAATCCTACGATTTGGAGGAGAATAATAACTTGTAACTTGTCGTCTATAAAAGAAATAAGAGATTTTCATTCACCTTGGAAGGTAAAAAAACATGTTGGGTTCCTTCATCTGAAATCATTCCTGCTACATTTGCACTCTGACTTCAGAGGGTCGTAGTAATAATGAGTTTGAGAATAAAAATTTGAGGACCAAAAGGATGATCAGCAGCCTTGGACGCTGGGTTGTCACTTCCCAGAAGCCTTCCAGAAACATCACAGGGCACTTTCATATGTCACCGGTGTCCCTGATGCAGACAAAGCACCTTGACTGACAGCTGCAATTCAGAAAATGACAGTTAAAAACAATGGATACTTTCTTTTTTTAACACAATGAAAAATGTTACTATTAGTTTTACTAATGTTTTTGAAAGAAGTCTCTTATGCTCTCAAAGGCTGCATTTATTTAATCAAAAATGCAAAGACAGTAATACCGTGAAATACTATTACAATTTAAAATAATTGTTTTCTATTTTAAATACATTTTAAATTGTTATTTATTCCTGTGATGACAAAAAATTTTCAGCAACATTTCTCCGGTCTTCAATGTCACAGACACAGTGTGTGCTAATTAGATTAAAACACAGGTTTATGCAGGTTATTACAGGTTTATTTGAAGCAAACTGAATCTACTGGTTTTAATTATAGGGGCTGGCTGGAGCATTTGATCCTCCCTCCACCCTAACAAATTAGCAAAGTTGTGAGGCAGCATTGTACAAACAATAAAGCATTAATAAAGGACAAAGGGTAACCCTGCCTGCATGCAAATTCTCCAAGCTGTGGTGATGCATTTCCATGTGCAACTCATTTTGCTTGTTTATCAAAATGGATTTGTTGCTATCGACACACATACATAAATACATACATACACACACATACATTACATATATATATATATATAAAATGTACACACTATATCATATTATATTATATTATATTATATTATATTATATTATATACATATATACAGTGGGTATGGAAAAATGTTTCACTATTTGTTATATTGCAGCCATTTGCAAAAATAATTTAAGTTCATTTTTTTTCCTCATTAATATACACAGCACCCCATATTGACAGAAAAACACAGAATTCTTGACATTTTTGCAGATTTATTAAAAAAGAAAAACTGAAATAAATGACATGGTCCAAAGTATTCAGACCCTTTGCTCAGTATTAAGTAGAAGCACCCTTTTGATCAAATACAGCCATGAGTCTTTTTGGGAAAGATGCAACAAGTTTTTCACACCTGGAGTTGGGGATCCTTGCAGATCCTCTCCAGTTCTTTCAGGTTGGATGGTAAACATTGGTGGACAGCCATTTTTAGGTCTCTCCAGAGATGCTCAAATGGGTTTAAGTCAGGGCTCTGGCTGGGCCATTCAAGAACAGTCACAAAGTTGTTGTGAAGCCACTCCTTCGTTATTTTAGCTGTGTACTTAGAGTCATTGTCTTGTTGGAAGGTAAACCTTCGGCCCAGTCTGAGGTCTTGAGCACTCTGGAGAAGGTTTTTGTCCAGGATATCCCTGTACTTGCCCGCATTCATCTTTCCCTCGATTGCAACCAGTCGTCTTGTCCCTGCAACTGAAAAATACCCCCACAGCATGATGCTGCCACCACCATGCTTCACTGTTGGGACTGTATTGGACAGGTGATGAGCAGTGCCTGGTTTTCTCCACACATACCACTCTGAATTAAGGCCAAAAAGTTCTATCTTGGTCTCATCAGACCGGAGAATCTTATTTCTCACCATCTTTGAGTCCTTCAGGTGTTTTTTAGCAAACTCCATGGGGGCTTTGATGTGTTTTGCACTGAGGAGAGGCTTCCGTCGGGCCACTCTGCCATAAATCCCCGACTGGTGGAGGGCTGCAGTGATGGTTGACTGAAAGTTTTACAACTTTCTCCCATCTCCCGACTGCATCTCTGGAGCTCAGCCACAGTGATCTTTGGGTTCTTCTTTACCTCTCTCACCAAGGCTCTTCTCCCCTGATAGCTCAGTTTGGCCGGACGGCCAGCTCTAGGAAGGGTTCTGATCGTCCCAAACGTCTTCCATTTAAGTATTATGGAGGCCACTGTGCTTTTAGGAACCTTTTTTTGTACCCCTGACCAGATCTGTGCCTTGCCACAATTCTGTCTATGAGCTCTTCAGGCAGTTCCAATGACCTCATGATTCTCATTTGCTCTGACATGCACTGTGAGCTGTAAGGTCTTATATAGACAGATGTGTGGCTTTCCTAATCAAGTCCAATCAGTATAATCAAACACAGCTGGACTCAAATGAAGGTGTAGAACCATCTCAAGGATGATCAGAAGAAATGGACTGCACCTGAGTTAAATATATGAGTGTCACAGCAAAGGGTCTGAATACTTAGGACAATGTAATATTTCAGTTTCTTTTTTAATAAATCACAAACCCTAACCCTAACATTTCTGTGTTTTTCTGTCAATATGGGGTGCTGTGTGTACATTAATGAGGGAAAAAATGAACTTAAATGATTTTAGCAAATGTGAAAAATGTGAAGGGGGTCTGAATACTTTCCCTACCCCACTGTATATGTATATATATATATACACAGTGGGGTAGGGAAAGTATTCAGATATATATATACACACACACAGTGGTACTTGAAAGTATGTCAACCACTTGCAGAAAATGTGTATGATTTTAATAAAATAAGAGAGATCATACAAAATGCATGTTATTTTTTATTTAGTACTGTCCTGATTAAGATATTTTACATAAAAAATGTTTACATAAAGTCCAAAAGACAAAAAAAAAATAGCTGAAAAGTTTGTACCCCATTCAAAAGTTTGTAAACCATTGGTTCTTAATAATGTGTGTCGTTACCTGGATGTTTTTTGTTTTGTGTTGGTTGTTCATAAGTCCCTTGTTTGTTCTGAACAGTTAAACTGAGCTCTATTCTTCAGAAAAATCTAGAAATTGTATCAGTTTTTGCATTTTTGAACCCTTTCCAGCAGTGACTGAATGGTTTTGAGAGCCATCTTAACACACATAGGACGACTGAGGGACTCAAACACAACTATTAAAAAACGGAACGGCACACAAACAAGTAGCACTGTATATTGTGTGTGTGTGTGTGTGTGTATGTGGTGAGACAACTGCAGAAACCTGCTTCAGTAATATTCGCAGAGCTATGCAGTTTAGTTCTGACCAAACCTTGTTTACTGTCCACAAATTCAGACACCATCCTAACCATCATGAAACCTCACAAGTGGCTCATCTGTGTGTGTGTGTGTGTGTGTGTGTATATCTGTGTGGGCGGGTATTCCCTACGTTATGGGGACCAAATGTCCCCACAGGTATAGTAATACTAGTAAATTTTGATCTTGTGGGGACATTTTTTTGGTCCCGATGAGGAAACAAGCTTATAAATCATACAGAATTATCTTTTTTGAAAATCTAAAATAGCAGAACATTTTCTGTGATGGGTAGGTTTAGGAGTAGGGGTAGTGTAGGGGGACAGAATATACAGTTTGTACAGTATAAAAACCATTACGCTTATGGAATGTCCCCATAAAAAATGAAAACACAATGTGTGTGTGTGTTTCTCAGGTTGGTTCCAATACAGTTAGATGTTATGGTGCATTCAAGTCCTCCTGGGAAGTTTGTGTTAACAAGGTGGGAAGTGGTGTTTAGGATGTCATGTGTGTTCAAGTCATTTTCGAGTAAGATGGCAGTGTACCTTCTCTTAATTAACCACACAAAATATCTGGACTTAAAGAAAACCCAGAACTCCTTACTTGAATTAACGACATTGTGGTGGAGTTCATGTGCTTTCAACACGTAAATACAATCTTTGCAACATTAATTAAATGCACCATTAGCATGTAGCTCAGCAAATGAATCAATACTCTAATAAACAAAATGCAAAGCAAAATGATTTTCTGCAGTGAACTTTTTTAAAAAAAATGTAATTTATTCCTGGAAAGGTAAAGCTAAATTGTTAGCAGCCATTACTTAGTCTTCTAAATATTAGTATTAACAATTACACTAAAATGGCTAAAATGTTCTAATCTTATAATATAATATTATTTTATAATTCAAATAATAAATATATTTTTCCCAACCAAATTATTTATTTTTATTTATTTTTTTTACCAAAATAAGGTATTTTATCCAAGCAAAATTAATGCCAACTGTTTAGAACGGGCTTTATACATTGGTACATGCACATATGTACCATCAGCATATCAACTATGAAAACGCTGATATCATGGTTTTGAATAATTAACTGTACGAGAACTAAATAACTGCATTACACATTGTATAATGTTTGTTGCATAATTCAAGTTTTTCTCTGGGTAAAATAATTAAATACTAGCCAAAACAAAATGAAACCTGTACAAAATATGCCAGTGTGAACAATGCTCAGGACAACTGACGGAAGTGTCATGGTAAAGATTGGGCTAGTGCTGCATCGTCACGAAAGTTTATCTTTTGCACGTGTATTTTCAGCCTTGCCAATTTAAATATGCAAGCGCAAGATGATGCGAATGAGAACTCAATTTGGTACTCGCTGTGTGAGAAGTTTTGTGCATGCACATCTCAGAACAAATACTGAATTGAGCTGAATTGATTAGATATGTGTGCAAACAAGCAGTTGAACATGTGTGTCAAATAAAGTGGCCAGTGTGTGAGTGTTAGTGTACAAATATCTCACCCCACTCAGGGTTCTTTGGTTTCTGCAGGAGTCGAGGGCCGAGCAGACTGATGAGGAGCGCTCCAATAGGAGCGGTGATGAGAATGGACAGCACAGCCACAGTGAGGACATCCATGCCGTACTTCTGCAGCTCAAGGTCATTCTTGGAGCGTGCCATGTCTAGAGCTGTAGAGCCTATGGCAGCCTGAAACCAATCACATAACAGGATTGCTCCGTTAAGGATCTCACATATGCATTTAATTTCATTTTATAGTAATTTAGCTATCTCTTGCCCAAAGAAAACTAAAAGGAATGGGTACAGGATAAAGACAAGAAAGCAAATGTGAAAAGAAGGTCTATTTGTTATACTAGGCAATTTTACCTGTACTGTGGCTTTCGGCATCCAGGCTAGAGCGATAAAGACTTTCTCTTTAAGGTTAAAGCCAGCTCGCAGTACCGCAACAAAAGTGATGAGCAGCCGTACTGTGAGTGCGATGAGAAGAGCTGCTATACCCAGAACTGAGGACACATTACATCAGAGTCGATCAACTGCATGTTTGAAAGAGTGCACACTGCTTACATCCCAGTTACTTTAAAGGGGACCTATTATGCAAAATTCACTTTTATAAGGTGTTTGAACACAGATGTGTCCACAACCAGTCTATAATGGTAAAAATCCACCCACTCCTTTTTTAATCCCCATAAATCATAAACAGTCTCTCCAAACGCTCGCTTCCAGATTTCCCCCTACTCTTACGTAAGTTACGTGATGCTACATGCTAATTGATGAGTTGAATCAACTTAACTCTATAAAAACTACATAAATGTATCCACTAGCCTTTTAGAAACATCCAGTTGCATTCTAAAGTCTCGCTGGTTCGAATATGTAAGGCTAAACACCGCTATTGACACTTTCTGACATTTTGGCTGTGTGATATTCTCCAGTTTAGTTGTTGCAGGGCATGAGCTGTTAAAGCTCCGCCCTCTTCTAGTAAGAGGGCCGGGAGCGGCAGCTCATTTTCATTTAAAGGGACAAACAGAAAAATGGCGTGTTTTTGCTCACACCCAAATAAGGGCAAATTTTACAAGCTATAATAAATAATTTTTTGGGCTATTTTGAGCTGAAACTTTACAGACACATTCTGGCGACACTAGAGACTTATATTACATCTTATTTATCGTCAATCTCCAGAGCAGGGTTAACACTGATTTTGCACTGTTAACCCTGCATTTGGGTGCCAAACGGTGTGCAGTGTGAAACTATGCAGTGTAAAAATGTTTAGCAGCCAACAAGAAATCGTCTCATATTCACATGCTTTTGGCACAGCCCCATTGACTTCCATAGTATGGGGGAAAAAATACAATGGAAGTCATTGGGGCCATCGACTGTTTGGTTTCTAACATTCTTCAAAATGTGTTCTTTTGTGTTCAGCAGAAGAAAGAAATTCATACAGGTTTGGAACAACTTAAGGGTGAGTAAATGATGACAGAATTTTCATTTTTTGGTGAACTATCCCTTTAACTATGTCAAGTGTGAAAAGCCCTTTTGAGTGTTTCCCAATCAGCTCTGTTACTAAAACAGCATAGGCACTCACACACAGTCGTGACCTCCAAAGAACTAATAACAATCTCAGCACCGATGAGACCAAAGAGAAGAGGCTGGAACACATGCCAAAACCTTTCCACCACCTCCTCCACCAGTGCCTGAAACACAAATACACAGAGGAATGAAACATGATATGTTAGAAAATGGGTAGAAAGATACATTTGTGTAATCACACTCTTATATTTATTAATTCTATTACTTGAATTGTTGCAAAAAAAAAAAGTGAGTGTGTATAAATATGTGACTGAGAAAGAAAGTAGGCAAAACTCTCTTCTCTTTCACAACTATTTTTGATAATTTAGAGAAAATTGTGTGTTTTGGAGAAGAGATTCAAACCTTATTTTTTCCCCAGCCTATTCCAGCCACAAATGCCAGCACCAGCGTACAAAGACCTCCTGCACCAGGAATCCCGGCCACATTACTGCCAAACAAAGCAAACACGGATAGCCCCAACACCAGGAAGGAGCGTTTCAGGACAAGGTTTCCCTATATGCAAAGACAAAAGACACAAATCATCAACAAATCATGAAACCAGTTACCCTGACAACATCAATTCCACATCAGTTTTTGAATTGAACTTGAACTTCGCAATCATGAAGTTGTTGCTCATATACCTGGTCTCTGCTGGGGAAGTAATGTAGAAAGTACCCCAAGACCACACCAGTGACCGCACCACCTAACACCTCCAGTGGTCCCCTCAGCACGTTTAACCAGACAGCGCCTGCAGAGGTCAACAGAGAGTACTCTAGTATAAACTGGACCACTAACACCAAAGAATTCCATAATTCAATCAAAATCGCCCTCTATTTAAGGGAACAGCCATGTGTAGTGGTGTCTGAAGGCATAGTAGACATTATCAGGTAAGCTAGAGAACACCCATAATGCACTGTGAATGAAATCCAGCATCTCACCAGAAGATGGCGCCCTCAGCTAAATCATCCATCCATCCATCCATTTTCCAAAACGCTGGTCCAATGTGGGTACAGCGTAATATCATAAAGGTACAAATACTTTTTAAATTATTATATTGTTTAATTAAGGTTTGTACATGGTTAAACCAGAGTTAAAGATAAATCTTTTCATCGCTACTGGAGCTGCCAGTTTGCTAAGTTTCAAATGATTATTAAACAGTAACCACAAACTCCAAAAACAGCAGCACTTCCGGTGCACTCAGTGTCCAAACTCACTCACTTGTTTTCATTCACTCCTTCAAGTGGACTATATTAGTGGAGTAAGGTAGGGAATAATGAATGAGGGTATAGGGGGTGATTTCAAACACAACCCTGGAGGAAGGACCCTCTCAAAGTAGCATCTAAACAAACACATTTAGAAACATTTACAATTGCATGCGTTAATATAAAAAATACATTTACAAATTCATATACATACACATAAAAGTGTGGAGTCAGTTTTTTGAAAGACTGTAATACTGTTATTTAGCTAGGATGAATTAAATTGTTCAAAAGTGACAGCAAGGACAGTGTTTGAAAGGATTTCTATTTCAAATAAATGCTGTTCATTTGATCTGGACCTAAGAATCCAGAAAAAATGTAACAGTTTCCAGAAGAAAAAAAATATTGTTTTCAACAATGATGACAAGAAGATGACAAAGAAGAATGTTTCCTGAGCACCAAATCAGCATATTAGAATGATTCTGAAGGATCATGTGACAGTAGCTCCTGAAAATTCAGCTTTGCCACCACAGGAATATTGTTAAAATGATATTTAAAAAAAAAAATTCACAATATTACAGTTTTACTGTGTTTTGATTAAACAAACGCTGCCTTTGCGAGCATAAGAGACTTCTTTTAAAATTATTTAATACCCTGTGTCTAAAAGCACTTCGAATGCCTCTGTCAGACTCTGTGGTTAAATTATTATTATAAATGTCAAAAATCTCTAATTTATTTTAATTCAAGAATATATAATGTGTATGCTACATTTAGCCTTTGGCATACCTGTGGCGAAAGCTATGCCCAGACAGGTGGTGAAGCAGGTAATGGCAATGATGTCATCAACGCTACATGCTGCCATGAGAAGAGTAGGTATACCCTGCTCTAAACCGTACCCTTCCTTATGTAGAAGCAGCATAGACGGAACCACAACAGCAGGAGAAACAGCCCCGAGAACAAACCTACACAGCAGAAAATCAGAGCAGTTGGGTTAGGAGCAGCAGACATTCAAAAAGGGTTCTTATCTTATCAGAAACAGTGGTTTACCCTAAAATAAAGCCCCAGACCCATGGAAGACCCAGTATTAAATAGGAGACCACAGCCATTGTGGTTGCCTCGCAGGTCAGAGGGAACATGGACAAACGCAAACACACAGCTTTCAGCTTCTTCAGAGCCTGAAACACACATAAATATATTATGTTAGTACAAAATAATTTAGTGAAACCAATTTTTCTCACGGTACAATTTTAGTAAATAAAAAGTCTTCATGAAATGAAAATTCATATCAAAAAACAATGGTATTTGGCTGAGAGAGAATTTTAAAGAGTGAAGGCACGTCCTCTCGGGTCACCAATGTTTTTGGTGTAACTTCACAGGGGCTGAAGCGGTTTCACACCTTGCCGTCTAACTGCAACCCAGCCTTGACCAGAATGACACCCAGGGCGATATTCCTCAGAGAAGAAGACCATCTAATATCAATGTAAACTGCATCCGTCACCACAGGGATGTTTCTGAGGATAAAACCTGCCAGCAGCATGCCTGCGGACACACACAGAGAAAACAACAGAACTGAATAACATAAACAGTAATCCCATAGTTACTCATAACAGTTCTCACCCTGACAATGAAACTCACCACTTTGTCAATAGAAAAAAAACAGTAATAACACAGGCAGTTTATCTTTGAGCTGTGGGGGGAAACTGAATTATTCTCTACCGTTTAAAAAGTTGAGTTTTTTTAAAAGAAATAAAAACTTAAATAATAAAGAATAAAGAAATAACAGTAATATTGTGAAAAAATCTAATTTAAAATAACTTTTCTATATTCCTGTGATGGTAAAGCTGAATTTTTAGCAGCCATTACTTCAGTCTTCAGTAGCTATTTCCATCCAAAGTTGTGAATTTAACTTACAGTATGAGCAAAACTGGAATATCGCATGAAACATTTGCAAATAAAGCACTGTTTCAATCCCATGTGTTCAAGAGAACAAAATTGACACTTTTCCTTGAACCTGTCATGTTATCTTGCGTTCGGAGGCAGATGCCTGATGCTTAGGAACGCAATCGTGTGAGACAGTTCTAGGAGGTAATTATACCCAAATATTTTGATAACAAACTTTGGCTCAGGCATTTCAGAATAACAAAACAGAGTTTTTGGTTGGGATTTATTCAGTAAATGTGTTTCAATCATACTTTATGTGCACGTCATCGCAATAGATTAAAAATGATCTGCCTCAATTAAGCATAGAATTTTTAGAATGTATGTGCCTCTCAGTGTTTCCACTTTTTTTATGCAATAACCCAAAATTCACATTAAATAGTTAGATGGAAACATAGCTAGTGTCACATGATATGCTGATTTGGTGCACAAGAAACATTCCTTATTATCAATGCTGAAAACAGCTATGATGCTTAATATGTTTGTGGAAGCTGAAATACATTTATTTTTTAGAATTCTTTGATAAATGGAACGTTTAAAAGTACAGCATTAAATTGAAAGAAATCATTATAAAATGTCTTTACTTTTGATCAATTTAATACATGCTGAATAAAAGTGTAATTTCTTAAAAAAGAAATGGTAGTGAAAATTAGTTTCAAATAAGTAGAAGACTATGAAATAGAAGTTTTTATCTAAGTTACCATCTTCATACTATTTTTTTTATTCAGTACGGAAATAATATGATGGTTACATATTTTTTAAAATAACAGTTAGTATACGGTATATATTGTGAAGTATGCAGTAGGTTAATGCTCCATTCCTAGCATAGGCATTATTTTCTTAAAGTGCGGTCACATTTACCGAAACTTCATGGTCAATGTCTATACGAATCTGCGCAATCACAGTTTTATGTGAGTGAGAAAAAGTTCCACACACAGACACTATCGCTTCAACATTGACAATGGACCTTTTTTGCCCACAAAATTTCACAGAAGTTGCTCATACCAAGAAGGGGAGGTAAAGGTGGCAGCTTTGGCAAGTGAATGCGTCCAAACAGCTTCCCTCCGGCTACGGAACAAATAAACAAGGTCACGATGCCAAAGAGATTCCCGCCCGGGAGACATTCCTTCTCTGTAATGGACCACACCACCCCAAAGAGCACTGCGGCCATGGTCACTGCAAAAACAAACAGATACTGGGTTAAATCAACCAGCAGATCACTTAGAAAACATAATACATTTTTATCTACCATACACCACTGTTCAAAAGTTTAGATATTTGTTTAAAGAAAATGATATTTCTATTCAGCAAAGATGCTTTACGTTGATCAAAAGTGAAAATAATTCTTTAGCAGGAAACGTTAGAATGATTTCTGAAGGATCATGCAACAATAAAAACTGGAGAAATGATGCTGAAATTTCAGCTTTGCCATCACAGGAGTAAATTATTTTAAAATATATTAAAAACAGTCATTTTAAAATGCAATCATATGACTGTTCTTACTGTATTTTTGGACAAATATATACCGTTTGGGTGAGCATAAAAGACTTTTAAAAATCCTTTGAAGAGTAGTGCACGTGACATGCAGTCTCTAGCATCAAGTTTTGGAAGATTATTGACTCTGTTCTAACCTTTGGTGATAATTGCAGCCAGCAGGCCTCTGGGCGGGCACGGGCATAGTCTGCGCAGCCAAGGGCAGCATTCGTACGGAGGGTCTGTGTTGGTGTAAGCGTCAACTGAAGACACCGGTCGTGGGACATAGGTCGTCTCCTCAGTCACACTCGGATTGGGACTCTCTGGGCGCTTCGGAACCACAAGGACTGTCTGACTGACAGTAAGGTGATGCTGTATGAGAAAATGAAGAGTGGAGAGAAGCAGTGTTTTTAGTAGCAAAATCTTAGTTTGAAGATGTTTTTATCCAGTGCAGAATCCAGAATCCAGTATTTCCAAATGACTGAATCCACACCAATTGAACGGAAACGGAAGGGGTAGTCGTGTCCTAATGGTGAGGGACTCGGGCTTGTAACCTGAAGGTTGCCGGTTCGATTCCCATGCTGGCAGGAATTGAAGGTGGGGATTGTGAATGAACAGCACTCCCTCCACCTTCGATACCATGACTAAGGTGCACTTGAGCAAGACACCTAACCCATAATTGCTCCCTGGACGCTGTGCAGTTGTTCACTACTCACTGCTGTGTGTGTGCACTTGGATGGGTTAAAGTCAGAGCACCAATTTCAAGTATGGGTCACCATACTTGACAATACGTCATGACTTAACTTAAGTTGCGATAGTCTTTCTTTCCCTACTGTAACATATTTCTGAGTGAAATGGCTTCTCAAACAAGAAGAAATGTAGGGCAGGACTTGATTTCGTCCATCGTGAATTGATCGGATTGTCGTAAACCCATCATCAGAGAAGGGAAAATTGAAAGTGGAAGATATTTTGATTAAATTACAAGGGCACACTTTTTTTTTAACAATGCGCGATATCCATAAAAAATAAGAATTGTCCATTTTAATTTTATGGTGATAAACCAGGATAAAAACAAATGATTTTTTTTTTTGGAGGGGGGGGGGGTGTAAAATGAAGTAAAAAAAAATAAAATAAAATCTAAAAAATATATATATAAATAAAATACAATATATAAAACATTATTTCAGCTGACTGGTGTTATTACAGAACAACATACTAACAAAATACTAAAAAAATATATTTTTGTAATAATTTTTCCCGTCAAATTTTAAATCCAACTTTATTCTGACAAGTTGACTAACATATGTGAAATATTTTAAATTAAAACGAATGTAAAACAGCATTTATCAATACTCTCACTGCAAGCTCTAATTAATATTTGAATGTACTTAAACTGCTGATCTAGCGCATTACAATGTTTGTTAATTAAACAAATTAAGGTTATTATGAAGTGTTAACTCTTTCATACAGTCCATTAAGTCTTAAGATGCTCCACATAACAATAAAGACAACTCTCCCATTTCTTAGAACCAATTTTACCTCAAAAAAGTCTGACAAACAACCTACTTCAGCATGATTTCCCAGGACGGAGGCTGCATCCTCGGTCCTGTGCGAGTATGTGGAGTGAGCTGAATGGGGTCTGGACTGGGCATCCTCCATGGCACTGCACTTCTGTTCTATCCTCGCGCGGGTCTTCTAGCCATTGCACGCGCTCATGACCGGCTCCTGTTCAGCTATTACAATATCAACCTATCGATAAAGCCCGATTAGGTGTTTTCAATGTGCGAAATAGTACCAGTACTAGGGGGAAAAGGGACTGTTTTGTCCAACAGGTTAATCGGATTGTAACAGGACTAAACGCGACGCCTGGGCCATATGGTGCTTTACCAGACTGAAGAGCGCGTGGCATATGGTCTGTTTATAAGACTGTAGTAAACCACTGAGCGTCACTGACATTACAATGTGTGCATGTGTATCTTCAACAAGAGACTATAGAGTCATATTTATTTTGTGTAATATGTCATATTGTTTTGACATCTATGTGATGATGACATCAGTTGACTGACATGAATGGGTAAAAAAAAAAAAAAATCGTGTCTTCAAACCGCCTTCAAATCTCACGCAGACGTACGGGTAATGTCTTCAAGGGATTAACCGGCACGTGCTGAGGTCTATACGAACAAAAACAAAGATTACTGAAAATATACGCTCTCGCGCTTTATCCTCAAAACTACGGACACACTTTAAAGGTTAATCTTTTACCCGGTGGGGGCATCCGGAAGTGTGAGTGACAGATGGAAGCTGTTCTTTTGCAGGCTCTGCGTTCGTCCAGCCCGAAGAAATAAAATGGTCCAATCAGGTTATTTTCCCAACCCATTTTCTGACAAGTCCCGCCCCTTATGCAGTATAATTGGCTAGATTTGAGAGCAACGGACAAATCACAAGAGGTTGTCAAATGACTGTCTATTTATGCGACATCCACAGTGTTTTATGCTTTATATGGTTAATTTGAATAGAATAAAACAAAATAAACCCTAACAGTTTCAACGATTATTCTTTTAAATTTCTTGTATTTTTTGTTTGTTTTTTTAAAGTACAAAAACGATTTATTAATCCTAATTTTGACTCATGAATAAGACACGTCTAATAAAAGAAGAGAGTAATTGACAAAATAATTTTAATTACACTTGGCATATTATAATTATTCCAACCAAGCAATTCATTTTTATACAAAGCTGAAAAGTAGATGACATGTTCGGCAATAAGTGAGCTTGACATCCACAATTTAGTAACACAACCCATGATTAGATTTATGAAATACAGGAGGGAAATAACAACACATTATATGTAGTTTATGAACTGCAACCAATTTAACATTATTGGCTAAGAACGATTCAATATTCAATGAAATCAAGACATGGATTTACGGAGCTCAGGAAGGACCCACAGCATTAACGGTTTAGATTTGGCCAGTGATAAAACATCCTCAGAGTCTCCAGCCTCCATCAATGATAGCTTCCGTTCCTGTTACATAGGCAGACTGCAGGAATAAAACTGCTTTGATTATTTTTAAACTTAAAAGTATTAATAACATGTGTAAAAAGCCTCATAATGATCCAGTGAACTGTAAAACAACATCAGTACCACATGTATGTGTCTTAAAATTATATCATAGATAAGAAGAGTGTACAATGGTCAAATACTCACCTCATCTGAGGCCAAGTACACACACAGATGTGCCACTTCCTCTGCCGTGCACATTCGACCAGTCTTTTGTCTGGCCATAAAGTCTTTAAAAGCCTGAGAGGTGAAAGACACAAACTCTATGACAGACAGAGAGACTGACAGACTGAACTGTGTGTTTATAAGTAACTGTTGTAAAAACATTTTTTTGTGTTTTACTGTGTAGACTATTTGTATACACATACATGTATATTATATATACATTATATATATATATATATATATATATATACACACACACACACAAAACAGTTATCTAACCCTAATTGATGCACTGTAAAAAAAAAAATCTGTTAAATTTATGGTAAAAAAACAAAAAAACAGCTGCATATACAGTAGCAACATTTTAGGTTTTACAGATTTAAATTAAATTTACAGTAAAAAAAAAAAAAACATTAATTTCTTGGAGTAATATTAATTTACAGGCCTAATGATGTAATAACATCTGTTTTGTACCTTTGTAATACACTAACAACCACCAATAACAAACGGTGATGAGTCACATGATGAATCAAAGCTCATCAGAAGCAGCTTTTCCACAAGCTGAGAAGGACAATACTAATATATAGGAGGTGCACACACACACTAAACACCATCATGGTAACACATGACATTTAAAAAAAAATGCAATAAACATTAATTTAACTACATTAGATGTAACATAAAATCCTAATGTACATAACTGATTGAAAAAACTAATAAAGCCTTAGAAGAAACCGTTATTTCAACGAAAATACACTAAATGTGAGATGTCACGCAGGGAATTCTGGAAATACCAAATTACGATTTTTCACTGTAAATTAAAATGTAAAAAAAATTGACTAAAATGTAAATGTAAAAAAAACTGTAAAAATGTCTTTTACTGTTAAAATCATGATTTTTTTTTTACAATATTGAGTGTGTAGATTTTCATTATGGAAGACCCATCATGGTCATATTTCAGGATGACAATGTGAAGATCCATCAGGCTCAAATTGTGAAAGAATGGTGGGGAGGGAGCAAGAAGAGTCATTTTCACACATGAATTGGCACCTCTCCAGACCTTAAATTCATTGAAAGTCTTTGGGAAGTGCTGGAGTTGACTTTATAAAGTGCTTGACTCTTGCATTATTAATACAAGATCTTGGACAAAAATTGATGTACCTCTTGATGGAAATAACATCACAACATTTATCTCCATCAAGAAGTCCATCAATTTTTGGTCAAGATTCTGAGAAGAAAACAACACACATTTGAAGATTATACAAACAGCTTTAGATTACTGTGTCACTTGTCTGTGTAGCACAACGTCTTAGTAATAGGTGGTATAAATATTGGTAACAAGTACCTGCTCTGGATCAGGACTGGCCTGAATTCTCCCACGTAAAGATGGCGTATCTACAGTTCCTGTAAAGTTCAAGAGAAGCAAAGGGACTTGCATTTCATCATTAGGTACAGAGGCATTTTTGTATGTTACAGACACTCAATAGAGGAAACCAATCAATAAAGTAGCTTACCAGGGCAGACACAATTGCAGCGGATGCCTTGCTCCAGGAAATCAGCTGCCACTGATTTGGTCAGTCCAATGACGGCAGCTTTAGACGTGCTGTAGACACATCTGTTAGCAACTCCTGGACATGCAATTAAGGATGAGCAATTAGGAGAGGGCAAACTTCACTTGACCTGGAATTTATCCAAGCATAAGCTGAACTGGAGATAATGGGGGTAAGATAATATGCCAAGAGCTACATGGAACAATGTCAATCATCACATGTAATTAGGAGCAAATGGTCAAACCTCGATACACAACATGATGTATTACAGCAGCCCATTTATAATTCAGGATCAAAATGCAAATAGGTTTTAATCAGAAAATAGCATTTACCTTTGATACTAGATGCCACAGATGCCATATTGATGATATTACCAGATTTACGAGCCAGCATCTATATGGAGATGGATAGGGGGAATTTAGTTTAAATTGCCTGAAAGGCTAAAGTAACATTCTTCAAATCAGACAGGATTATTGTGTTCATGCAGTTGTCATGATCCCATGATGATAATTTAACCAGATATACATTACAGTTCAAAAGTCAATGCAATGTTTTTAAAGCAATTAATATTTTAATTCAGCACGGCAAAAAAAAAAATTATAATGTTAGTGTTATAAAATTACAAAAATATTTCTTTTTCAAATAAATGTTCTTTTGAACTTTCTATTTACCAAAGCATCTTTTAAAAAAATGTATCACAGTTTCCTCAAAAATATTAGGCAGTACAACTGTTTTCAACAATGATAATAGGTGCGTTCACGCCATGCCATGTCTGAATTACAGTAATTGCAAGATAACAACATTTGACGTTCCACTCAGAGCTGTTCACATCCTCGGAATGATGTGTTTTTATGGCAACACTTATCAATGCCAAAATGAATCTATAGAGCTGTCAGGTGGTACAAGTTGGAGCTCTCAGAAAATATGAGTTTATAAGCAATTCTTGAAGATGCGTCGCTTTTTATATGTTGGAACCTAGTAAGTAATGGCAATTCCTACATGGCGTAAATGCCACATAATAAGAAGAAATGTTTCTTAAACAGCACATCAGCATATTAGATTGATTTCTAAAAGATCACGTGAAATAAATAAGAGACTTCTTTCAAAAAAAAAAAAAAAAAAACTTGCACCAACCCTAAACTTATGGACGGTAATGTATGAGCTAGCATCCGCATAATAATGTATAAAAAGTGAACGAATTTGACAGACATTCATACTTCATCAACAAAGGAACAATGTTTGAGCACATTTCTGCCATCAGAAGGATTAAGTAGTTAAAGTTAAAAGTTCATAAAGAGATTGTAAAATCCAAATGAATCGAGCAGTGTATTTTCTGAAGAGACACGATTGCTTTACATGATGAACAGATTGAATTTAGGCTCAACTCACTCCTCAGCTGAGGTAAACAGAAGCTCAAGCATGTTCGCTTGAGGTTCATTCTCGTGTTATGCAGCACGTTTGAGCTTCCGGAAAAGGTTTGTTCTCGTGCATTAAAGCATGTACGGTTGAGCTTCTGTTTATGTTCGCTGATCAAAGTTTACATGTGATTAAAGCCTAAACTCAATGTGTAATATCAAATAATGCGATTGAGTCTCTCATGAATATTTGGACTAAACCACTCAATTCATATGGATTAGTTGTACAATCTCTTTATGAACTTTTTAAAGCCTCAAAGTGGTAGTTACGTAGACTGTCAATGGAGGGAAAGAAATCTCTCAGATTTTATTAAAAATATCTTCATTTGTGTAACGAAGATGAACAAAAGTCTTTCGGGTTTGGAACGACACGAGAGTGAGTAATTAATGACAGAATTTTCATTTTCGGGTGAACAAAACAGATGGGGGTGAAAAAATTCTCTCTAAATATAAAGGTCTTAGTGTAAGAGGTAACATATGTTCTGGTCCAAGGACAAGATGACCTTAGGAAGGAAGGCCTTGATCATCAGGTACATGCTACGGACATTCACATTCATGGTGAAGTCCCAGTCAGATTCCTCGCAATCCAGTATTGAGCCATGATGGACAAATCTGTGTAAAAGAAAGAAGAATGAGAAATTGTGAGCACACTAAAGTAACAGTTCATTCAAAAATGAAAAAAAAAAAAAAACTCATGCTTTTTTTTGTCATTCCTGAAATGAGATTTCTGGAAGATGGTATATTCTGAAACTAGGCAGGATAGGCTACATATAGAAACAACATATAATATCCATTTTTGTGTGTATAGATATAGCTTTAAAAGTTAGCTTAAGTTATATATTCACTGATTTAAGGAGAAACACCAACCCAGCCACATTGAAGAGCACATCCACGTGGTCAAAGTCTTTGGCCAGGGCCTCCACTTGGTCTTTCTTGGTAACATCAACAACTTTGGTTTTGATGCCTAAAAAAAGCAAGGGAGAGAAAAAAAACGCATTCCAGGAATCAGAAGAGCATACAAAAGCCTGAAGGGAGAAGCACCCTTGAACTAAAGTAATTTGTTTCTAACATAATGGGATTATGTGGCAAAGCAGAGCAGTATGAAAAGGGGGGCTAAAAAAGACCCACTAGCCTTTGAAATCTCTTTTGTGGGTGAAAAGTCTGAAATAAACATGCTCAAAGATCAAAGTAGATGCTTGAGCAAATTAAGAAGCAAACACACATGAGCAGGTGTCCATAACAAAATTTTGGATTTGAAATTTTCTTTTTTTTTTTTAGACATTTCTGGTAATAACAGAATCAAATTAAAGAAAAATAATTTAAAAATGTTTCTGTAAACACTAATATACTTCAACAGTGTCATTAAAAACATTTAAAAAAGATTTCTATTTTAAATAAGGGCTGTTCTTTTGAATCCTGAAACAAAGTAGCACAATTGTTTTTAAACATTAATAACAATAAATGTTATTAAGCATCAAATCAGCATATTAGAATGATTTCTGAAGGATCATGTGACACTGAAGACTGGAGTAATGATGCTGAAAATTCAGCTTTGCCATCACAGGAATAAATTACATTTTAAAGTACATTAGAAATAAGTTATTTTAAACTGTAATAATATTTCATAAGATTACTCTATGTTTGATCAAATAAATCCAGTCTTTGTGAGAATAAGAGATTTCTTTCAAAAACAGTAAAAAAATATATATATATAACTTTTGAATGGAAGTTCATTTTCCACAGTGATGTATAAAATTGTGACAAAAATTCATATTTCATCATTTCAAGTCAAGTGAATTGGGTTCCTTTCATTAAAATTTCACAGCATGTTATTTTATTAGCCTTATATTTAAGATTAGAGAAACAAAAATAAAGCTAGGAAATAACAGTAAGATTTTTTTTTCACATTTACCACTAGATGGCAATACATAGCTAGTCACTGGAATAAATACCTGGAATGCCATCCAGCTCTTTAAGTTTCTCTTCGTTGATATCTGTAGCGGTGACTTGAGCACCTTCCTTGGCAAAAGCCTGTTACAATTAAGAAAACATTACCGTTAAAGTCAAAAAACAACAACATTCATGATTAACATTAGATAATTATAACCTCATAAACAAAAACATACGCTTTGTTTTAATGACTGAGCAAACAGTGTGACTCTTGTTAATCTACTACAATATCACATGATGTTTGTTAACTTTCTCAACCTCTTCAGGCAGGTTCATGCTTTTTACTTTAAGATGGACAAATGCAATGCAATATCATGCCAAAGGATATGAATTAGAACCTTAAGTTTCATCAAATCCATTCCTCTTGACCAGAGGAGAACTGGCCCCAGACTAAGCCTGGTTTCTCCCAAGGTTTTTTTCTCCGTTTTGTTGACAAGTTTTGGTTCCTTGCCGCTGTTGCCTTTGGCTCGCTTAATTTGGGGACGCTTGCTTGATATTCAACAGTGTTTTTGGTTTTTGGTATGCCTGCATTGGCACCGTTGTACTGAGCTGAGTGCTTCTCCAGTGCTGATATACATAAATTAACTAGACTAATAACTACTGATCTTTGCAACGGAATGAATCAATAATATATAGAATAAGCTGGATAATGACATCATTTTCTTTGGGAGCTGCTGTGCAGCCAAAATTATTTGCCAATTATTAATGTAAAGCTGCTTTGCCACAATTTGCATTGTAAAAAGCGCTAAAGGTGACTTGACTTGATATTGAGAAGGGTTAGTGCACACAGCAGGGCTGAGGTGACCTAAAATCTTACTATATAAACGTTTCAATAACACTCCGCCAGTGAGATTCATTTGACGACAATTTGTGCAATGGCATGTGTTCCCTCCATGTGATCTGACAACTGGCTGAGGGCTACGGTGTTTCCTCAATCTGCAGCTTCTCTCATTTAATAATCATTTGAATATCCACTTGATATGGAAATTTATTCACCTAGTAGGTGTGCCTCTAAAGCACCCCCAGCGCTCTGCTGATAACGTGCTGTTGACTCACAGAGATCAAATTTGCCTAAATGATCTGAGACACTTTTCTTCACCCCTTAATGATTAATTATAGCATTTTTATAATAAAAATGCTGGTAAAAATAGAAAATAGGTTGCAAAAGCTAGACAGTTTCTTCCCTCGAGCTGGGTTTAACATTTACCATAGTGTTCCTATGTCCAAGAATTCTACATCTACACTTGACAGTCTTAAAATACCATGCTGACAGCCCTTGCATGACCAGCTTTTATTGAAACGGGAAACACATTGCAATTGCAAACCCTCAGAGTAATTCCATTTATTATATGCATCGATGTGGGGCTGTCAATAAGCCACAGGAAGAGTGCTGCAAACTTATAGAGTTGTAAGCAGGAAGTGATTGAAGTAAAATAAATGGTTACTATTGCAGAGGCCTTTCCAATGCCTTGTGCTGCTGCAGAAAGGACTATCACTTTTCCATCCAATCGGCCCATTTTCTTCGATAATAACCTAAACGTGTAAAAAAAAAAGAGCTTTGTTAGTTTGGTTAGATTAAATGCTATAAAAGATGGCAACACATTTATCTTTTTACTCATATCTATCAGTTCATGTTTAATATCCCAACTGAAATGTTTATGCATATTCATTATTTTTAAAATTCATGTTTATATCTCATTTCACTCCAGACACATAATATTCAACATGAGTAACACAACATACATGCAGTAGAATCAGAGTTCTTCGCTTGAAACAATAATAATAATAATAATAATAATAATACTAAAGCATTACTTGGCTGATAATCAGTTGTTGGGTAATTGTAGGTGATGAACGTCTCTGCAGCAGTGTACAATTAATCTTGGATCATAACGACATTATACGACGTTAATTTAGTTTAAATATGGGTCTAAAGGGTGTCACGTGACGGTTCAGAGGTAATTCAGTACAGTAAGTTTTATAAATGAGAGTAAACAAACATAAAAAGACGCAGCTTACGTTTAAGCGCCCTAAATACTTCACAATTAGACAGGAAGCGCAAGTAGAGCCTTTTTACAACAACGAGGAACAACTTAGTGTCAACTTGTGTGCTCCAGAAAAACACACGTGATGAGCAAACTTCACTGGCGTTCAGGTTTCACTGTTCTATCAAAATAAAAGTCAATTTTTATTCATTTATGTAGCACATTTAAAAACAACTTTGTTGCCCAAAATGCGTCACAGCCATTTCAAACAGGAGATTGTATAAAAATAAAATAGACATAAAATAGCGAAAAACACCATAACAACTTAAACCTACACACAAATACCCAATTTCATTATCATGACCTCACACCCAAAGACAGATCCCTCAGGATCCTCTACCTTCAAAAGTCATACAGGTAGAGTTGTTTGCATACAATGTGATTATTTATTATTTATTATTATTTATTATAGTTATTATTATGGGGAAATACTTATGTGGTTTTGAAAATAATAATTATAATACAACCAGATTTTATTTTTTGACACATGTGTGTTATTTGTGTGTTTTTTGTCATGAATAATGGCAGGACCTGGAGATGAGAGAAGTATAATAAACCTCTATTCAGAGTGAAATGGATATCTATAGTCATTCCACTCAAAGAGAATACATTAGCTCACTTTCAGATTGATTAATCTCAACTGGAAGGAGTAGATACTGGACCAGGTCATATTTAATATTAATTTTATGAAACTTTTACACAGTAGTGTTTTCCATATGGGAAAGAAAAAAGAATTGTTTCATACCCTGGCAAAAACTGTGACAAATTGCACACATCTGAAGCACTAAGGAAGAAGTAAGGATGAAATCAATATTTCACTGCTACATGTATGAATCAAGAAATCTACTGGTGTAATACAACATACATGGCTGGATAATGGGTAAAAACTATAGCATTAAAAAGTGGTGTCACAGTCAAACAGGCTTTTATTTTGAAACAAACATTAACTCACATAATATTGTACCTATATATTTATACTCAAATTATATATATATATATATAATTACACTGTTGACCCTTCTTTTACCCCATAATCAACCCTTAAACCTAACCATACTATCAAACCTGCCCTAAACTTGCCCATATTTCACCTCAATGGCATCAAGTGTTTTGCAATACAATATGAAAGTATATTGTACCTAACATTTTTTTTTTCAATGTAAGTGCATAGTAGTTAAAGGCACTTTTTTTTTTTTTTGCTGCTTTCTGATGCTGATTGTTATGTGCCAAATATGGTGGCCTTTTTGACACAAACATCATGTTATGTTGTTGTTGTTGTTTTTATAAGAGATTCACAATTTGTAATGAATGAACTTTCAGCTTAAAGACTCCATTCTACATTTACTGTCAAGAGGTACTATAGGACCCAAATCCAATCTAAGGTCAATGCGTGAGCAATGTGGTACAAAACATTAAATGGACCCACAAGCAAATTGTTTCACTCTTAATACTTTGATGTTGAATTTATCCCATCATCCAATTCACAGAGCTGAAATTAGTGCTTTGTGAGCTTAGAGGCATGAGAATAAAAACAGTGCTGGAGCGAGATACATATGGGGTCTGTGTAGTTCAGTGGATGTCTTATTAAGGCTGTAGGAAACCTTTAATGGCTTATCGATCCTCCAAAAAAAGTATTGAGGTAAATAAGGTTTTTCTGCCTGGGGCTTATTTTTCTTTTTACATCACAGGCTTGCCATTAAGCCATCCATTCCTTTGATTTAAGCACATTAATAGATTTATTTATACATGAGCACAGGTTACAGAAGATAAAAAGTGAATGCGTTCAGTAGTGGATAAATAAAACTAGCAATTTTGTAGAAAAAAAGTGTCAATCAGCCATTCAATGAATAGTATAGTCAAACCATTATTAAAGCCATTAAACCATTATTAGAATATATCACATTAATCATAAAAATTGTATATTGGACAAACTTTTTGGCTAGTCACTGGCCACTTTATTAGGTACACCTTGCTAGTACCGTGTTGGACTTCCTTTTGCCTTAAGAAATGCCTTAATTTTTTGTGAATTCAGCAAGGTAATGGAAACATACCTCAAAGATTTTGGTCCAAACTGACCAGTTTGTCTGCTCCCGTTCCACCACGTCCCAAAGGTGCTCTGTTGGATTGAGATCCGGTGAATGTGGAGGCCATTTGAGTACCATTGTCATGTTCAAAAAACCAGTTTGATGATTTAAACTTTGTGACATGATGAGTCATCCTGCTGGAAGAAGCCATCAGAAAATGTGTACACTGTGGTCATAAAGGGATGGACATGGTCAGCAACAATACCCAGGTAGGCTGTGATGTTTAAATGATGCTCAATTGGTACTAAGGGGCCAATAAAATATCCCCCACACCATTACACCACCAGCCTGAAACATTGATAAAAGGTAGGATGGATCCATGCTTTCATGTTATTTATGTCAAATTATGCCGCAGCGGAAATTGAGAATCATCAGACCAGGCAGTTTTTTCCAGCCATCTATTGTCCAATTTTGGATATTTTTTTCTTTTTCAGACCATTCTTTGTAAACCCCAGAGATGGATATGCAGTTTCTGAAATACTCAAACCAGCCCGTCTGGCACCAACAACCATGCGATATCCAAAGGTGATTAAGTTTGGACTTAAAACTGCTAAGTTTGAACTTCAGCACATCATCTTGACCATGTCTACATGCCTACAAGCACTGAGATAGGCTATAGCCATAGGATTGGCTGATTAACGAGCAGATGAACAGGTGTGAACTGAAGTGGCTGGTGAGTGTTTGGACTACATTTTGCTATATAGTCCAAATTCATAGTATTCAAAAAACAGTAGGTAAAAAGTACCCAGATGACCTATTACTTCCGACGAAATTCTGAAGTGCACATTTGATGGACACTTTAATATCCCATGAGGCCAAATGGAGGATTTATGACTGGCAGTGAAGCGAAGCAACTGATGCTGGTTGGTCACATGACAGTAACAACATGGCAGGAATCGGCCTACGTCTGAATTTAATTCATACTACCCATATACATACTATATAGAAAAAAATTTTGACAATCCCAAAGTAAATTCAAATGTAGAACCTCAGACAGTGTGTAATTTCTTATAGGTGTCATATTTTAGTTTTTGTTGTTCTGGAGAAATGAGAGTTCTATTTGTAACATGATATATAGTACTATATTCTGGCAGGGCACAGCAGTCTTTCATCACTGTTAGGGCTGAGATCCCAATATGACTGATTCACATCACATTGCACAGATAGTCTAAACACTGTGTGCAGAGATTAATAAGATTCCCATTGTGAGTGTTAGATGTAATTCTGTTGAATTAAGTTTTGTGAAGTGAAAAGTGGAAGCAAAAATAATTCAGGCTTCCACAGCTTACTGATTCATTCATTTCGCACGACCAACACATCAACTGATTCCACACTCATGAGCAGATAAGTAATTGCTGAAGTTGAGTGTTTAAAAAAAATGCACATACACGCAAACACCCATAAAGTCAGTGGTATTGTTAATTAGCACCTTGACAACTTAAATGGAAAGGTTGCTTCTTAGAAGACTGGATAATTGATTTCTTATTATTTTCACATTACTGCAATAAGGCATATCATTAATCAAGTACCCCCAATTAGTCCGAGCTGCAGAGAGTAATGTAACCGTCTGATTTGTCCTACACGAACATAACTTTCATGTGAAGATTTATCTTACTTTCTTTCCACAAATGGGCTTGACTGTTTCGATTTATCCCAAGTGATAAGTGAGTAAAGCCCTTGTCTTTTTTAATCTACTTTTAATAGATTTCATTGTAGATCAGACCATTCTCTAGTAATGAATCTGAACAGAACAATATTTTTAAAAAGAGACCCACCCAAAACTGTATTTCTCAATATTCAGTAATTTACAACGTTGACATTTATACATTAGCAGATTACCCATGAGTTTAGGCACTCTTCCTCAGACTTTGTTACGAAGATACTAATATTTCCATAGGATTAAGAAGCACAAAATATCAGAGACTGAAATTTCAATGTTTAATGTGTGTTGGATCAGCATTGCAATTTTGATTAAATGAATGCTGAACCAACATCACTTCATAATGTTGTTTTTGAAATCTCAACATTGTTTCAACATTAACTAAGTGTGGAAGAGTGATACTGAAGCAATATCACTTTGTAATGTTAATTCAATGCAACTGACGCATCAACACTGACTCAACATTGTTTCAATGATTACATGCTATGTGGGCAATCTGCATTCATTCAAATTGCAATAGAACACTAATTGCAGGGACAGTTTCCCTCGAGCTACCAGGGTTAAGTGTCATTAGTCACTGTGAACAGGCAGGATTGTTGAACCAAATGTTGCACTGGAATCATAAGTACAGGAGCATATGCATGCAGATAAAACACCACAAGATTCTGATATTTTTGAAGTAGTTACTGTCATGGTCAACATTGGATTATTAAATATACAGTGGGATTCAAAAGAGACCACTAGTGAAAATGAAATGTTACCCTTTTTTCTAATTTAATAATTAGCTTTATACAACAGTTCAAAAAACAACAAGTTAACATTGTGTAACTTACATTTTAAGCAATACTGCTATTATTTTTTTTTGCCCTGCCAGCGGAAAATAATGCCAAACAAAGCAACAGCATAACTATTGCAACACAGTGGTGTTTCATTCCCCAAATCGATTCACTGAATGATTCAAATGACTCGCTGATAAAGACTGCACTCACTCATTAACATCTACTCGTGTACCGGTGTAGTTCAGAAGGCTATAACAAGCGGTGATTACAATCACTCATGCTAGAACCCTCTACAACGTGGCTATATAAGCCTTGAAGTGGCACCAGTTCGCTACTTGGTGAAGACTCTTGGAAATGTTACATTGGGTCAGTGCTTTTTTTTTCCTCCAAGAGGGCCTATAGAGGCACTTATCTACCTCCACCCTTAAGGTGTACATGGCTACCATAGCAGCAAACCACAACATTATGGATGGCAGGTCCTTAGGAAAGCATAACCTAATTATTAGGTTCCTGAGAGGTGCGAGGAGGTTGAATCCTCTGAGAATGCACCTCATCTCCTCTTGGGATCCTTGGTCTTAAAGGCCCTGCAGAGAGATCCATTTGAGGCTTTACAGTCAGTTGAGCTCAGATCGCTTTTTATGAAGACAGCCCTCCAAATTCCACTCACCATTGTCAAGAGGGTGGGGGACCGGCAAGCCCTTTCCATCAACAAAATCAGTTGGGGCCGGCAGACTCTCACATCATCCTGAGACTCTGACCTGGCTACATACTTAAGGTTCCCACTCTTCCTTCAGGGATCAAGTAGTGAACTTGCAAGGTATAAAGGAGGAGACCCAGCCCTGTTTCAGTTGTGCCCAGTGCACGCTTTGCACATATATGTAAATTTTTGCACAGAGCTTTAGATGATCTGAACAGCTCTTTGTCTGCTTTTGAGAACAGCAGAAGAGGAAGGCTGTCACCAAACAGAGAATAGCTCACTGGATTGTGAATACTATTCTCTTGGCTTACCAAGCCCGGGGTATATCATACCCCTTGGGAATGAGAGCTCATATGACCAGGTTCGACGAACAGTGCCTCATTGGCAGACATCTGCAGAGCTGCAGGCTGGTCCATGCCCAAGATTCTATAATCTTGGGGTGGAACCAGGTTCATCTCTAGTTTTAGGCACCAACAGGTAAAACTCGGATGACTGGCATATATTCCTCGTGTCAGCGCCACTTCCCTCTCTGAGGTGATAAGGAGATGACAGTCCAGGAGAGTTTCCCATGGTTGGTGAACTCAGGACCCTTTTTCCATCCTCTAAGCACATGTGCGGTAGTAGAGCTCACTACCAGACCCATTACTACTAGATGAGCCCCTGTTCTGGATCAGGTGCTCCATATGTGTTGACTCCCTATCGGCAGTCCTATATGTGTATTTCCACTGTTCAGTTTCCCTGATGGTGTGTCTTCCCCTGGTCACCAGTCGCAGTGGCTGGTAGTCTCCCCCCTAGTAGGTGGAGTCCACCACAGAGACTTTTTTTGTAGTACTTCCCTTGGTAAGTCCATAGGATGTATTCTCCATGTAGAAGCCATTGGGTTACTAACGTTATTACTCAATGTCTTTACTATTTGTGACTATATTTCTGCACTTCCATTTTAGGATTTTCCTGTAGGCAGCCATTTTAAAGAGGAAGTGATGTGGCAATGCTCAAACAGATTGTAAAGATACTTTCCCACACAGAAGTGGCTATAGATCAAAGCAAGCCATTACACTCCACATATTAATCTCACCTTCGAATAGAATGTGGTTTCCATAGTGTTCCCTTTTCGGCAGAAAAAGGTGAACACTTCCCCAATGTTAACAACCAGGTGTGCTCAGCTGTAAAAATATAAATAAACACTTTTACAGCTGAAGTGACCTATTCTGTAAGGGACTAGCAGTCACGTTCCCTGGATGTTCTGGTCTGAGTGCACTTGTTACTTGGCACGCAAGACATTTTTACATTGCGGACATCTGCACCATCAAAGCTCATTTAGTATAGGTATCCCTTGTGTCTGTAATTTGACATAACGTCAAAGTGACCGACAGATGGAGGGAACGAGAAGTTGTTTCCCTCCTGCCACAACACTGAACTGATGCTGAAGTGGTCGAGACACTGTCTCGACTCCTTAGCACAACCATGCCAGCTCTCTTTTATGTCCAGGGAGGCTGGGCATGCAAATTTCATTCGCCAATTCCCATTGGCCTTTTCTGAATACGTCAGGGGTGTTTGGGGCTCCCAAGAGAAGAGAAACCCTCAGTGTCAGTAATTCGACACAACGTCTTCCTCCCTCCATCAGGAAACGGAGGTTACAATAGTAACCAAGAATTTATAGAATCACCATCCCTAGCAATGCCCTTCTCAGCGTTAAACTGCAGCTGAGGCACTTTCCTCTAATCCAAAGTGAGAGAGGTACTGAACAGGACAAATAAACTGAATGCCCCATTTCTCTCTTAGCCCCATTTCGTAAACACAGTTCCATCCTTCTCCACAGCAATGATTCAGCCTCCAGCATCAACTGTAATAAACGGCTCCACTGGAGATTCCTCCACCTCCTCTGGACTATGAGAATCGTCACAGCTGAATGTGGCTTTGCCTCATTTTACTGCTCTTCACCAGCATCTCCTGTTACTACAGATAACATTTACAAGGAAGGTGTTTTCGCTGATAATTCACTAGGACTGATAAATGCGATGTCATTTTTTTTAAACAGAATTCAATATTATGGAACAAAATAAAAAGTGAGCCATGTCATTTCACTCTCAGAAAAGAAGGTGCCCCCGAGCTCAGTCATTAGTGAGATGCTTTGCGCAAATGGATTTGCTATGCGACACCCTTAATGAATTTTCAAGAAATAAAAAAAGTTTTAGCAAGCCACAATTATTCTGATATTACACACAAGACTATTTTTATTAAATTGCCTCTGTGCTTACATTACACAAACACAAGCCAATTCTGCATCCTTCAGATTTTGAACAAATGACTGTAAGCATATGAGCATATAATTTCCATAATGTCGCTGCGCTGTAATATGTAGATTTCCCTCAACTAATTGCAGAACAGTGTGAAACACAATATATCTCAGATGGAAGTTATTTGAAGGCTCACGGGCTTCCAACAGCTCTGAACGCGACACTTCCAAAAGACATCTTAAAATTTAATAATGACTGACATGACCACAATAGCATTGCTTATACGGGATGCCCAATCCTGTTTCAACAGGCTTCAAGTGACAAATACTGAAAGAATGAACTGCTCTAGCCTCTACCAATTAAAGCAGCTTCATTACACATGCAATTTCAATTAAATTCAGCATTCAGATCATAGACCAATGCAAACGCTAGAGAGTTTATCACAGCCAGAGAGAATTCCCTCCATTATCCAGCACTCTCTGCCCTGCAGAAATGGATATTACCTCCTCAATAAGAGATGCTTTTAGATTGCAGGTAAAATAATTCAATGATAAAAACAAGATGTGCTTGTGAGACACTCCTGAAACTCATCTCTTATAGACTTCATTTACAATTTCTCACTGAATAGTTTGCACATCGACTCTAATAATGCAAACTATTGCTGCAAAATAACTGAAGTAAACGGATAGTTCACTCCAAAATGTTTCATTTACTCATCCTCATTTTGTTCCAACCCCGTATGCTGTTACTTTTTCTTTCTTTCTTTTTTTTTTTTTTTTTGTTTTTTTTTTTTTGGTGGAATATAAAAGTATAAACACTGACAGCTGTCCAGGGCCTGTCAAGTTCTGAAAAGATACAAAAAGGCACCACGTCATGTCTTCAAGTTGGACTCCAAGTTATGTTTAAATTGTATTTGATTTATTTCCTCTGTCCTGTTTCTAGTTTTGTAGTTCTTTTGGATCTCCTCGATACTCCTTCATCATTTCCACCTGTGTCTTATCTTGGGGCCGCTTACACAACATCATTTTCATCTAAAAACCTGAAACTTTTTATATGTTTTGGCTTTTAAATTACATTTGGAAGCCTGAAAACGCAAAACAAAACATTTGAAAATGGATTTCAAAGTGCGAGTTTTTGAAAACTATCACATATATCTGTCCAAACTACAAAAACGCGAATTTGTGAATAAAAGTGCATATTACAAGTTCAGCCTATAGGCGTGTAGTGATTCTTTACAAAGTGACATCGCCAACTACTGGCCTGGCATGCATACAACAGCGTTTTTAGTCCGTGTGAGCGGAAATCATTTTGACTTGACGACAATGTTGCCTGTATGTGGAAAAACAAAGGAAAACTGGAACGTTTTTGTGTAAACGCACTCTTAGTTGCTTGTCTATGTATTTATGCTCCAGTGTTTCCTGTGTTGTTTCACAGCAAATTCCCTAGTGTTAAATTAACACCACTTCATATGGGAACCACCAGCAGGGTGTTCAAAGTAACACTGAAGTTGTTAGTGTTAGAGTTAATTAGATACTTAAGTGATTAATTGAGTAATGATTGTTTGTTTATTGAGGACACCTAATGATTAAGAGGAAAGAGAAACACAAGAACTAAGACTGACTTCAGCCACAGCCTTAGATGAAATCAACTGAAAAGGCATTAAATCTGTTATTACTAAAAATACTGACTTTATTAGAAAATTCTTTAGAAAGGTTTAGAAACCTGAAATTTGCACCATTTCTTACATTTGGTTTTCAAATTAACCGTTTTTTTTTTTTTTAAGAAAACAGACATCAAGAATCACCATATGAATCTCAATAATGGGTCATTTTTCTTGCCACATTGCATACTGGGAGCCACTATAGTATAAAACTCATGTCTCCCAGCATGCATTGCAACATGAAGCTTGTCACCATTGATGAAAAACATATGCTGATTCTTGATGTCGGTGGGTGGCGATCAAAATCTATTGAAATTGAGCTTTTGATCCTTGATTTATTGACATTAGATTTGCTTTGAGTTTTCACAGCCAAATAAACAAATAGAAAAGATGATCAGGTGGTGTTGGTTATGTTTTAGTCATTTTTTGATATATACATTTATTCATTTGGCAGATGAATTTGAGTTGTTGTCCTGAGTTCTGCTCCAGTGTTTCCTGATTTCTGTTCATTGTGCTTGGATTATTGTTTGATTAAATAAAGCTCATCTCTGGGTTTCACCATTGCAATAGCACCAATATGAAAACACAAACGTGGTCCATTTAACTTGTATTCAATGTTTGCTGAAGCCATTCAATACTTTTTGTTTTGAAATTTAAGTAATTATTCACTGATAATCTTCCCCTCACACAAAATCTGCATCTATCATGAATTTGCCTCCATAAAAAAAATCTAGTCACAATGTATAACTGGAAAAAAACACTTGATTTATATAGAGGAGAGAGATAGCAAATCTGATCAAGAAGATGAATGATGAGCCTATGTTAACAAAAAAACATGGCTTAGAATTTAGCAGCATAGAACACCCCGTGTTTATTGCTTTTCTTGTTCTGCTGTTTCATGCTGTAATTCGGACATTTTCTTATTTGACAGATGTTTGTTTCTACAGCATATCATACTTCTGTCTTCATATTAGGAGTAAAGCCCATCCATTAAGCACTGAAAATTGCCTTAACTGTTCTCTAGAAATAATGTGATGCCACACAGAGAATTTCACTCCATTATTACAACCATCCTACCACTGAAATCTGAGGGTCAAAAGCATAAATATGATATTAGTTAAGTTAATGACCAGCTAAATCTCAAAGGTATATTTTACTTTTCCCAACTCACACTGAATATTTAAATCCAGTAATTCTTCACTGCAGATTTGTATATTTATTTTTTCCTTTCAAAATGTTAGAATATGAATTGACCAAATATATATGCTAATATGCATTCTGATGCTGATCATTTCATACAATAGTATTTCCAGAGACATGGGCCTATATCTAAATATGTAAATGTTCACAAAGAAAAATATCCCCTTCTCATATGAAATTATTGCTATTGAAACAATATATTCAACAGTCAGCATTAGGTAATTTACAGCACAGTATGGACCGCTGTATATGTGGCTATGAGGGTGTCTTTAAAAAGGATGTTGTAGGCGTTCGATCACAGCTAGCATTTTAGCAGAGGAACCAGAGCGAGAAACAGAACTGCTGCAGAGATCCGCCTTGTAGGTCAGAACAATAATGGCCAAAAACAGATGTTTTTCAGGATATATGAGGATCAAGATCACTTCCATTTTGTCATTTAAAAAGCATTTGTATCACAGGGGAGTGACAGCCATGACTCATAGCTCATAACTTGTAATCATTCTCTTATTTTCTAAAGCAGATAAAACTAAATGCAGTGGTAAAGAATAGCCTCAACTTTGTGGGAACAGTTGTCTCTAGCATTTCATAGCCTTTCAAAAAAAAAAAAGCCTGTGTCCACTTAGAAACGACTGTCCTTTTCTGTGTTGTGCATTTCAACCATATAAATCAAATACCACATTTTTTGTTCACATGGACACGTTTTGTCCATTACTGTTTTGAAAGCCATTCCTCTGTTAAAAATGGCTTGTGATACACATGATTAAACAACAAAAAGACAGTCACTTGTCGCAACCTTCTGTTTTGGTTCTTGAGAGTTTTGATTCAAGAACCGCTTGGAACGATTCAGACCGAATACAGAATGAATCATTCAGACTGCTTTAATGAACCGGTACAACTGATTCATTAAACAGATTCGAATATTGCAGTATTCATTATAAATGATTTATTTGTGCACATTATTATTATTATTATTTTCAAAATCCATGTTTCCTGTAATCTTTAATCAAAATAACTCCCCTCCCTCTTGCAGCTTCATCAGTTCTATGAAGAACTATATTGTAAATATAAATATATTTTATTTCCATTACAATTTTTCTTATTCAAAAAATCAGCCATTTCTGCGAAACAAAAATAATATTATTATTATTAACAACAACAATAATATAAACCTTAACACAAGAAAAGATTATCATTCAAATACTCAGTTGAAAGCTATTTCTTTGTCAAAAAGTCTTGCGATGCACATGAAAAACAGGCATGTGTTCAAGTTACTGAAATTCTGTACTGAAAAACACACTTCTCCCATGAGTCACTCACCAAAAGGTTTCTGCAAGTCTGCTGAAGATAACAAAATGTGGATTATTGAAAAGGTCTTCATGAAAGAAAGCTACTCAGCAGGCATGGATGTATACAATTTACATTGTGACAATTTAAGTGGTTCAGAAATGTTATTTATAGCCTATATATTTCTCATACATTTTCCCACATGCTGTACTTATTTTCAAATGATACACAAATGCAATAATAAGCTGCACTCAGTATTTATTATAGTGCCTATGATGATAATCTTTTCATTTAATACAACCTTGTAATTACCTTTGAGAGGAAATCTATCTGTATTGGTGTCATTGTTAGTATTTTGAGTTAGTTATTTTTCCAATAAAGTCGGACAGCCTTGGATCATTGCCACAACACAGCAAGAACAGCTGCCAAACCAACAGCTTTCAAAAGCCCGTTTTTGGAAGAAACTGAAACCAATAACCACATGAAATCTGAAAAATAATTTAGGTAAGAACAGCAGATCAAAAATTGATCAGATCAGAAACTTAACTGGAAGTTTAGTGCCGAACTGGAGCTCCGCCACAGCAGAAACTGTATTGAATAGTACGAGATGAATCCAGAAAATTGAGCTTCTTGCCCTATGGGAAAACCGTCCATGCTTAAAAGAGATTTTCATTACATGGAGTTCATTCTCTCTCCAGTGACCAGAAGGAAAATAAGCAAGCATGAATTTCCATTCCATGTTTTGAACAAACATGCATGTGAACCAAATACATATGTAAATCCTGTCTGGAGATTTGTAAACTCCAACGGTAAATATTGTATGTAACAGGCAAATACAAAATGCTCCTCATCTCTCTGACCCATGTATCATATCAAGATTTGATTTCTTGCTCAACTTGGCAAGCTCAAATAGAATAGGTTAGATTTGAGCATGTCTTGAGCCCTGAGGAGTCTGTTCAGAGATATCTGGCTCTTGATCATGACATGCACTCGATTTGAAAAGACCAGCAAACTAAGAGACACCATCATGCTCATTTCATCTTGTGAAATCGTCATTATTTAAAATAAGTCAATGTGATTTCTGTTGAATTTTGAATTAAAGATGATTAAAGGTTACATGCTGGCTTAAGTAAAACTACTCACTTTTATCATTCTGTAAATGCTGTACTTGTTAATAAATTAACCTCTTGTTTAATTAATGTATAATATTTCTAATAAAGCAATTAGGTGTAGCTTTTTATATTTGTTTTTTTAAGCCTTTCCAGGGACAGGGGAGTTAAAAATAATACAATTAATCACTATGCATTTTATATATGTATATATATATATATATATATATATATATAATATATTAGTTTTGTGTTATTGTTTTTGTGCTGTACCTACACAAATAGTATAATCAATCAAAAAAAAAGCAGAAAAAAAAACTAAAACTTATTCAACCACAAAAACAGCATCAGGATTATTATGCTTGGTTATGTTAATAAAGTATAAGTAAATTGTTGAAATGTTCAAGTATTTATTCATTTGCATGTATTTTACTATTATTTATTTCACAAAAAAAACATCTGCTTCACAGAAGAATCTTATCGAATAATTTAGGGAAACTGTGATTGCAGATGGTAACTATCAGCATCTATCGATTATGGAACCTCATGTGTGAAATTCTTCAATTGAATTTCACCTATTTCATTCCATGAGCAGTGTTGAACACTCCTAGTAAACAGCCTGGTCTCATTTCTTTTGCCAGCAATCCTTCATTGTGTAATTTCAATCTGTCACACTTTAATTATTTTTTTTCTCTTTCTGAAGGACTGCTCCCAGTAACATCCTGTTGAAGCTCGGCATGCCTGGTTAGCCAGACACCGCATGCGATGGAAGCAGGTTAAAGACAGCTTTATCTTGAAACGTTTCATAGTGCGAGATGATTTCTTGAGGGTTCCCCGAAGGGGAATCATATTTTTGGAAAAAAAGCTTTGCAAATATGCCTTAGTATGAGCAGATCTGAGATCAAAACAGGCATGTAGTCTTCCATAGGGAATTGATGGAATCTTGAAAGAAGAAGATAATGTACATTAAACAAACATAGCCTAAAAGAGTATCAAAAAGGCAAGTGGCTATTTTAAAAGGATAATTCACCCAAAAATGAAAACTCTTTCATCATTTACTAATCCTTAATTCATTGCATGTCTGTATGGATGGATTGAAAATCATGTTGTTTTGTCCCGCATTGACTTGTACTGTATGGACAAAGACACTTGAAACATACAGGTTTGAAAAAACATGAGGTTGAATAAATGAGCACAGAACTGTCTTTTTCTCTGTGAACAGATATGGTTTCTGTTGAGCTTTTTGATTTCTCCCATTCATATTTCGGTAAGTACCACCCTCCTCATTTTAAGAAAATAACTGGTATAATTAATGCTCATACCATGGTCTGTCTGAACACTCGATTCTGATTCTAGAAGGTGTGCAATAAAACTGTTTAATTCCAAGTCAGTTTAATCACCGTTCTGTATTAATGCTCTGTTTTCATTGAAGCACATACGCGTCACTCTGAGATACTGCTGCGCACACACAGAAACATCCAGAAGCACAGAATCTTTCACTCTGGTTCTCTGCCTTCACGTTACACATTAAAACCGTGTAATGCACGTCTAGCTGTTGATTATCCCTTATATGCCTATATTATGCATTCCATCCATTCACCCAATCAACATACAGCAAATTTAGAAAAGAGCTTGATTAGAGAAAAAAAAATGAATTAATGAAAGCCTGGTGTATGTATTCTACTACAGTAATCTGCATTGTTGAACTGGCTCCGTATTTAAGAAAGAAAGAAAAAAAGGATATCCATTCATTCAAATAGATAATCAGCAACACTGCATGGCTCATTGATTGCACAAGTGAGGAGTCCATTTGTGATTAGCATTGTTGTAAACATATGGTTATGAATGGTCCATGTGTTTTTGTATTTGTTTTTTTGCTGAAGAATGGTGATAATACCAGTTACTTGAGACAATCATACTTAAAAAGGATTCTATGTTGTTAATTGAACAGCCCATTTTCTTTA
This sequence comes from Zacco platypus, assembly GCA_038088235.1. Classification (NCBI taxonomy): domain Eukaryota; kingdom Metazoa; phylum Chordata; class Actinopteri; order Cypriniformes; family Xenocyprididae; genus Zacco; species Zacco platypus. The sequence goes on along the minus strand of CM076084.1, from coordinate 30,685,003 downwards.
TGCATTTCCTGGAAATCAAAACAAATTAAGTGGCAGATGGATAATAAAAACGAGCACACTGGGATGCTGAAGTGAAGACTAGTTAGGAGGTTTAATTTTGTTTTTTCATTTTATTCCACAAATGGGCTACATAAAGCATCTTCGCAATATTGTTATGCCACAATAAAACCATTATTCAAAACTTAATTTATATTCACTGGTAATTCACTCTGTGGATTAATTGCCTTCTAAATAATGAAAAAAAGCATCATTAACAGGTGAGGATTTTCATCTGATATACTGCCTTAATTATGCATTTATAATTAGACTATTCAAATATATTTGTAAGTAATTTTGTACTTTTGGATATACATTGAAATGCACAATATGGAAATACTGAATCTAAAATGTAAAAGTATTAACCTTAGCACAGCTTTGGAAACATACAAATCTTATCACGTTTACATTAAATTTATATGGGTAGATTTTACAAGACAGATAAGAGATAGTGAATAAGGACACAAATTTTTGTTACAAATTACAATAGACTATTATGCACACACACACACACACACACACACACACACACACACACATATATATGCTTAAAAGGTGCAGTATATTGACAGCTAGCGGTTGAAATCGGCATTTTCAAAATATTGAACATAGTTGTTGTCCTCCTCCTCAGACTCAGTTTTACCCGCGTTCAATATCTCTCTGTCTGGACAAATGGAAGCCGAGGCTTTTTAGGCTGGGTAGAATCTGAAATCTCTGACCCAGTTCGTTTGCTTGCATCCGTGGCTGCAATAAGCTTTGTTTTCCACCAAATGGAAACCCTGAGGTGTCCAAATACTGTTGGATACACTGGCAGCGGGCGGGAAATCATGACAAAAACAAAAAAAGACATTTCGTCATGGAACGCACATTTCGAAATAAAAAAAATTGGCTGTAGTATTGTTTTTCAGTAACCAGTATGTAAATTTAGTATATTCGGAAACATGATATTTTTATGCTTAAGTATAGTAAAAAAAAAAGACATACAGCACCTTTAAAGGGTTAGTTCACCCAAAAATGAAATTTCTGTCAGTCAGTACTCACCCTCATGTCGTTCCAAACCCGTAAGACCTTCGTTCATCTTCAGAACACAAATGACGATATTTTTAATGAAATCCGAGGGGTTTTCTCATCTCCCATAGCAAGCAATGAAATTACCACAGTGAAGGTCCAGAGATGTAGTAAACACATCGTTAAAATTTTCAACATGACTACAGTGGTTCATCTTATGAAGTGATAAGAATACTTTTTGTGTGCAAAACCAAAAATAATAATTTTTTTTTTTTTACGATTTCCTCTCTATCCTGTCAGTTTATTGGATTATTTTATGTGGGTGTTGCACTTAAAAATGAATGCAAGCTTGCATAAAATATGAAACATATAGATGGATGAATTGTTCGCATGCATTTACAAAATTTTAGGCTTAACTTGAAAAACAAGTTGAAAACACCTGAAATCATCACTCTTGTTTTTCCACCTTCAGGAAAACAGGTGCAAAAGAACAGGTGGAATGATGGCAGAGGCATTCCTATGCATGAAAACTACGGCAAACCGTGCAGATGCATTATGTCAATGTTTTGTGTTGCAATGGCATCTGTTGCAGCTATATGCACAATGGAACATCTGGTTCACAGAGCACAACTCTATTTGCTCCTCACCCTGATGTGAATGCAGAAGCAGGTGGTAGATAAGCATGGAGGTGGCTTGGACCCCATTTCCAAATGTCCCTTCTGGGCATTCACTGACTTTACATCATTTGAACCCCTTTCCTAAAGCCAGAAATGAGGTCGTCTTGACATTTTCAAAGAGGCTTGCGAACACCAGACACCCCACCAGCGTTTGTGCCAGCAGAATATTTTTTGTGATAGTACTATGAGAGAGCGGGGGCCAAATTAAGCCCTATGAAGGCGACTACCACATCAACATGACGAAAAAGTGTCTCGGTCCCTGAATTCTCCATAGGGGGCTGTAAGGACAAGCTCCAGAGATCGTATCTCTCAGAAAGAAAATGAAAAGGCAAATGGTTCAATTCAGCGGTGTCTTCTTTGAGACGTCTGGGCAGATGCAATCTAATGTGCGAGACAGTCAACAAGCAGTCTCATTGCTTCTCAAGGACCATTTATTGTGGCTCCATTGAACATATGGTTATGACATCAGGACTATGGACAGTGACTAAACAACAAAAAACACCACATAGTTTTAAACACAAATATAAATGTTAACATCGAGGTGTGTAACACCCCATCCCTCTGGAATTCATGATATGTTATCATCCCAAAATGAGACAAATGGTGCACCTGGTAAAGCAATATCATATTACTTGGACAAAACATGTAAAAAAATCATCATATCAGACGCCTCCCACGGGATCAAGAGCTCCATATCATTAGTCCCCTGACATGTTTAACTGCAGCCAACAAACAGATTGTGTTGGGATCCTGTGGCTTTCTTTAACCATTAACAACATGCATGTGGACGTTGGAAATAGAGTGGCTAATGACTTATTAGATCCTGTTGCTTTCTTTATTTGTTTGTTTTTTATTTTGTGCAAGGCTTTTTTTAATGAAATTGATTACAAAAAATGGCAGATTTTGAAAGCTGACAATTTTGTCCTTAACCCACTTTTTGAATTATATTTCATTATATTAATGATATATTTTTGAGTTTTATTTACTATGTTTATTTGAAATTGACCCTTCGCCGACAGTTTGATTGACAGGTGATCTAACCAAGCATAACCCTGAATCCGCCATTAATGTTGGTGAACTTGAACTAGAAAAATTGTGTGTATTCACGTCTTTCCGTGCTTGAAACAACATTCCTTCTGATGTTCATTCATGTTTATTTGAAAATGAACTAGTATGAAGAGATGATCGGTTCACAAGCCGCATGAACCGAGTAGCTACAGCGATCTGTCATGACACATTAAAGAGCCACTATACGCTATTTATTGTTTTAACTTCCTTAAAAAATTATAATATTTGAAATTAATCTATTCATATTAATATTTTGAAAATATCAAAAGCAGCCTGCTCTGTCTTTGCTCTGCGATGTATTTTTCACTGCATGAGAACATGATGTGTGGCGTGAGAGCGCATGGCTTGTCAGTCAAAGCAACAGAAACGAAAGGGGGCGGGTTTTTGGAAAGGGTCATTTATTTATTTTTAGTGGTCCTAATAATCCCCCAAATAATCGGAAATGGCAAAAAAACATTTACAGAGCCGTTTAAGCATACAATTAATTATTTTTAAATAAAAATATTGCAAATAATTCATATGTGTAAATGAATTTAAAGAAGGTGAACTTACAAAGAATGACCACCTATGGGGCAATTATCATGCACGAAAAGGTCTGAAAGGAATAAAAAAAGAGAGAAATACGATGAAATCTAAGGTCTTTGCCTGGTAAAATGGGGCATAGAGTCACATAGAATCAGGTGTCCCAGTTGAGTCACTTCCTGTAAAGGGAGAAATGCCTTGTGGGATTTTTTTGCTCACCTCACAGAGACACGGTGGTGTTCCTTTTGTACATTCTTCCATTGATTGGTAACAGCCCTCACGCAGAGCAGATGAATCATCTGTTTGTTGTATCTCTATAGCTGCTGTCCAGGGAAAAACTGAGACATCCACACTCTTATCGCACCCGGGTGTGCAGTTTTGGGGCATGATCATAAAGTATAATGCTGCATGCTGTAAATCAGTTCTGACCTAAAGATAAATTCATTGAGTTCTTGTGTGGCTCTTGGGAAGGGAAGTTGAAGATCAAACTGCTTAGTCACTCAGTAAGACAAACATTCAATTTGTTGTAGCCCTTTATCTTTTACTAGCTTGTGTCTTACATAAAATATATTTTACTTACCCATTTCTTAGTATTCCATGAGCATCATCCAGCTATTATCATTGTTCTGTGTTTGTCATAAACGCAGTTTTCTCATCCACTTGATATACTGTGTATTGTTAACGGGTTTTTAGTGTTGTTAACTGAAATGGTTTCTTCAGCAAGCTATAAATCTGGCATATATATAAATCGCTCTGTTGGACTCGATATACGAATACATGATTTTAATTTAAAAAAATGAACAAGTTCTGTGCATGACCTCAAGAACTGCTTTGCACAATTCCATCTGACCTGCAGAGAACAGAGTTGTGTCATCTTCATTCTCTTTCATACTCGAGTTGTACGATCACGAATATACCTTCTTACCATCTCGCATGTCCATTTTTGTTGTTTCCACACGGTCTTCTGATGTTCTATTGGTATTTTCTAAACTCTTAGATAGTTGTTTAAAGCAATAGTCCATCTTACGGCGTTGTGAGCAAACAACGCATTCACATGTGTACATAAAAACAGCTTAAAGTCGCATAATGTGCTCACTTTGGTGGCGTAGTAGCAAAATTTTGTGTTGTGTTTTATTGCAGCATGTTTGTACATATAATTAAAGGCAATTATGACACATATCAGTCGTCATAGGAAACTAACACTGAGACAAACATAAGAATATTAATAGAAAAAAAGAAAAAATATCAGGCAGGTGTCATGATCTCAGCCCTGTCTTATTTGGGGACTTTTGTGTTTCTTACTATTTCTAGTGCCATGTTGTAGTTGCTTTGTAGCGCTATTGTTTCATTGGTCCCCTTGATTGCATTCCCAGGTGTGTTTGTTACCTTGTTATCTTGTTTGCGTCTCTGTGTATAAATACCGCTGTGTTTTAGTCAGTCTTTGTCAGCTGTTGTCTCTGTGAGGATGTAGTGTATGCGTTGCCTTGGTTTTCTTATTCATGTTTGTGAACCTCTTGTTTTATTAAAATACCTCTCCTCTTCCTTGCCTTGGCAACATTACAGAACGACTGACCAAACATGGATTCAGCAGCAGAAATCATACGCCTCCGGCAGGGAGACCGACCTATTGAGGTGGACTTGTGGTGGACTTAATTAAACTTGCACATTTGACTGCTCTGGTTGAAGTATGTTTAATGAGATTTTTTCAGGGGGGATTATCAGAGCCACTCAATTCGTGCATAGCCACCACTCCAGAATCTTCAGCCATCATGGCCGCCAAGCCAGAGTCTTCAGCCGTCATGGCCGCCAAGCCAGAGTCTTCAGCCATCATGGCCACCAAGCCAGAGTCTTCAGCCGTCATGGCCGCCAAGCCAGAGTCTTCATTTGTCATGGCCGCCAAACCAGAGTCTTCAGCCAATATGGCTGCCAAGCCAGAATCTTCAGCCATCATGGAGGCTACACCAGTGTTCCCGGTTGTCTTGAATGTCGCATTTAAAAACATCCAGCGTTTCAAGGCCATCAGAGGCTGATCTCTTTGCGGACCCAAAGCTGATCTCGAGCAGCTGGTATTTCAAACCCTACACACTTAAACATGTCTACTGCAAAGCTGCCAGTTTTTGAGGCAATGCTGCTATCCTCAGTGCCGCCTGTTATAGCAATGGCCATTTTGTGTATTTGGGCCCAGCCCATGAGTCCGCTTCAGAACCCGCTCCATCCCATGAGTCCACTCCAGAGCCCAATCCTGCCTCAGAGTTTTATCTGCCCTGATACAACCACAGAGGTGGCTTCTTAACTACCTTTCTGCCCCTACATGACCGAATAGGTCATTCCTGATCTGCCTGTCTTCATTGACATGCTCTGCCCTGGACTCCCATCCATCCTGCTTCGCCCTGGCCTTCTGCTCTGCCTCATTGTCCAGATCTGCTTCCACCTCACGGACCTGGCCCTCTGTTCCTCCCCCTGATCCGCCTCTGCTCCACTTTCTTCCTGGACTTAAGTTTGTTTGTTTAGGAGTGTCTGGAAGCCGTTCTTTAAGGAGGGGTTCTGTCATGATCCCAGCCTGTATTCCCCTGTCTTGTTTGGGGACTTGTATTTCGTGTTTTTTGTTTGTAGTTGCTTTGTAGAGTATGTTTTGCCTTTTTCCCCTCTGTTTTAAGAGTAGAAATACTTTTATGCCCATTTTCATTTGTGGATTTATTTTCTATATATGATTGCATGGACAGTAAAGAATTTTTACAGAATTTAATAGAAAAACAAGACCTTTCAATGCTTGCATTGTTATTAACAAAAATGCCAAATCACACCAAAATAATTGAATATAAATAAAATGATAATTTTCCCTCATTTTCTTTTTTTTTGCACATATGAATCTTTTTCTACCTTAATTCTTAAAATTGCTTTTGTGTAAACAAAAATTAAGGCATAATAAATATTTTGACTAACTTAAGCCCATAGGTGGCCTGAAAGTCCCCTTTGCTTTTTGTGTAATTTGTCAGTGAAATTCAGGTCCAGACACCTGTTATTAGCTCCCGGTTCTGCATTTCAGGAACTTTGGCAACACAACTTGTGGGTTTATCTGTGAATAAGAATGATGTAAATTGGTCAGGGATCAACTGAGTGCATCAATTATATTCTGCCAGCTCATTTAACTTATTTTAGAAGGTTTTGAACTATGCTGTGCTGCACAGAGCATTTCCATTTTATCTTGCTGTTCTCTTTTTATCATTGCAATAGATTATGCTCTCATATAGAGATGGAAATGTTGTGATAAGGTTTATCCATTTCCACAGCCTGTGAAATTGATCTTCACAGATTAACCAGTAACCAATGAAAAATATTATTCTTGCAGATAACAGTTCACTCTGATAAATCTTGGTGGCTAGGAGATATTTTGGTGAGCTGTGGTTTAACTCACATCATTTTAGTTTGGGTACATTCCATAGCAAATAGAGCAAGTCAGAAAGGAGTATCTTGGAGTGGGAAAAGATATACACCACTATCAGGGGGGGTTACGGATTAGTCTCATTTGAGTTACATCGGATTTAGTAAAAATCCCGTGCACACATGACTGATGTTGAACTATTCTTAAAAGTATTCTATCTAGTCCTTTGAGTGTCTCAAGTGTAGATCAGTGGTTCAGAAACTACACCACCTCATCTGCTACAACGAATCACAAACATATTGAGTCCAGAGGGTATTTCAGTTTATATTCCTCAGCTGACACTGTTTCAACTTGAGTAACAGCAGAGGCAATTATTTCTTTTCAAAATAGTTTTTCGACAGGGATGTCAATTGATGAGGACTAGAAGCTCACATTTGTCATTTTAAAAGCCTTTGAACACATTTATTTCCATGAATCACAGTTTGGCAATTACAATACTTACTAGAGTCATCATATCTAACGAAACAAAATAACTGGCAGTACAGAGCTTTTCAACCAAATGCATTAAACTAAAAAAAAAAAAAAAACAGTTAAGAATCACAGTAAACATTATAATTATTATTGTTCATTCTATCATATGCAAGATCAGACAACATCATTATCGAAAAAGCTATATCCAACATAACAGAGCTCTATCCCGCAGTTTTTTAATCTTTCCCTAAAAATATAAATGCTTGTAAACTGTATAGTCATTTAATCTAGGAAAATGCCAGTAGATGCTTGTTTATACAAGAAAACAGTAGCTGAAACATTCAGTTAAAAGGCTAATTTGTAACAAGCTATCAATAAAGCATACCAATATATGAGCATATAATTATTTAAATAATAATCATACAATCATTTCTTTATTTAAATTAAACTCTAGGTAAATAGAATCCCATTTTAGTCAATATACATGAAGAACCTGCACAAACATTTTCCACAAGTACAGAGTGTTATATTTATACAACACATTGTAAAGTAAAATATCCTTGTGTTATGTAAAGCCGCAGTGTCAGACCCCAAACAGATCATTAATGTACAGCACAATTAGGCATATTTTCAAATGTGTCTTTATACGCTGTAATGAACAAAAGACATGACAAACTATACAGTTGCTGAATGCATTTCATTAAGGACATATGGAGTATTTTTAACATAAAAACGTTTAGAGACACACTGATAAGGCAAGAAGGACATGCTCCGATGCTTTGACACGTTTGAAACATTCTCCACTTTTCACTCAGACCGTTGTGAGCCGATAATGGCGTGATCATTCAAGCGTTGTTATTGTTTAGCGATACTAGGAATGTACGACACTATCAAAATATGTCCATGATGTTTTCTACATTCATGGTTAATACTTTCAAATGGTCTCAGCACATTCACTAGGCAGGCGAATTGTCCTATTTACAAGAACATCAGTTAAAGGCTTGTCTAAAACAGCATTGCAGCTATGCACAAAGTAAAGGTTATACCAATAAGCAATATACTGAACATCAACAAAATTAACACTGAGACAAAGACAAGAAAAAAAGATTCGAAACAGTCAAGGAAAGTCATTTAAAGGACATGTGCAAGTGTTTGAAAGAGCTGATATGAGACAAGAAACCAGGCCACAAAATGCCAGACATGCTTTGTTTAAAGAACATCAAAAGACAAAGCTGATGTTCTTTCATATTGTCTCTTTGTCTATGTGAGATTCATTAACCTATATTTTTATATAAGTAATATGATCCATGTTCATAAAAGTAAAATCTTGATTAATCATTAAATTAATGGTTCTTTAAATTATATATATACAGTGAAACGCACACTACTATTCAAAAGTTTTGGGTTCAACAAGGCTGCATTTATTTGATTAAAAAACAGTAGTAAACAGTAATGTTGTAAAATATTATTACCTTTTAAAATGTCATTTATTACTATGATGACAACGCAGAATTTTCAGCATCATTGCTCTAGTCTTCTTTAGTTACTGTTGCTATGTCTGGCAAGCCATGCACTCTCATGCCACACATCATGTTCTCACACAGTGAAAAATACATCCCGGAGCAAAGAGGACGACGACAACGCGTCGACAGATGTATGAAACAGTTTCATATCTAAAATATTGTAATTTTGTAAAAAAGTTTAAGCAATAAATACCGTATAGTGTCTCTTTAATGTGTCGTGACAGATCGCTGTAGCTCCTCAGTTCAAGCGGCTCGGTTATGATTGGTCAAATCGCCTGTCAATCAAACTGCCGGCGACGAGTCAATTGATCCTTGATGAATACAAATATTTTAAAAAAAAAATCAGTAACACTTTACAATAAGGTCTCATTTGTTAACATCAGTTAATGTATTAACTAAAATGAACTTACAATGAGCAATTTGTTGCAGTATTTATTCATTTCTATTAATGTTAGTTAATAAAAATAGTCCTTCATTGTTTGTTCATGTTAGTTCACAGTGCGTTAACTATTGATAACAAATACAACTTTGATTTTAATAATGTACAGAATTAGTAAATGTTAATCTAAACTAAGATTAATAAATGCAGTAGAAGTATTGTTCATTCATGTTAACCAAAGTAGTTAACCAATGTTAACTAATGTAACCTTATTGTAAAGTGTTACCAAAAAAATATTGCAGAGCCTTAACTTTTGAACAGTAGTGTATAGGATCATCTAGGCTTTTAATGATACTTTTATACAATTTTTGATCAATTCTTAATCTTAGGACTTCTGACGAGTCATTAGAGATATTTACAGCGATTCACATCCTGCAAATAAAAAAAATATTTTATTATTTTTCATAATGGCATACATTCATTATGACCATAGTAATCTAACACAATTTTACCACAAGTGTCACAAAAATGCACAATAAAAACAGACATATTTAACCCTTTGACGCGTACGATCACACCGGTGTGATCAGTCTTGGCTGGTCCCTGGAGCGTACGATCACACCGGTGTGATTAGAACTTTCAGCGCATCACGTGATCAACTGCCAAATTCAAATGTCCTTGCGCGCGTTCTCTGGCGCTGAGCCAGTGACAGACGCGCTCAGCGCTGTCAATATATCACAAATATGCAGTGTTTTCAACCACATAATGTTTATTTTAGGTTTCAGACATTTAAATGCACATAAGTACTAACAAATCAATACATTTAGAGTTTGTAAAATACACACTGACGTCTATGGGAGCGGCAATAACAATAATTTCCATAATAATTAGACGACACGCTCTATTCAGATCAGATACACATTGTGTAAGTAACTTTAAAGTTTACTCTCTTCTTCTATCAGTTCACCGACTCACTTACATTCATGTATTTCGGGATAAGTGGATGAATTCACGTGTTTTAAAACCAACAGACGCGATTCTCTGTACTGCGGGGTAAACTAACATGGCGGCGCCCATCGCGCGTATAGCTCAACTAACGCGATCATTATAAAAGTGTTTAAACAGAAAAACACATCCACTTGCACATATTTGACAATCGGAATATCAGATATTTCACGCTATAGTCATCAAATTTGTTAATATTTTGAATAAAAAAAGAAAAATGAAATAAAAGCAGATCATCAGTCATACAGCGCTATTGTGGCTACCGTCTGTCACGTGACAAGCAATGACGCGTCACCATGGAAACAATAAAGCGACACGTTCTAAATAACGGTCGCCTTGAAAAACTCACGCTGGGGGCTCAGCCAGAATATTTTAAACTTACGTGCGAAAGGGTTAAATACGACTATTTTTTAAAAATCACTATATTATGGTGAATATATGCAGTATGCATGTATTTATACATGTGTGACTGAGAGCGCACACATGCACATAAACAGTTATAAGAGGTCATGTTTATCTGAAGGGCCACAGCTGGCTTTCCTCACCTGGAAAAAATCCATTAAACTTGCAATTCATGGTGCAGTGAGGGTAAGCATACCAAGGCCTGCAAACATGTTTTCCAAGGAACAACTAAATAGCTCAAGTTTGAGGCCAGCACTCCTTGAGCTTAACCGATCAATGCCTGAGGCTAGACCAGCTATATAGATCTTGTCTTGTGTTTATTAGTGGTGGATTACTGCTCAATTGCTTCTAAATGAAGGAAATTGAGGAATACTCCCTTCATTGAAGAAAATATATCCTCCGCTGGAGAACCATCCTCTGGGAGTATGATCTATGCAAATCAATAATAATAAACATCAACCCTATGGGGTTTGGGGGGGGAACAATTAGTTCACCTGAAAATGAAAATTCTGTCACCATGTACCCACCCTCCTGTTGTTCCAGTCTTTCCTCTGTGGAGCATAAATGAAGATATTTTGAGAAATGCCTCTTTTTATTTGTCCGTACAATGGAAGTCAATAGTAACCGAAATCTATTTTGTGTTACCAACATTCTTCAAAATATCTTCTTTTTGTGTAAGTAATAAATTCAGATTTGGAGTGGTGCGAAAGTGAGTAAATTATGACCATTTTCATTTTTGGATGAACTATCCCTTTAATCCCTTTTAACCTTATGAGTCCTAGATTACCATAAAATAAACACATGAAGCAAGAGCATAGACTTGGAGCTTATCATAAACAGCCTTGGAAAAAGGACCTAAGGACAAGATAAGACAGAAAGTTAAATAGGCCACTTACATCACTCCAAGGTTGAGTAAGGAAAGACTCTGGCATTTCCACCCAGCTATGAAAATGCTTTCCTCCATTTTAAGCAAAACCTTGTATCATTAACCGGGTTCTTGTTTTTATTTATTAACCTAGTTATTTAACAAGACTACAAAAAAATGGCGCAACAACACAATACAGCTGACAAAAACAACAATAATTTATTATGACTATTAAAATTATTATAATATTGGATTTGAATTTTACTTGAGATACACGCAAAGCCATTACTGCAGTTTCGTGTTACATATTAAAGAAACCATTATGCTCATTTATTACTCAAAAAACCTTTCTTAACATTAACACAGTTGCAAATGTTTGTGCTGCTTATTTAAGTGTGGAAAATGTAATACAATGTCTTTTTTACAGTTTACTGAAGTATATTTGGTCATATTTTACTTTAGAAATGGCCAGACAAACATATTGTTTTAGAAAATAACCAGTCTGTTCTTTTGAGAGATGAAGGCTGTTCCATGTCTGCCGTCTTTAAAGAAGAAAGCAAAATAGATCTAACCAGGACAGAAAGTGGACAGCCCCAATGCAGGACAAATGCATCACAGTCTCTAGTTTGAGAAACCGACCCCTCATGGTGCTCAGCTGGAGGCTTCATTGAAGAGCACACAGGACAGTTTCAAAGAAAATGCCTAAAACTGAAACATAAGGGGTAGAATAAACAAAATAACTCAAAGATTGGGCGGTTAATGATTAGAAAAGAGTATTATGGATGAATGACTCTAGGTTTGAGGTGTTGGTCAGTTGTAGTACTGTGTGATCATAAGTTTGATAAGAAGTTATGCACTATAATCATGAATTTAGTTATAGTCTGTGCAAAAACAGTCACCGAGTTGGCAGATAAGCGAGTAGTTACACCAGCACTGCTCCCAAAACATGGCTGCCAGGCGCAAAAAGACTGACTTCCATTCCAAGTAATGATGCAATGCCAATGAAATCTAACAGACCAGGTTTATCACACAAGTTTCAGTCTTATCTGACACAGGTAAACCAAAACACCACCTATTTTTCTTTGCAGAAAAACATCACTAGAGAACCACAGTCATCTTAAACCCTGACTTTGTTGACACTGAACTGCATTAAACATGCATTAAACTTGTGGCCCCAAGAAATAGATGTTCCTTCAACATAAAAAATCATGACCACGAGAAAAATATGTCATTCCCTCAACATAGGATCTTGTGGCCACAACACAAGGATGTCTTGACCTCAACAAAATGATTTTGTGGCCATGACGTAATATCATGTTCCTACGAGTTAATATGACGTTCCCACAAATTAATAAGTGAAGCGAACATGTCCGCTCCCAGTCACCATAATGTTCTAATGGAATAAACTAGCATATTTTGTAATCAGTCAGGTCGATTAAGGGCCAACTATACCTGCTTAGTCGAACATCAAACAGTGGATAATATACAATTAGCTTTTTTTAATTCAATGAATTTTGAATAAAATTAGAGTTCATTAGGCATATCAATTGTGTTCCTGACAGCATACTATTTACTATCGTAAAATTACAGTATATTATGAACACTTCCTTTCAAACAACCTGATCTCATGAAAGACGTACCTGTGGGAACGTTTTCACGAGTCGCCAAAATACGTACCAATACATATCACTGCAGTTTCCAACAGAAATGAACACCAGAGGCAGTAAAACAGTACTAACGCTTTTAATGGTTTTCATACACAGTTCCGATTACAGGCTCAGACTATGAATTAATAAAGACTCGTTTTCACGCGGCTCCTTCTACAATGTTATGTTATGACTTCAAACCGCTTTTTCCCAAAGTGCGAATTGTAAAGGAATGCATTTTGGACTTTGCATCGCTTAACCACCTCCATACGTTTCACTTTTCTGACATAACGAATTTGCTCTGTATAGCTCAGCTGATACAGAATTGTACTAAGGATGAGGAGGCCTTGGGTACGAATCATGTAAACGAGTCATGTAAAAGAGCTCAAAGATGAGAGATCAAAACAAGCTAAAACTGCACATTAATGATGCTTTTTATTTCACATTTGCTTTTGTTAACACTATCGGGTAGGTTCGTAATGGAGCATTACGCTTTTAGCACCACTCAATTGGACATTTCGCATTGAAACTGCAGTGATGTATGTATTGGTACGTCTGACCAATCTAGACAAACACTAAATTATAGGACGTCATTTCTCAGACATTCCACGACCCAGCAAGAGCGGATTCAGTGTTTTCAATTAGCAAAAACAGACTGTTGCTGTCTGTCTCTGGAGTGAGAATTGGCTTTTAAAATGATTTCTGAAGGATTATGAGACACTGAAGACTGGAGTAATGTCTGTTTTGCCATCACAAGAATAAATTAAGTTTTAAAATATATTCAAATATAAAAATTATATCAGTTATTTTAAATTGTAACAATTTTATATTAAATTAAATTGTAATAATTTCACAATATTACTGGGTAACACTTTATTTTACAGTGTCAATGTAACACATGTTACATGTAGTTACCAAAGTAACATGTAATTAACCCTAAACCAAACCCTCATCCTAACTCTAACCCTACAGTAAGTACACATAGTTAATTATTATTACTCAGTACTTAAATATATAATTACACTGTAATACTGTCACCTTAAAATATAGTGTAACCAATCATTGTTTGGTGTATTTCTGATCAAATAAAAGCAGAATTTGTTGACCAAATCTACTGCAGCACTGTATGCTGAATATATTTTAAAAATAAGATGTGCAACAGTACACATTATGCACACATTTTCAAAGAGCAGCACACTACATTGCTCTGTGCATGTTTAATTCAGCAAGTAGCGTCCAGTTATCAAAGAAACAAATAAAAATTTGATCATTAGACCAATGAAACAATGTAACAACAAAGAACATAGCTGGTTCTTTGAAATGAGAGGTCATGAAAAGTTATGCGCATTGCATTTTGGGATAGAGTATGATTAGTCAAATGAGCAGTTATTCCATGCAAATCTGCATACACACTTCAGTAGGAATAGAAGTAGTATGCTATTCCAAAAATAGCCTCTGTCTACAAATGATAATCTCATCAGTTAAATTAAATGTTTTAGATTCAATGAGAGGGAATATGAAACTGTAGCTTGTGTGCTGGAAACGCAGACTACTCATATAGCTGCTCAGGATGTAGCATCAGTCTGAATCATTTCAAACATGAGATATTTTAACAAGAATTGAGCGTTCAGCTCCAGGGAGAAATCAGACCTTTGGCATTCATGTAGCATGCTAACCTTGTTAACCTCATGATGAAAGAGAACAGTACCTGATTGGCATCAAAGAGCAACCTCTATCTACAATTTCTGGTATGGACAAAGTGCTCCTCAGATGTTGGACAATTTTGGTCTTTGTGATGATGAGTGCTGGCGGTGACTTTGGAATTTTCAAGGTAAAGCACACTAGACATGATCCATGAAAGACATTTCTAGAAAAATTACTATTATGAATGAGGATGCATACATTAACATATTTAATTAATGATATGACAAAAATGGAAACTGAAACAGTCTACTTTTTACTTCTTATCATCTCTTGTAAACAGAATGAGGTTTGTTAAAATGGCTGTGCTTGATACTTCAGTGTGAATCTTACGTCAAAAGTCAATCTCAACAGAACTCCTCCTTCGGGTCGCTTTGCATATACGTTACTTCTTTGCTTTTGGCGGGGTTGGAGCAGCCGTTGAGCTGGTGGTTGTGAAGGCTCTTCCGGCCTGGGTGGGCGGTTGGCTCTGAGGGATCACACACAGCGACAACGGTGGTCTCCATTCGTGAAAGCGTGTACATGCTGCTCTGACGCGCGACTTTATGCCGCATGGCCCGCAGCTCAAGCTCGTCGTAGTCAGACACCCTTACAAACGGGCACCAGCGGAAAACCCGTTTAAATCCGGCCCGGAACCTGAGCCCAGATGAGAATAAATATAAAACATGAATTAAAAACTGAACAAATCTATGAGTAAAAAAGCAATTTTATGCATCATTTTTTTTATCTCTCACTTGTAATTGCAACTTAATTTCATGTGTTGTTTATCTCACAGTCTGACTTTAAACATTATTTCACAATTATCTTTTTTATTTTTTTACTGTGCGGTGGAAACAGGCTTTCATAAGAATGAGAATGTAGGAAAAAATACCTTTGCAAACGACCAAAAGCCATTAAAAGCAATCAATTTGTTAAGTTCGAGTGACTGCACAGAATAAAGAGAAAACCAATATCACAGGTTAGGTGTCAGAGGCTACTACCAGCATAACAAGCCTATGCTATGTATTTTTAATAATCAAATACTGCCAGGTACATTAAACATAAATTTGCCCGCCATATTCAGCTCATTGATTGATAATGACCCTGCCACGTCTAGTTTTGTGCTTTTTGAATAGCGTATGGTTGCAAATTGTTATGCTCTGGTACTGGTGTCATTGCAAACTAAAAAGCCACATGGGACCTGAAGAAATTAGATGTGGATTATTTATCATCCACTCTTGCATTTTAGCCATGTTTTCCATCTGTGGTGCATTTACATAAAGTCAATGCTATGGCTGTCCCAGCCTGATCAAGTTAATGGTGGATAGCAACGGTTGCCAGGCTACAAAAAAAAAAAAAAGGCGGCAGAGCTGTATAAAGGTCATTAGCTACATTTTATGGGGAGCTATATAACAGACATGCTCTCACAGTATGGTAGAGTAAGCTTTTAAATAAACCGAAGAAAGACATTTCATGCCAATGAAGATGATTTTGTATGGCCATGGAATGAAGGGAATGTTCACTGTACATGTTCAAGTGTCTTAAATAATTCCTAAATATATTACAAATAATGTATCACAAATAATTCCACGCGTATAATACCTGTGAGTGTTTTTTTTCTTCACTGTCCTTTTCTGGGTTTAAATTGAGTTGTAAAAACTGGATATAAACATGTTTTTTTTTTATCACACTAGTCTCCTGTATAATATTTTGTTGCTTTACTTTTTTAACAGTGCAAATTTTATTACACGCATTGGCCTGATTGAATTCCAATGTAAGTGCATTGCTGTAAACATGACTTTTATTTGTTTTTGCTCACTAAAGGATGAGCCGAAATTCTGTGGTGATCGACGACACGCCGAGGATGATGTCGATAGAGCTTAACTTTTATTGAACCTGGAATATTCCTTTAATTAAACCCTGGGACAAAAAGAAATGGACTCTAAAGGTGTTTAATGATCCCTCTGCCGTTGTCATGACATTCAGTGCTTGTCTTATTTTCTGTCAGCTATATGCACAGGAAGAATAAAGACTGAGAAATAAGTTCAGTGTGGAGAAATGCTATGATAAATTATGTAAATATATAAATTGTATATATGATAAATTGTACCATGTGGAACAAATCCTGGACCTTGTTTTTATTAGAACCTAAAACATCATATTCTTAAAAATAGAAATTCATGTTCAGTGTAGCTAAAGACTGTTTCCCTGTCCTTGAACAAATTAGTAATGACACTTTCATTTCAATCATTGATTTAAGAGTACTATTTGACAGAAAGAGGAACATCTCAAGGGTGTCCATTACTACATGATAAGGCCGATTCATGCAACTATAAGAGGGAACAACACTCATCCAACACTCGTTGCTATGATCAAATGCATTTCTGTCATAAATCTTTTGTTGTTGTGGCTCTCTCCGAGTCTTACCTGCTGTTCAGGCAGCAGTAAATAATGGGGTTGTACATGGTGGAGCTCATGGCAAGCCACATGACTGAAAGATAGATCTGCTGAATGAACTTCCATCTAACCAGTTGCTTGTTCAATCCCGTAACCAGGAAATATACATGGTATGGCAGCCAGCAGATGGCAAAGGTCCCCACTACGATGATCATCATTTTCACCACCTGAAAACAGAAAATGAAGGCAAAGTAAAATATTACATTATATTGTATGATAACTGGTGGGCATTTATTATATCAGGGTATTTCACAGAAAAGAGTCGAAGAAAAAGTCGGCAAATCGGAGATGTGGCTTGCATAAGATATACTAAATATATTAATAAGATATATTAAATATATTACATAATAATAAAATAATATATTGCAAATATTACAAAATGTGCCATTAAAAAGTGTTTAAATCACTTGTTTTTCCAAAGTAATATATTATTATTATATATAAAATGTAATACTATGCAAATGGTAAATGTTGGTTATAATAAATATATTGGATATACTAAATATATTACATAATAATAAAATAATATATTGCAAATATTACAAAATGTGCCATTAAAAAGTGTTTAAATCACTTGTTTTTCCAAAGTAATATATTATTATTATATATAAAATGTAATACTATGCAAATGGTAAATGTTGGTTATACTAAATATATTGGATATGCTAAATATATTACATAATAATAAAATAATATATTGCAAATATTACAAAATGTGCCATTAAAAAGTGTAAATCACTTGTTTTTCCAAAGTAATATATTATTATTATATATAAAATGTAATACTATGCAAATGGTAAATGTTGATAAAGGTTCATCAAGGAGGACAGTATAAAAAAAGAGTAGCTTCTAGCCATTGTGACTGACCTTATTTCACGCATACAAAAGCAAAGAGAACAGTGGAGAAGCAATCATATCACAAACAGTTATACGGCTGTGTTTTTATTCATTATGTTAATTCATTAAGACACTGCTTGTCATTCAAATCCCACAGCAAACAGCAGACCCAAAAGCACCAAATAATGTCAGCACACCAAAATCTTGGTCATGCAACCAACAAGCTTTGACACTCTGGGCAAGCAATGCATCTGCAGCAAGAAAGAAAACCCCAGGCAACACATTTCCAACAGAACAAGGACACCACATGAGGTCTTCGCGGACTTCCTCTGGGTTCAGCAAACATGGCATAAGTGCTCCGGAAAATTGTATGTTGACTAAGTTGTAATTGCCGCAATTCATGTAAAATCATTGTAGCTTCTCATGCAGATCTGTACTGTTTTTACTGTTCTTGTGTCAATTGTCAAACTGTGTTGCGTAGAGATGTGCGGTTCTCCATCCTGTCAGTTTTATTCGGTCCTCAAAATATCCACTCTCTCTTCAAGCAAGTGTCCTTCTGCCCCTGCAGGGACTTCTGCCATAACAAATCCATTTCCCATCCTTCAAGAGGTTGAATTGTTTCTGTAGCCACATCACAAAGTCTGATTGGAGGAGCCTCCAGCTTCACTCCACTAATGAATTTAATTACATTGTTCATGCCGTCCCACAGAGACACCGACTGGAGCTTTGTTAGATACTCTTCAATCTGAAGATCAATAAAAGACTCAATAAATCAATATGTGAAAACAATCATTACTACATTTTGCCGTTGATATAATAATATTAAAAGGGACATATCTTGAGGAACCAGGTTTCTTTCTTGATCTTTAAAAAAAAAAATAACTGACTGTACTATGAAAACACACTAGAATGTCAGAAGTCAAAGCTTCCTCTCAAGTGCAAAAAAAGCTGGAAGAAAGAATATAACCAACTACTAGTCGACATGCCCATCGCTCTTCAAGCATGCACACTTATTAAGGCTCAGAGTCACCACAAGTGTTAGGTTATGTTTACACAGTTTAATCTGTGATGCTCTCATGATGTAATGAAGAATTTAATTCCATTGTTAATTTGACTAATCATTAAGGTTAGATTGTTTAAAATTTAATGTCATTTCTGCAGGTTTACACTTGTAATAACTGTAATAATGGAGTCAGTGTAATCCAGAATAGTTTTAGGTTTGGTCTGAAAGTCAATTATCACACGGCAGCAGGGACAGGATAAGCACAGCCTGAACTCAGACTGAACTGTGCGCTCAGCATCTGTAAGTTAAAGTTGTTTATGTGCACATTGGGGGATTTCATATGTATAAATGAACCCTTAGGCTCAAAAAAAATCCACAATGTGAGGAATCATATTTAATTATGAGTAGGGCTGGAAGACATAAAGAAAATACACAATATATTCATGATGTTATTGCTGGGAATATAAAATTAGGCAACATCATGACTTCAATGCACTTTCCCAGAAGGCTGTGTCATTATCTTGCGAATCATGAGTATGAGAACATTCAGATATGTTATGAATCTAACTATGTTAGAAGATCCAATTCTGTGAATGAGTTCTTTTTAAAATTACTCAAAAATGTGTCGCAATGAAATCTCTGTGTGGAATTTAGGAATAAAAATCATTAAATAGCTTAAATGAAAATTTGTTTCAATATATGAATTTAAAATATAATATAATATTTGAAAAACATACCTTAAGATTTTTTAAATATTAAAAAAAAAAAAATCATTTCAGATTAAATACTGCATATGAATACCAATATGTAGTATATTTGCAGTAGAAAGGCAGACAGACCTGATTTCACCAAGTGCTACATGTTCAACATATTTGTTGATCCTGGAAAAAAATTCCAGTAAACCAATCAGATTTGAGGGACAAGTTTACAGTTTATGTGAAGTTAAAGGACTAGTTACCCCCAAGCTTTAATCATTCTCAAGCCATCCTAGGTGACTTTCTTCTTTCTGATGAGCACAATCAAAATTATATTAATAAATATCCTAAATATCCTGATGCATCCAAGCTTTATAATGGCAGTGAACAGGGCCAAGTTGAATATAGAAGGCGGTCTGGAAGAAGTTAGATATTTTACTTCATAACTTGTTAAATATGGATATATATATATATATATATATACCCCCCCCCCCAGAACAGTGTTGAGTACATTTATAATGGATGGATGCACTTTCTTCAGCTCATACTCGGTCCCATTCACTGCCATTATAAAGCTGGGATGCATCAGGAAATTTATTAATATAACTCTGATTGTGTTCATCAGAAAGAAGAAAGTCACATACACCTTGTATGGCTTGAGGGTGAGTAAAGCTTGGGGTAATTTTAATTTTAAAGTCAACTAATCTTTTAAGGCTTACAACCAGGGTTAGTGGCCAATCATTTTCCTCTGATTTTAGGGATAACTTATGGGTAATGTTAGGTTTAGGGGTAGGAATAGGACAAAATGCAGGAATGTTTTGACCCAGAAGCTCATATAACTTGGCAAAATCAGGACGTGCAGAAAGGCAGACACCCCTAATAGTGAGCAAATATCAAATATAATGTCATTCGTTCATAAATGATTAACTGTGAAACAAATCATCAAAG
This sequence comes from Zacco platypus, assembly GCA_038088235.1. Taxonomy (NCBI): domain Eukaryota; kingdom Metazoa; phylum Chordata; class Actinopteri; order Cypriniformes; family Xenocyprididae; genus Zacco; species Zacco platypus. Next base: position 30,664,399 of record CM076084.1, on the reverse strand, counting down.
GAAAGATCAGAGTACTGGACAAGGTGTGTTTCACAGACACTCTCTGTTAAAGTTATGCCATTAATATGTTCAGAAATATTATCGCACATAAAAGACATATATAATTGTGGAACTCAGATTCTACAAAGAACTCATAATTTGATTTTTCTATGGGCATTTCATTAGTATTCCATCCCCAAATACCGGGCTTTGTTTTTCCCAGAGATGAATTAAGAATATTCCCACCACATTTCAAAGACACAGGCAGATATATTGCCTGATCAATGGTTCAGCAGAAGGTGGAAGTGAGAAGGAGTCCTGGGGTAAAAGGAAAGCTTATATGATTGCCATTCACGCTCACCTTCAAGCCAATGTTTCTCTCCCGATACGTCTCCAGAGGGAAGCTTCTGCATACTGAGAGCTGAAGGAAGCACACTGCATTTGGCACCACAACAGCGTATCTCTTTTGTTTTCCCTTATCTCACCCTGTCTCTTCAATTCAAAGATTGAGAAAAGACAAGGGCACTCTCGCTGAAATAGAAGTCCTTTTGGTGATTGGCGCTTGAATAGAGACTGTGGCAAATAGAGATTGGAGAGTTTTTTTGAGGTTGTGGAATGAAGAATGGCCAATGGGCAGACATAAAGTGCTGATCAATACTTTGATATAGATCATAAGAAAGACAACTCCAGAGAGACAACAAAGAAGTGGCACTCGAACCAAAAAAAAAGAAAAGGAAGAAATTTCAGTGCCTAAAACAACGGGTGAATATTGTTAAATTCAGGTTTACGTCACATAATGTTTTATTAACAAAATTCGGGAAGAGCATGTTCAGAAAATTAACCTAATGATCACAGGAACTGTGTATGATTAATCAGTCTTGTTTGACCCTTGTGTTCTCCCTATATAAGCCCTGTGTTTCTTCTGTTACTTTGTCGGTCGTTGTATATGTTTAAGTGTCTTGTATGGATTTGTTCCCTTGTTCGGTATTAAACTTTGTTCCCGTCATTCTCCAGTGTTGTGCGCTTTTGTGACCAACAAGACCGTAGTAGGAGGACCTTATTCTACTTTAGTCAACATCAGGAGGTATTTATGTAGACTTACCTCTGCTCTATGACAGTTTTCCGCCATCCCATCTCCTCACTTATAACTATTCCTATTCCAACCTGAGATGGGGGAGTACTCTGGGTTCGGACCAAATTCTCGGAGCCCTCCCCTTGGACAGCACGCCAAAATACGCATAACCTTTACTCTATTTAATTATAAGTAAGTGTGAACTCGTGAATCTCCAATAGGACAGCGTCACAATGGTTGGCTAGTATCTGACTAGTGGTTCTACAACCTTTCAGGTCACTTCAACAAACACCCCAAATCTTTTAAATTAACCCCAAATACAAAAAAATGTCCAAATACAATTGGGGAAAAAATTTATCATTATACACAATTCAAGACAGTTTCCATCTGAAATGAACAATAGAGGCAGTAAAAAAATCTTTTTTCAGGACTTTTTTCCCCCAAGACTTTTATTCTTTTTCACAGAAATTATGATTTGGGGCAGATTGGCGATTAAAGACTTATATTTAAAGGAGATTGTGTATTGTTTAGGTTTGTTTTTGTAACTTGAATAAATATGCTTTATATTGAGAAATATAGATCGCACTCTCTCTTTCCGTTTACGCAGTTTTTTCAAATATCTTAATTCATGAGTTCACACTTACAAATAAGTCAGATAAGTAAATGGTATGCGTATTTGGCGTGCTGTCCGAGGAGAGGGTTCCGAGCTTGGTATTTAGCCCGAACCCAGGTTAGAAGATAACCAGGCGAGTGTGAGGAGATGGGGTGGTGAAGGGATGCTGAAAAACTGCTGAGGACCATAAGTGAGTCGACTGCGTATTTATGTATTCCTCCACTTATGCTGATTGGGTACACATGTTGATTACTGATTGCTGTCTGCTGGTTGGAATGACGTGATGATTGGATAGATCATTTGAAAGTGCTCCTCCCAAACTTTGTTAATAAAACATCATTTCAAACTCAATGACGGCATTTTGCTCAACATTTGCCTGTATTGTGATTAGTTTCCGTTTTGAGGGGTCGCCTTGAACTTGAGAACACGAGTACAGAATGGCGCGACCGGTGTGAAACAGGCCTGAGATGTCTTACGATTAAGAGCCCTCAATTTCCAACGCGTTCTCATAAATACCAAATGCTCAAAACTTTTGTGCATTTGGTATTTGAAGGCATACTCATGGCAATTATAATAAAAGTCATAGAGAATTTTGTTTTTCCAATTTATTTTATTTGAATGATATCCGCAAATAGTGATTGTCGTAAAGCTGAAAGCAATACAATGATTCAGAATTAGATTTAATAATAAATATATTTAAATAAGCTGTGACTTTGATAATCTGGTTTATTTCTTATATTTTTATTTTGGTAAGTAGAAGTTCTGAACAGCTGGTAACTTAAAAGATTTGAAAAAGTTCATTTCAAACCCTGACAGAGGATTAAATTTTTAGCGCCACTCATCAGACATTTCCGATCATCGTACTTTGAAAAAGTCGCAAATCGTCCAACAGGAAACATAATATCATTTTGCCAAAAATTTGCCACAGGCACGTATTTTCAATGAGCCTGGGTTGCACAAACAATACATACCATTTTAACTAGTGTATAAAAACACCCATAAGAATCAAAGGGTCAAATGAACCCAAAACTCAACTATTTAATACAGGATTAGGGGTGAAGTCAATAACCGGCAGCTGTTAATGCAACCCACTAATTAATTGAGTTTGAAAATATATGTAGTCCTTCTAGAGTTATATAGAGTATGAATTATTCAAAAACCGTTGTGGAGTGACATTTAAGGAAGAAAAAAAAAAAGAGACAGATCTGGACCAGCATCTCATGATGGGTGAGCAACCAAGGGTTTTGCTCTCTGTCAGCATGAGGAAGTAGAAATGCAAATTACTATGCAAGACTGTGTTTAGAAGGTCAAACAGGAGATTAACTCATAAAGATGCAGTGTCACAGGGCAACCACCTCTTTCAGTCCTAACCATATTATTTGAAAATATATTTCGCTGCATTTTGCTCAGTTATTTAATTATTTTGATTTTTTTAAAAAACATAAAATATGAAATTACTCTAAATTAAGTAAATAACTATTTAAATAATCTTTTCATTCATTCATTAACCATTTCAGTCATATCCGACTGAAAAAGACCATATGCAAAAGACTGTCCATGAATTTTCATGGTGATGATTTTTCCAAGGTCTTTCCTCAAGCCTCCCCATTACATGGCTTGGGACTCACACACACATGCATTCACACCCACGGACAATTTAGCGTCTCCAATTCACCTATACTGCATGTTTTACAGATTGTGGGGGAAACCAGGGCACCCGGAGGAAACCAACGCAGGCAGAGGGAGAACATGCAAACTCCACACAGAATAGCCTCTTGGTTGCTGTGAGCTGACAGTGTTACCCATTGAGCCACCCTAAATAATAATAATTAGTTACAGTTAATCATAAATTATGACTTATGTATATATTATCTTAAAACAAATCTTTCTGGTCACTTAATCTGGTTTTATGGATGGTTAAATATCTAGTTCAGTCATGAAACTCTATATAGCGCAGGCTGATAGGTCCTTTGCATGCAACAGGTAACCAATCTACAAGCTGATTGACCTCTGCAGCCAATCAGATTGCATGCTCAACATTTATTTGCTCAACATTTAAAGTTTGTTGTTCTCTAAAACTCTCCACCTCCCCCAGCTCCACCTGCCTAGAGCTGCCAAGGGTATTTATTTATGTCTATTCATGCAGCAGCAGCAGCATTTCGCACATGCTCACAGCGGTATCTATTAGCAGTAGCACATCCATACTTGCTCTTCTACAACAGAATGCAAGGCAGATCTAGTCAGTCAAGACCAAATAAATTAACATTGTTATATATATTCACATGTTAATTCAGAATAGAAGAGTAGAGTTGAATAGAATTGTCATGATTTTATATTTTTAATAAACACAAACCTATGTAAGAGTAAACCACACTCTATATTCCATATCAGTGGCATACATGAAAATTAAAACCAATAATAATCATCATTACTTGCAGAATAACTGAACTGCAACAAATTTGACAACTGGGAGTTTATTCACCTCAGACTGTCAGTAAGGCAAATAAACTCACTCTTCAGCAGACACAGTCACTCTCATCTTTATGAATATTGATTCAGCAAACGGTTGCTTGACAGGAGAATCATGGTACTATCAAATAGAAGCATGTGTTTTTGGCATATATTACCAGGATAATGCTACTCTATTTAGCACCATAGATTGTGTTGCTCTACAACTTGTATTTAAATGAATAATTCAGCAAACAATAAAAATAGTCATCATTTACTCACACGTACGTCCTTCAAACCTTGCATTGTTTTCTTGCTTTTGTGATATTCTAGACAGACTGACCGAGCTTCTGTTTACATACAAGGAATTTACATTAACATTGTGACACTGATTTGCATTCCATGCTCCACAAAGAACAATATATATATATATATATATTCATGGTGCATTTTAGTCCTTTTTTGAAGCTTGACACCATCCAATCACCAGCAAATTTTTTTTTTTTGGCTTATTGTTCACTTGGGGTTTACAAACCCAGTCAAAATCAAATAAATACTATCTGCAACTTAACAGCATCTAGGTGGAGTTGCATATCCAGAAAGAAGAAGAAAAAAAAGAACACAATTTTCAGTACCACTTTCAGTACCTTCACACATAGACTTGCAAAGCAGTGTCAGATAGAATGAAGTGACAGATGACAGAAAGGCTGTGACACTGGCCATAATGATGCATTGATATATTCATTCCAGCAAACAGTGCTGGAGTCATTTTGAATACTTATTTAGAGAAAATGAAGTCTTGCCGAAAATAGCTCCTGCGGAGAAAATGGATCACAGTCTGTCAGGGGCTGATTGCGCAGAATATTCGTGCATCTGGCTTGAGTGTCTCACTTTGCGCTATTTACCAGCGATGTGCTGTTTGCAGCAACCGGCCTGTAGACTGTGAAATATCTCATATTTCAAATTAATGCAACAACAGTGATAAACTGTTTTAATCAATTTAGTTACTAATGTGTATGTCACAAACTTTTGACAGAAACAGCATAAAGGCTTAGTAAATTGACTAATCAGAAGGGATTTTCAAATGATTCAATGTCAAACTAAATTCAATAAGTAGTATCCGGAAAAAGGCTAAAAGGCAGAAGAAATTCGATTTACCTCTCCATAGATAAATAACCAGGTATTATTACCTTTCCAACCAATTATCTTTCAGTATCAGGTAAAGAAAGAAAGAAAGAAAAAAAGAAAAAAAAGAAAGAAAACTTTAAATTGTTTAAATTAAATCATTAAATAATAAATTTTCTATTTCAATTAGTTAGTTACCCTAGAATGTTCTTGGTTTCTTTATGTGCAAACGGTTAAAATTACATTCCACAAGGAGCTTTTGTATTTGCCGATATCCAGTGAATGAGCCACAAAGCTAATATGGATGGAAATGGATTGTGATAGTACTGTGGCTCAGGCACTTGGCTCTCTGCTTTGGATGAGATAAGCAAAACTTCACAAGTGTGGTTTTGTGATTGCAGTTAACACACTATGGCAGCAGTCATTGTCTTCCAGCAGAGCTGGATTGATGCTTTGCGCTCTAAAATTTTGATTATAATTATCCGCAGCATGCTCAAGAAATGTTAAATAGGTTTTCAACTGAATGCTTTCACATACACTTTTACAAATTCACTTGATTCACAGTGTCAGATGGTAAACACAAATGAGCACAAACAAATACAACAGTCCCCATGTCCAATTTCCTACAAAGCTGATAAGAAGATTTACTCTATGTAGCTAAATTTCCACTTATACTTTCACACATGAAATGTGTGACTAAAAAAGGTGAAACCTCTATGATTTTGTTTCAAAATTGTTTCGGCTCCTCAGCGAAAACCTGAATATGCCTTCCTATTTATACCCACGCTGTGTGAGATGCACGTCTCGCATGCCAATGTACATTTTGCTCATTTAGTTTACACTCAAAGTGAATTGGTAAAGCGAGATCCCAATTTGTCAATTCAGCGCTGACCTAATCTCTCTGTTCCCTCATTCAGGGAACAAGGGTTTCATACGTAAGAGAGACGTATTCCACAATTTGCGAAATGCATGTCTGCCTGCCAGGTTTGAGTTTTAAAAAATGCTCTAATATTAGTAAAATTGATTTCTGATGGAATCATGTCAATAGTTGGATGTTTCATTCTATTTCAAAAAAAAAAAAAAAACTACATGCATTAACTTTCAAATCATGACCCAACCCTGAAATACACAAACACACATAAACAACATCTTCCAAAGATTTAGTAAAAAACATGCTTTGAAGACAGAGTGAGGGCAGTCATTGTGAGTCTGGAGGAAAACTCATCAACTGAGCCTTCTAATCCATAATCATCAGAGCAAAACTCACAGGATCACTTTCTTCAGGCTTAGATTAGTGTTATTAACAAGTTTTTTGCAATCCAAAGTAAGCATTACCACGGTAATCCAGAGGCAGACATAAAATGTGCCAGACTGCTTCAGTGAGGCATTTGAACCATGAAGCCTAAATCCTACTAGCGAAGTCAAGTGCAGCTGCCTAAAGCTTTCAGCTAATATGACGAAGTGTGAAGCTGTAATGACAAAGTTTAAGTTTCACAAGTTCACACTTACAAATAATCAGTAGATTATTGCATTGTTGCAGGACATAGATGTGTTTACGGGACAACGCGGACACATGAGAGATTTATTTATTACTATTATACTATATAAATTTTGACATTACATTAGCCTATTTGTCATTACGTTAGATGATGACATGTTTTAATCGCCAATAAGCTTTGTTCATTTTAACCGGTCTGCACTTCACTCGCCTAGGTGACACAATGTAATTTACAGGACCTATTCAGTCTGCTCAATATAATGAACTGAGTAACAGGCTTGTATGAAAAAAAATCACATTTTATACTTAATAAATAAATAAATAAATAAATAAATATACTTAATAAATTAATAATTATAAATAAACATACTTTATAAAATAAATTTCCTTGAGTATAGCAACTACTTTATTTTCTTTGTTAGACTATATGCAAACATTAAATGATTAGTTCACTTTAAAATGAAAATTACTCCATGATTTACTCACCCTCATGGTATCCTAGGTATATATGACTTTATTCTTTCAGACGAATACAACTGGAGTTATATTAATAATCACCTTGATGCTCCCAAGCTTTATAATGGCAGTGCACAGAAACCACCTGTTTGAAACTCAAAAAAATAGCATCTGTTACGCTTGTTTCGTAAGTTGAATACAGAAGGCATAGGAAGTAGCGTAAGCGTTTTGAACTGCGAGAGGCGTTACACTTTCTTTGTAAGTTGAATACGGAAGGTGATCTGGCGGAAGCTAGTTATTTTGTTTTATAACGTGTTAAATATGGATATTTTTCTTACATAAACGCACCGCTTCGCTTCAAAAGGACTTTACTTTACTGAAGAACTTTATATACTGGTGAAGCTTAATGACTTTTGATGAGTGTGAATGGACGTGTTTTGGAGGGATGCAAAAAACTATCAAGGAACGTAGGTGAGGCAATGTATATATATATATATATATATATATATATATATATATATATATATATATATATATATTGGATAGGCAATTTGAACGTGTTCCTCCTGAATAAAACATAATTTAGTAACAATGAGTCCTGCTCTGGATTAAGAAAGGTGATGTAGGGTTATGAATATTGGAATTTACTGGAATAATTTCTTTACAAATATTCAACCATGTAATTTAACTTACTAAACTGTTACTTAACAATGTTTGACAGAGTTTTTGCACATATTTCATAGTGGGGCAAGAGTACAAAACCTTTGGACCTGACAGCTCCCATTAAAATCCCTGCATGCATATAGCACACAAACATTGCGGAGACATGTTGATGTTTGTTTTCATCTGGAACATGTATTTTTTAGAGCATTTGCTCATCTACAGTATATCTCCAAAATATACTTTCCCTCCAATTTCCTGTCAGATGTTATATAGACATTTAGAAAATGTTTTAAAGCTGTTTATGATTTAAAATGTACGTAAAAGTGCTTTTCAGAAGATGTTTATCACACAACAGATGTTTCACACCTTGACATCTTGAGAGACGTACGTGCGTTATACACATCAGTTCTACTTAATGGTGAGCAATTGAGCTGGTTTGGGAAACAGGCAAAGCTTCATCAGAAAACAGCATACAGCGTTAGTAAGATTATCTTAAGTGCGTGAGTAGAAACATTACCGGGAAAGCTTGCCACAATTAGATTTCAAAGAACAGCTCACACTACTTCAAAATTAAAGTATACTACATAAAGCAGATATTCTTTTAACATCTCAAGTCCAAGGCTGCCCATTATGTGCATCATTCATTCATGAAAAAAAAAAAAGTCCCTATTGGATTGTTTTTTCTGGTTTGTCAATGGATACACAAAGCCCTCAAACAGATAAGTGTTTGTCACCCACCAGCTTCTCTTCATCTAAACTTAAAAATGTCCCCAGGCTTAATTGACGGTCTTCTAAAGGCTGAAAAAGATGTTCATGCTTCTGGTTTCCCATAATCACCTTTACACATCATATAAATTTGGGGCACATGGAACCTGCAATATCTAACCAGCTCCAAATACACATATTCAGCATGGCAGCCACTAATGGAGAGAAGGAACATGATAAGGGGGCAGCAGTAAGGAGCGAGCAAGATGCAGTGTTGATCGAAACGGAAAGCCAGCACAATCGCAGCAGCCGTTAATGAAACATATAACCAGCAGACTGAGCTCTGAATGCTATTGATTGGAACGTAGAATATATAAAATGCCTATTGAACCAGTGAACGACTGTATTTCAAAGACTGAGTGAGCCTTGTCAAAGTCCTTACAATGGGTTGCAAGACCAGATTCTGCCCAAATGCATGATCTCTGTTGAGCTGTAATATTTTGCAAACTTTCACTTAATTTTAATACATCTTAAATAGCTTATCAATTGGGTAAGTCACATCATTCTAACTTAATGGACCATCTGGCTTTGATTATCCGAGTTTTTTTAATGACTACACGTAGTGGTGCCTTTGGGATTCTCGTTCATGGAACATAAGAGCACATCGAGGTGACACTAATGTTTTAACATAAGAATCACAACCCAGAGACGCAATGTATCACACACTCGAAAGTTGATAGTTGATTCTCATGCAAATTCAACAGAGAACAAAAATTTGTCTGATTGTCATGACGACAGCTAAGTTCCCAACCGAAGAGCTGCTTCCCACACCAGTAGATGGGAAGTAGCTACTAGTAATAATAATGAAACAGTTTTTTTTTTCACTGATTCAGAACATACTGTGAAATAGTTAGAAATAGAGCTAGGGTTTTGAGTTTAAAGCCTTTAATATTTTTTCGACTCTAAAACCATTTTCTTCCTAATGAGAAGCTTTTGATTACTTTTTCTTTATCAGTTTAACATTATCTACATCAAAGAGTGCTATAGATCAACCATGGTAATTTGTTAAGTGCTTTTCTGTGCAAATGCCTCATGCTCGACCTTTCGTTTGAAATGTTAACATGAAAAACAACTAAATCATTTTACATAAATGGACAAAGGCAAACAACAAATATTCTTCCTTGAAAAGCATTCTTCAGTGAGAAAAATCTGCCTTTCCTCGTCCTGAAAGTATCTGAACTTGGGTTGTACGAACAAACGCAGAATGTGTTCGTTACATTATCACTTTGATTAATGAGCACTCCAGACAAATGAGACACACCAGTTGAATGCTTCAAATATGCATTCAGAGTATAAAAGCATGCATATCTGTCCATTGAGGGTTCTATCCTTCTTTGAGGGTTCAGTTTTCTTCTTTTTTCAATGTCTCTTCTAAGAACACACTGTAATTTCTACCTGTATGACTTTTTTGTCTGGGGAACATAAAAGAAGATATTTCTGATTTTTTATTTTTTTTTGCATTCCACAGAAGAAAGAAATACATAAAATACAGGCCGGATTGACAGGTCAGATTTGTGGGCTGCCGATTGCTGCTATAATGTCCATAGCAGAAACAAATCTTGACAAATAATTTGTTTGACAGACAGGTAGCTCATTTCTCTTTTACCATGGCCAGCAGTATTTGTTAAAAAAAAAAAAAAAAAGTAAAATACAGCTCTGTCTGCGTTGATCACAGTCAGAATCTTTTTTCCCAGCCTTCTCTTTCATCGACTTCCTCCTGCATGTGATCGAAATGACCTGCTGAACTATCCAACCCTTTCCATTTTCTTATTGATCCCACGTTTAATGACCCATTAAACGTGAGTGTGTGCTGTGTTTATGCTGATGTTTGTGAGTTTCCAGCCACTCCATCAATCTACATCCAGGAACCTGGAGTTAGTATTTGAATTTCACTGCCCAAACCTTGGCGACCACCAGATCTTGTAGGATCACTCTTTATAACATCTCTGCATTCTCTTTTACTTTTCTGTATTTGTACTTCTGCTCTAGAATCAAACTGAGTGACCATCTAAAAACACGAACTGCTTACCTTTCTTTTGGCTCGCAGTTGGCCCTGATAGTTGTCTGATGAGTCACCAGGAATCTCTCCTCCCCAAAGCGTCAACCCGACAATAGTGTAGGTAATGCCCATGACCACCAGGGGCAGAACATACACCAGCATTGCCACAATAATATGATACCTGTAAACAGAGAGAGAGAGATAAAGCTCAGTGCCTTTGCTGCAACATACAAGTGACTCGCTAAGCTAGCATCACTTGCACACTGTGTGATACTTACTTTTTGTTTTATGAATGTTGCTTGTCTGACTATATTTAACTCAGAGAAAATTTGGTGAAAGTCAAATGAGGCCAAAAATATGTGACAGCCAGAACTCTGACTCTATCAGAGGCTAAATCCAAGTCAAAATTGTGCCACAAATCCAACGCTGTAGTTTCGAATTTATTCACAATTTCAGTCGTGAATCCATCCTTAAAATTCTGCATTAACTTGAAGAAATAATGCAGTCTCAATCTTGACAGATTCCTTAAACAAATTCTCAATTACAATCAAAAGACTTGTGAATGTCGAGCTTCTGTTGACACTGAGAACATTTCCATACACCAGCAACGTGCAAACTTAATAGAAAACATGATTTTTATAATAATTAGATTTTATATTGATATTTTTTGTTAATAATAACACAACTACTAGCCTTTTTTTATTACTGATAACTGCTACTTCTACTACTACTACTACTAGTATAAATATAAAAAATAGTGCATGCATATTTAAATAGCTCTCACATGAAAGGGTCTTCTGAAGGTCTCGGCCAGGCAACGTAGCAGAGGGTGCGCTTGGGTAATTTTTTGATGGTTGAAAAGAAACACAGTGGAAAGGCCAAAACCACAGCCAGCACCCAAATACACACAATGATCACCTTAGTGGCTGTGGCGGAGAGTCGTGGTTTCAGGGGATGGATGATGGCCATGTACCTGTACAACACATCAAGCATAGCGTTAGTTCTGGCAGGTTACATAAGTCAAGCTCACATTAGCTGACACTCAGCTTACTCACATTGACCTTTAAGAATACGACGCCTATCACCGTGTTCCTATATATAAGGTCCATTCAGTGTTATTAGCAGCTTTATTGCATTGCTCAGCAGCTAATTACCCTCCTCCATCCCCAGCTCCTCCTTTGTCCAGTCAGGACTTTCCCTTCTTATATTTCTCTCATATTTCTATATTTCTCTCATTAATGATCAAACTAATTTCTTTAATTATGTTGTTACATTAAGTATTGTCATTAAGAAAATTAATGATATTGCAATACTGTGGTTCTGTTCCATTTACCCTAAAGGGGGTTATCGCTCTTCTCCCTGCTCTTATCCATGCTAGGCTGCATGGATGGGCAAGGAGTTTTTGCCCAGAATAGAACCATACCGCTAATCCAAACTGTATGCTAGCTGCCAGTCATCTTTGACGATAGTGATCCTGACAGACTGTTCAGTCTCATGCCACACATATAGTCTGAAACTGCTTCAAATATCATCAGTATGATAAACCATCAAAGACAGTTGAGCAGTTTTCAATTTGTAGGTTGTGTAATGATCTAATATCTGATTACTAATGGGTCACATCAAAGAGGGCATTAATTTCTCTTTTGCTAAGATTGTAAGCTGAACATTTCTCTCAGATGCTACAGAAGAATTCATCCTGCCTGGTGATTACAACCTTTCATAACAGAAGAGTAACAAGAAGAATGTAATTCTCACTCCAAGCCTTCTTTTAATCATACGCCATTGATTACTTCTGAACTCCGTAATGAGGGGCTAGCCTCTGCGCTAACCATATTCACAGTCATTCAAGAGTGATAATAGGCCATTGGTTTTAACAACTCCCTCAATGTAAGCAGCGAGTGGCTTGTTAGACAGTCAGATACTCTTGGGCAGAGAAGGTTATTTACAGGATATGGACAGCATGGATGTCGAAGCACGTATGTGGACATCTTGGATAAACAAGAAAGACTTCAGAATGGTATACTGTGTATTAATTATAAAAGTCATGAGTACCGGCATGTGTCTAGTAAACATTCACAAATGTAGATTAATTAATATACTGCAATTAAATACAATTATGTCATGCTGTGATGTGTTGAGTTAAGTTGCCACACTCATACAAGCTGGTGCATTTTATGAAAACAGTGCAATTTGGCATCCAATTGCTTTGTTAAAACATTAAAGGCATGAATCCTATTATTTTTATTTAATTTATATTGTAAAAAATCAGTTGATCAGTAACAATAAAATAATATTTGGTCTCGGCTGAGTAACTGCTTCATTTGTGCTAATTTCCAATGTGTGTGTGTGCTTACTTATAACCACCTCTATGGTGTGTGTGTGTGTGTGTGTGCTTATTTTCATTATTTATGAGGATATACATTTGTAATAACATGGGTATTACACTGGTATTACAACAGGAACGTTTTATGAGGACATTTCATGAGTCCTCATTTTTAAAATAGCTTTAAAAACATACTAAACAATGTATTATTAAAAATATAAAAATGTACAGTTTGTACAGTATAAAAACCATTACACCTATGGAATGTCCTCACTAAGATAGCAAAACAAACCTGTGTGTGTGTGTGTGTGTGTGATTCCAAATTACATAAAAATAGTAGTTAGTAAGGTAATCCACATTACACATTTTAGGTAATATAATCTGACTACTTTTTGATTACTTTTGGCCTAACTCTTTTATCACAATTGTTGCAATGTTGAGAAAACCCTTCTTCAAAGTGAAATGATTTCTGTACATCCAGTGGTGAAATGCTTTGTGGCCACACAATTTTCCATGCAATTATAGCCACCTGACTTGTCGCTGGTCTCTGAGTGCAATTTCACAACACTAGAAGACTTTCTGAATGTATATAACCTATATGATTTTTTTAGAAAGGAAAATTTAAAAGAAGAATCAATAAATTGTTAATGATTTACAATCATTGTGTGAATAAAATGTAATCATATAATCAAGTATTTTAAAATTTCATATAATCTAATTACATTTTTGAAATCTGCTTACATAACCCTACATGTAATCAGTTACTACCCAACACTGTTTACACATACAGTACATGCATCCATACATACATATACATATTATACAAACACCCCAATGCATATAACAAACACAGCAGAGCATTTGATGTTCACAAGTTTAGCTATTTTAGCTTTAAGCCTTATTTTGTACTCTATTCATGGAAAACATCACATTCAAGTGTAATGCCACTGATGACAAAATGTTTGAACTGATCTTGAACCTAATGGCCTCCACTATTTGTCAAAAAATGTTCAACATAATAGTTTCATTAAAGTTTCATAAACCAACAAATGGAGCAAAATGAGGTTTTTGTCAGCAATGCCATCTCTATGACAGGAAAATTAAACATTTATTATACTGAAAATACTGTCTGGGCAAGTGGTGTCAGCACAAATCTCACACTTTCCTCCAAATGCAACTGCAAGCACACTGCAAATTCCTGCAGACGTCACAATTGCTCTGTACATAAGAGTAGTAACTGCCTACCAGCAAAACAACAGTAACAGCTAATGTGGGATGTGAAATACATAGCCTGAAGCCATGAGCACTTTGTGACATTTTGAGCACAGGAAATAACTGTGAATAACACTCGAAATGATTTTGGTTTTCCATTGTCTGATATAATTCCCCACTTGCGGTAACTATGTTTTGGTTGTTAAATGCGCACTGGTAGCAAAAAAACAACAACACCATTTTCCATTCCATATAATAAAGGGGATATTTCACACATTTTGTTGTTGTTCTTATTCCCTGAAGTTCCCTTAATAATATTAGTAAAGGTTTTGTGGGCAAAGTCTGAAATCTGAGGGTGCGAAAAAAAAAAAAAAAATCACCTTTAAAGTTGTCCAAATGAAGTCCTTAGCTATTCATATCCACTCATAAAAATCAATTTTTGATATATTTACAGTAGGAAATATCTTCATGGAACACGATCTTTACTTAATATCCTAATGATTTTTGGCATAAAAGAAAAATATTTTGACCAATATGTATTATTGGCTATTGCTACAAATTTACCCGTGTGACTTATGACTGGTTTTGTGGTCCAGGGTCACAAATATGACTGAACAGACTGTTCATATGAGACTGACTTGATTAAGGACCTTGAAAAAGAAAAAAAGTACGAATCAAGTTACTGTTAATTTCAAATAAATGGTCATAGAATTTTGGATTTGGATATGAATTACTAATTTTTAGATCTTTAATGTAAAGATTGATTTTATGATGATTGCACCTTTATATATATATATATATATATATATATATATATATATATATATATATATATATATATATATTCTCTTAGAGTATTATATAAATATAATTTCATAAAAATAATATGTAATTTTTTAGTACACTTACATCCTCAAAACAAGTCCACTTTTCAGACTCAATCGGTATGATAATTGTAATGCAAAGTGATTCATCTCATGAATTGCCAACTCATCTTTTAAGCGTATTTGAACATATAGGCTTAAATATTCTTATATGCTTACATATGGAAAACAGTTCTCTAGTTCTCATCTCTGACTGCATGAGTAATAGCTTCTGCTGATTTTAGAGAGATCTCCATTCATATTAATCAGCATTATTTCTGATGAACCTGACATTTAACTAGAAATCATCGGGGTCAACCTGAGAGAGAAACATCTTCAACATATTCAAGTATCAGTCTGAACCATAATCAAAAGTTATGCTGCTTCCATTATTTTCACTAGCGCAATCTGACAACTCACTTTCAGTTCCACTGAAAGGACACAGAAAAAGACATTAGAGTGATGTCCGTCGAATATGCAGCTCTTGCACTCATTGTACACCATTGCATAACTCTGCCATTTGACTTTCACTTACTCCAGAATTCATACAGCTCATGATGGCATCAAAAATAATTTACCTAAGTAAGTATTCAAATACACTGATATTTGCACACTGTGCTGAACTAATCGTCCATATCTGGAAGGTTACTGATGAAGTTCAAAAGTCCCATTTAATATGCATTATTTTCACATTATTTAGTTAGTGAGATTATAGTCTATGATGTCTAATCAGAGGAAAAATAAGGAAATATCAGCAGGGTGCTTAGAGGAAAAGAATGATTAGATGACACAGCATGACATCTTAAAGAGTTGAGAAGGCAACAATCTTCTCAAAATAAAGAAATAAATAAACATTTTCACATTTACCTACGCAGATTATGCATTCTAAAGATCTCGGCAGGAAAAAAAGACTTTCAACTTCTTAAAAGTTCAAAAACATTGCTTGTGGCAAAGTGACTCGACTCAGACAGTACTGTCTGAAATATTCAGTGTTTAGTACCTTGTGGCTTCTGTATTGCAGTTCTCCAATCAGTTGCACTCGTTCACATTAGTTTGGATTGTCCTTTTAAAATCTCGATTTCAAATAACTGCATCTGATTAGAGGCAAGGACGGATCAAGATCAATGAGCGCTAGCCACTGAAACACAAGCTCACTGATAAATGCAAACTATTTGTCTCTCTCTGTTGATTCTGTTCATGGAGAGAAGAGTTCATTTACAAGTGAATTGGTGCATATTCATTTCACTATCTAATAGGTTTGGGCCAAACGAATTTTATGGTGCACAGTAAAAAAGCCAATGAGGCGACCAACTCCATGTAAAATAAAAGTTTTATTAGCCTACTGCACATGATTTTATTTTTTTTAAGTAGCCTAATAATCATTTCTTTAGAAGGCCATTTTAATGAGCGAAAAATTACTAAGCGCATCTTCATTGTGACAAATTCTGCTTGCCAACCTAATATTTTAAAGGGGTCATGAATTAAGAAATTACATTTTCTTTGGTCTTTTGACATGTGAGAGGTTCTGTAAGTTTCAGAACTCAAAACTTCCTTGTTAATCCAAAAACATCTTTTATTGAAACCAAGCTCTGAAAACAACTCATTTTGGATTTTGTCACATTATGACGTAATAGTGCAACAAAAGACGGCCTCTGCAGAATCAGATCAATGCTTACTTCTACATCATCACATCTTTGGCCCAGCCCACTGGTGTGTTAGCGGGATGAGAAGGAAAGAAGAGAGATGCAGAATAACCTTGCAAAGATCCTAATGCTAGGAAAGTGGTTATTCAGTACATTTCACTGTGGATTCTTTGGTAAATCAGTCGCAGTTTTGGTGCAGGCTTTTCAAACAGACTTTTATTGTCTTGACAATGATGCCACAACATGTAAGCAACCTTGTTCATTCTAATGCCTTATCAGTGATTGGTGGTTTCTGATTTGATTCATGTACAGTCAGACGTTCTTCGTCTCAAAATCGTTTATTGCTGCTTATGTGTCAGTAAATCAAGGCTGTGACTAAATTGTAAACTTTGCTTCCTTTATCTTAAAGCTGTACGATTAATCGTAAAAAGATCGCAATCTTGATTCAAACACCCACGCGATCTTATTTTATTAATTACGATTCGCCCACATCTTTTAAACCTTTGGCAAAATCACTCAAATACATGTTTGTGCTGCCAGAGCCAAAGTGATCAGTTTTGAAACACACATTATTCAAATGATCACATAAGTACTGAGATATAAGTTTTAAGTTAGTATATAAACACTGATGTGAACGATAGTTATAAAAATAGAGCAAACTACCTTACTATCAAACTAGCTGAAATGAACTTGGCGCATCAAATAACGGTTGCATCAATTACGTCTTATTCCACTAGATGGCGACAAGTGACTTAATTTTTTTTTGTGTCATTGAATCATTCATTCAAAAGATTTGTTCAAAAACACTGATTCATCCAGCAATGAAACAAGTATTTATTAATGAGTCATTGAATTCATTCAAATCCATTTTTTAAATAATTCATTCAAACATTTTCCAGGTATTGGAGTCCAGGAATTTATATTTTGTCAGAACCTCAAGTAAATTACATGTTATTTTGTTTGGTTGTATATTCAGAATCGTGATCTTTATTTGAAACCATGATTCTCATTTTATCCAGAATCGTGCAGCTCTACTTAGCATAATCTGTTATTGAAATTGTGATTAATTTATATAAAGAAAGCGAAAGAACCCTCCCTCTAATCACTGGAGATGTCAATCACACAGCGCGAGTTTAACAGTTCTGAACTCTCGCCAAAACTCCTGATATAATCAATGATGCTGTCTAGACTGCACACTGAATCCCTTATTTACATCATCTTCGCACTGTTGTTTCCTGACGTAAGCATTCATGAGAGTGTAGAAATCAAGTTGCAATGACGAGATCACTGCATTCATGCGCTCAGATCACTGCATGTCATCAGCTACAATGATTATCACTGCAACCTTTCATGTCACGGGACTAGATCTAAATATGAAGCTATAATCAACAATTTTCAAGATAAGTTAATCTCAACAGCTGTAGTGAATGATTTCAAGAGAGTTCCACGTGTAACACTTATTTTTATATACAAAGACGTTAGGCAATCATAGCAGTGGGCGTTTATATCATATTCTCACACCCTTTCCAGCGCACTTCAATCAGAGGGCTAAAATCAGGGTAGAATTTTTTTTTTTATTTTATTTATAAATTATGACCGTTTTTGATATAAGAATCATGCTAACATAATAAATGCATCTAAGGAGACATTATAAAATAATAAAAAAAGAATGCAGTTCATGACCCCTTTAAAGAATACCACTATTTATCATCAAAACTGAATCAGTTCAATTTTGAGCTTTTCAATTCAGGCTAAGAATTATGCCATAAATTATTGCTTAAGAATGTGGTTTCAATTGCACGGTGTGATTTCATTTCCATGAAAAGAATGAATGTGCATCTGTCTGCAAAGACACCCCCTGAAGGTGCTGTAGTTAAGTTAGCAGAGCTCACCGATCCACAATCATTGTGCAGCCATTCACTTCAAGTCAACCATTCTGCGTAAGAAGGTCTGCCTGAGGCACTTTTCCCAGTCAAGAAAAATGACAGGCACACATGGAATACAAACAAATATCAGCATACACATAAATAACAGTTTAAACCAATCTGAATCTGTCAAATCTATATGAATCCATATCAAAGGACAGATTTAAAGTGCATATACTGTAAAAATAAAAGAAAAAAGTATTATTAAAAGGCTAAAATTCTTGAAAAAAATAGGTTTGGCTTTTAAATAGCTTCCCCTCCATCTTACCGCAACATCTCTTATCTGATGATGTGTTTACCTGTCACTCATATGAGCTCACAGCAATAGTAAACCACTGCAATGATCCAACAATCCAATCAATTGACCCTTCGCAAACAGTTTGATTGACAGGCGATCTGACCAATAATAACCCAGAATCCGCCATTTTGTCCGACAAAGCAGTCAGGGGAGTTAGTAGATTAACGTTGGGGAACTTGAACTTGAAAAATTGTGTGTGCTCACGTCTTTCTGCGCTTGAAACAACATTCCTTCTGATGTTCATTCATGTTTATTTGATGCTATAAATCAACTAGTATGAAGAGATGTTGGTTCACGAGCCAATTGAAGGAGCTACAGCGATCTGTCACGACACATTAAAGACACACTATATGCTATGTATTGTTTGAAAACTTCTTTAAAAAATTACAATATATTAAATATGAAACTGTTTCATATGTCTGTCGACGCGTTCTCAGTGTCCTTTTTACTCTGCGATGTATTTTTCACTCTGTGAGAACATGATGTGTGGCGTGAGAGCGCATGTGTTGGACATAGCAACAGTAACTAAAATGGGCGGGTCTTTGCGAAGGGTCAATTCCAAGTCCTGCCCAACATTTTTCTTGGTCAAGAAGCCATTTCACTATACATCACCATAGGGTAGAAGAGTCTATCGCAACTTCTGTTTCATGCCAACTTTAATCAACATGCAGGGAGCCATTTTGTTGTCATGTGACAAAAAAGGAGTGGACCTTCAATGTTATTATTTACAGTGATAATAATAATAACAATAATATATTTGTCCTATTATGAAAATGCACGTTTAGGGTTAAATTAGAGCAAGAAAGCTTTCTGATATGGCAAAATACATTATATTTGTAAAATTTAAATCCAGTATTTTAATTGCAATATTTTAAATATTTTCATCGATGGTTAAACTACACTTTAGAATCATTACATATTTTTTTGTAGGATTTGTTTAAACATGAAACCCTTATGATAAGAAATATTGCTTTTAAATGTAGTTATTACTGGGTGTTGTGTGTCTGATCCCGCACTAAATGAATAAAAGCATGCATTAAAACAACATTTATTGACTTCTCGCAGTGATTATTGTTAACTTCACATGTACTCTACCTGTCGACTGCTATTGCGCTCATGGAGTAAATGCTCGCAAACACGGAGGTGACGGGGAAAAAGTTGTGAAATTTGCAGTAGGCTTCTCCAAAATACCAATCACCGTGCGTGGCATAAATAAAATTAATCAAAGTGTTGAAGGCGGCCATCGATGCGTCTGAAAACGCCAGGTTGAGCAGAAAGTAATTGGTGACGGTTCGCATCCGCTTGTGAGCCAGAATGATCCACATGACGATCAGATTCCCGAACACCGCGATGGCTAGGATGGAGCTGTACGCCACAGACCAGAGCGCGACGCGCCACGGCGGCTGCACGAACTGGTTTGTAAAGTTCCCCGTTAGGTTAGATCCGTTTTGTGGCGGAGCCATGGCGAAAATGTCCAGAAATCTTCTGATATAAAATAGCTGAAGTGGACTGGAGACCGCGCGCGATGCACACTGCTCCAAATGCGCGCGAGAGAGTCCTCTTCTCAAGCGGAAAACGGCAACATGTCACTTATAAATGGTCGATTTGGTGTGAGTCGATGCCAAATGGACCTACTGACAAATTCTCTAGTCTTCTCTATCGATACGTAAATCGCTTCTAAGTTCTTAAAAGCGCGTGATGGTCTCTTGACTCCTGTTGAACGCATCCACGAGCGCAACACACTCTGTAGTCAGATGCTGCGCCATGCACAATGTGACAAGTGGACTAACTAGTGCTACTGGGAGAGAGTGAGATCGATTGATTCATGGAGTAGAGTTAAAGTACAGACAAGGACAAATTGGAATGAATCCCGAATTGAATCAATAAGTAAAATACATTTACGAAACAGCTAGGTCAGTGCCCAGTAGTTCAGAAAAAAATAAACTCCAGCATCTATAGGCAGAGGCTGTTGTGCACAAAAAACATTAATTTAGTTACATATATTCCATCATATATGGCTCATGATCCTTATTTTATGTGCATTATTACAGTATTTTTTAAAAATGTGATTGCCTCAACAAAAAAAAAAAAGATCTGTGTCAACCAAATTTGGTTTTTGGTGCAAATCAAACAAAATATAGAAAATCATATGCGTAATTTAAGGGGGACATGTCCCCACCACTTTCTTTCATGACTTCTATGTCCGATACATTAAAATATATGTATACTACTCATATTGAATTCTAGACATCATAATGTTATTTTTTTCTGCAGTTGTTATTGTACATATCTGATATAGGCTACCGTTGTATATTAGATGTACAATCCCTCAACACACACACACACACACTCCTGTCCCACCCACTTTTTAAAAGTTATGCCACTAGATAAACTGTATTAGACACATGCAACAATGTTTATTAACCACATCATGCAATTGCCACATTGGTCCCTCATGGTGCTATGGTAACAGGCAATCAATTTTCATACTTCTCACAGTGAAAGTACCAAAACCAAAATTATATTATGTACATATTATATCACACCAGACAGTTTAGACAAACTCATTGGTTAAACTGTCAGTCACCATCTTCCTGGCATCTATATTATGAATTTGTTTTATTTATTAAACCCTGAGCTAAATGAAATTCAGTATGCAACATCATGTGCACATATTGTAACCTTGAAAGAAATGTAAAATATGGCTGAGGCGATGAGACTGCTTTAGAGAGGAACTGCAGTTGAATGTGATGCACATTTTATGGTTATCATATGAATATTTGAGGAGTGTATTAAATGCAATGCTTGTTCTCTCTGCAAACAAACAATAAAATAAATGACAAGACTCAATTGCTGTTAAGATCACAAACAGTCTAAAACACAAAAAACTAGTTAAAAGCAAAGAGTTTTCATTTTTTAATGTAGACATAATATTAGGAAAGTCTGCCATTCATCCTAATGACAGCTAAAATGTGTTTAACAGTCTCTTAAATAGGATTGAGTGGCATTACTGCAACTGCAGAGGATTTGGGGCTTTGTTACTTGGCAGATGTTCAGACTAATGAAACAAATATACACATTCATTGTCCATAAGATTCTCATTACCCATAACCTGCATTCATTTAATCAGTGAAGTAGATTATCATGCTGTTATGCACAGTCAAATGAACAATTTCAGCATGAATTGATACACTTTAGGCTCAATTCCAAGACACTAAAATTAAAGAATTAAACCATAACTGATTTAATAATAATAAAAAAATGCACAAACACTGAAAACATTTGATGGAGAATTTATTGTTTTCATTCAGAAATCGCTATAAATCTCACAGATGATTCCAAAGAATCGACAAGTAACGCGTTGACTTAAACATGAAATTTTGAAGCAGGAAGACTGAAATAGTATTTTACAATAATCTATTTTTATAGTGTAGAAAGCTGTCAAATATATATTCAAAACATCCAAAATACCTTATGAAAAAAAAACATACATATACTATAAAAGTGCCGTAAAAGTAGTCTGTACGACTATATTTTAAGTCTATTCCTGTGCTAAAGCTTTCAAATCAAATATCAAATCAAATGAAAAAGCTTGACAAAATAACAGCATGCAGGTTTGGAAAAACATCGGGTGAGTAAATAATGTAGTAAATCCAAGCTGGCTTCAATATAAATAGCATGATTTTAATGCTATAATCAATGTCCCTTATTAACCAAAGATTCATTTGGATGTTGTGAATCAAATATCAAAGGCTGACATTAAACAGCATGACTGCTGTGATTTCAAACATCTGGGCAAAGGGGCCTTTTTTGCATTGCTAATATATAATATTTATTTTTCCTATAATTCAAATATTTGATGTAATGTAAATTCTGTAATGTGCTGGGACAGATATCCATGATTTTCTAGAAAAGACATCATGTGATTCATGCTGAAATACCTCTGATTTTCCCTCCACTCGCTCAGAAAGCATAATAAATGACAATAAGTACAAATTAAATTGACCATTTGTTCATACACGCATTGTACATCTTTCATCTCGACAACCAAACAGCAAAATTCAGTAAATAATCCTGATAAGACTTTCTTTGCAGTTATGGCTCAGATGTTTTTCCACAGCATAAACACCAGTGACAGAGCAACATGCTTATCACATTCTGCCAAACGTTGGGCTTGCTGGTTCATTAGATCTCATTCTGCTAGAGGTGATACAAAAAACAAGCTGTGCTGTTAGATACATGTAGTACAAGGTCAGAGTTAACTCCCAGAGCCTTAATAAAAGATAAGGATAGCCCACCAGACTATTCCAGCAGAAGCTTCAAAAATGATGCCTCAAATGTCATTCTTTCAGAGTCACTGCATATGAGAAGATGAGAATGATCCAATAAATAAGTAAAGATTTCTGTGCTATGCACCTATGATAAAGCCCCCGGGTTTGTCAAAACACAAAGAAACACACATGGAAGTAATTTACAAAAAAAAGATATGTAGCCCCATTGGAATATTCATTAATCACTAACATATGGAAAGTGTTGATTGCAGACTGTCCTTTAATAGATGAACAGTGAATCGTGAAGTTCTTTACATGCAAAGTAAAGCAAAATCTACTCAGGCAAATTAGCAATCAATGTGATCGATCAATGTGAAAGGTATTGTACAGAGAAAATCCTTCCACTCAAATGGAGAGAAAAAAGGCAGAGGGATGGATCAGTTTTGCCTCCAGAATTGTAATTAAACTTACAAGGACGTAATGGAGCAATTACATTTTGTTTCTTGGATGTACCCACACAATGAGGTAAATTATTTAATCACCCAAGGGGGCTGGTGAAACGGAAAAGAAAGTGACAGGGAGGACTGAGTCACAAATGACTGCAGACAACATGATTTTTTGAAAATCTGTGGCAAAGTGCAGAAGCTACCTAGATTTTATGTCACAAAAAATCTATATATATACATATATACATCATATATATATATATATATCGGAGTGTTTGACATGGTAATGGGTATGACAATATTGGTATGTTTGGTCTTGGTGTAATAGATCTACGCTGCTGCTGCTGTAGGTTATACAACACTATACTATATAGCAAGAAATGCTGGTGCTGTACAATATGGTGTACATGAATTACCAGTTGCAAATCTATACAGGTGGAGCTGGGGAAGGTGGAGGGTTTCTGAAAGCGTGCTGCACTGGTACCCAAGCATTTTGAAGGTTGAGCACGCAACTTATTGGCTATTGAATACATCAGGAACCAATCACCGGTGCCCTTTAGATAATGATGTGATTACAAGCAGGTTGAGTTAAAGGACCTATTAGCCTGTGCCATCTACAGTTTCATGAACTTATGTAGTCCCACCACATGACAATTTACAATCTGAACAAACCTTGCCTCGTCATATAAAGGTCAACTTATCTGATATTTTTAATAGACTTACTGATCATTACACAGCTCTTGCATTTGTAAAAAATAATAATAATAATAAATAAGAAAAAAAATGAAGAAATAACAATAAAAGATTATGCTAAACGTCTAGGTTACTAATGTAACCCCCGTTCCCTGAAGGAGGGAACGGAGACGTTACGTCGGACTGACGTCATGGGATCTCGCTTGGGAGCCCTATCATCTTCGCGTAGTAAAAAACAAGCCAATGAGAATTGGCCAGTGAGATTTACATGCCGGGCCCCTCCCCCGGCATCCGGGTATAAATAGAGCCGGCATTACTCACTTCATTCATGCTTTGCTGAGGAGCCGAAAAACTGATCTCGGCCGCTCAGCGGTGACTCTGTGCTATGGCAAGGGACGTAACGTCTCCGTTCCCTCCTTCAGGGAACGGGGGTTACATTAGTAACCTAGACGTTCCCTATCAGTCAGTCACGTTCGACGTTACGTCGGACTGACGTCATGGGATCCCGTGGAAAACGCCATAGCAACCGAGCCACGCTACGAGCGTCGGGGAAGCAGATGCTGGCAGGCCTAGGCGTGCCACCTGCAAGTGCAACCGCAAATGTCGTAACCTTCCAGCGCCCGGAGCAAGCCCTACAATGTCTTCCATACCAGAGGGATGGAGAGGACAGGGTCTTACTCAGGAGGTGGTCGAAGCTGTTGTTCCGTACCTCAGGGGAAGAGTGCTTCGGTGACTCAACTCCCACATTTTTGCAGCCATGACCCAAAAACGCTGGGAAAGCGTCCCTCTTGGGGAAGCTACGGAGACCACACCCTGCCCGAAGAGAGGTAACGTGTGGAGCACATATGCACTGACCTGCTGGGCAGTATCTGCATATGGAGAGCTCCCTGAAGAAGGTCCTACCCAGACTGGGGAGGAACGCTTCGCCTCAGGGGCAGGGCTGGCCGCCCAGGGAAGACACGGGTTTACCCTCGGGGAAACCGTACCGTGGACTAACACATATGGGATTACCCGCAGGGAATCACAAACATATGGGCATCTAGCCCAGTACAAGGACTGACCACTGGGGGCATGTACACGAGTACTGGACCTGGCGTCTGACGCCTCCGCCGCGTCTGACTGCCGAAGGATGCAGGAGGAACTCCACAGGGTTCACCAGCTGGGGAACTGACTGAGAAGTAGACCAGCGCTCGCATCTCCTCGTGAAAGGAGAATGGCGCAGCAAGCGGTCTCCCGTGGCTATCTAGTTGTAGACAGCACACGAGAGGACACCGGGTCCACTCGGAGGTTATAAAACCTGGCGAATGTGTTCGGTGTCGCCCAGCCCGCAGCTCTGCAGATGTCTGCCAGAGAGGCGCCGCGCGCCAACGCCCAGGAGGAGGCCACACCCCGAGTGGAGTGTGCTCTCACCCCTAGGGGGCACGGCTCGCCTTGGGAATGGTACGCCAAGGCGATGGCATCCACTATCCAGTGGGCCAACCTCTGTTTGGAGACAGCCTTCCCTTTCTGCTGTCCTCCAAAGCAAACAAAGAGCTGCTCAGAGCTTCTCAAGCTCTGCGTGCGGTCCACGTAAGCGCGGAGAGCGCGAACAGGACATAGCAACGCAAGGGCTGGGTCTGCCTCCTCCCGGGGCAGCGCTTGCAGGTTCACCACCTGGTCCCGAAAGGGAGTGGTGGGAACCTTGGGCACATATCCAGGCCGGGGTCTCAAGATCACGTGAGACAAAGCCGGTCCAAATTCCAGGCACGCTCCGCTGACCGAAAATGCTTGCAGGTCCCCTACCCTCTTAAAGGAAGCGAGCGCCGTCAGGAGCACTGTCTTAAGCGACAGGTGTTTCAGCTCGGCTGACTCAAGGGGCTCGAAGGGAGCCTTCTGTAGCCCAGCTAGGGCGACAGAGAGGTCCCAAGAGGGAATTAGGGGAGGTCTAGGAGGGTTTAACCGCCTAGCACCTCTCAGGAACCTGATGATCAGATCGTGCTTTCCTAATGACCTGCCATCGAGCACATCGTGATGTGCTGCGATGGCAGCTACATAGACCTTCAAGGTGGAGGGGGACAGCCTCCGCTCCAAACCACTTTGAAGGAAGGAAAGCACTGAACTGACCGGGCATTTCCGGGGGTCTTCCTGGCGGGAAGAACACCAAGCAGCGAAGAGACTCCACTTCAAAGCATAGGCGCGCCTCGTAGAGGGAGCTCTAGCCGAAGTGATAGTGTCAACTACCGCGGGCGGTAGGCCACTTAAGTCTTCCGCGTCCCGTCCAGGAACCACACGTGGAGGTTCCAGAGGTCGGGACGTGGGTGCCATATGGTGCCCCGTCCCTGAGAAAGCAGGTCCTTCCTCAGGGGAATTCGCCAGGGAGGGACTGTCGCGAGGAGCATGAGTTCTGGGAACCAGGTCCGGTTGGGCCAGTATGGCGCAACTAGCAAGACCTGCTCCTCGTCCTCCCTGACCTTGCACAGTAGCTGTGCAAGAAGGCTCACTGGGGGAAACGCATACTTGCGTAGGCCCCGGGGCCAGCTGTGTGCCAGTGCATCCGTGCCGAGGGTGCCCTCGGTCAGGGAATAAAACCACTGGCAGTGAGCAGATTCCTGAGAGGCAAACAGGTCTACCTGTGCGTCCCCGAATCTGCTCCAGATCAGCTGGACCGCCTGGGGGTGGAGTCTCCATTCCCCCGGGAGCGTGAGCTGTCGTGAGAGCGCGTCGGCCGCACGATTGAGCTCGCCCGGGATATACATGGCACGCAGCGACCTGAGTCGCCGCTGACTCCAGAGGAGAAGGTGGCGGGCGAGTTGCGACATGCGGCGTGAGCGTAGACCACCTTGATGGTTGATGTACGCTACTGCCGATGTGTTGTCCGTCCGGACCAGTACATGCTTGCCCTGCAGCAACGGCCGAAACCGGCGCAGGGCCAGCAGTACTGCTAGCAACTCGAGGCAATTGATATGCCACTGCTGGTGGGGTCCTGTCCAGGAGCCCGACGCAGCATGCCCATTGCACACAGCACCCCAGCCGGTGGTGGAGGCATCTGTTGTGACAACAACATGCCTGGACACTTGTCCTAGGGGCACCCCGGCCCGTAGGAAAGCAAGGTCCGACCACGGGCTGAATGTTTGGCGACAGCTCGGCGTGATGACCACACGGAGCTTGCCATGGTGCCATGCCCACCTCGGGACTCGGCCGTGTAGCCAGTGCTGAAGTGGTCTCATATGGAGTAATCCGAGCGGCGTGACTGCGGCTGCGGATGCCATATGCCCCAGGAGCCTCTGAAAATGTTTCAGTGGGACCACTGTTTTCTGCGAGAACGAATTCAGGCAGCTCAGCACCGACTGTGCACGCTCGTTGGTGAGACGTGCTGTCATGTTGACCGAGTCCAGCTCCACACCGAGAAAAGAGATCCTCTGTGTTGGACAGAGTTTGCTCTTTTCCCAGTTGACCCGAAGCCCCAACCGGCTGAGGTGCGTGAGCACCAGGTCCCTGTGTTCGCACAACTGTTCTCGGGACTGGGCCAGAATGAGCCAGTCGTCGAGGTAGTTGAGGATGCGAACGCCCACTTCCCTGAGTGGGGAAAGGGCCCCCTCCGCGACTTTGGTAAAGACACGGGGGGACAGGGACAGCCCGAAGGGTAGGACCTTGTACTGATATGCCCGACCCTCGAACGCAAAACGTAGAAACGGTCTGTGTCGGGGGAGGATCGAGACATGAAAGTACGCGTCCTTCAGGTCGATTGCTGCAAACCAATCTTGTGCGTGAATGCATGTGAGCATGCGCTTCACGGTGAGCATCTTGAACGGGAGCTTGTGCAGGGCCCGATTCAAGACACGTAAGTCCAAGATTGGCCGTAACCCTCCGCCTTTCTTGGGTACTATGAAGTACGGGCTGTAAAACCCTGACTTCATCTCGGCTAGTGGGACCGGCTCTATTGCGTCCTTCGCCAACAGGACCGCAATCTCCTCCCGCAAAACAGTGGCATCTCTGCCCACAACTGAGGTGGATAGGACGCCACTGAATTTGGGAGGACGCCTGGCAAACTGGATTGTGTAGCCGAGTCTGACTGTTCGAATGAGCCAACGGGACGGGCTGGGAAGACCTAGCCAGGCCCCCAGACACCGTACGAGTGGTATCATCCGAACACCAGAAGTACCCGCGGGGGGGCAGCATGGAGCACTGGGGCCCAACCCGGGAAGCAGAGCGTCCCGAAGTAGAGGCAGTGAGTGATGTGAACTCACTTGGCTCCGTGTGTCCCGTGAGGGACAGAGCGGGCGGGCGTGGGGAGGCTGTGCGTCCCAAACACGTCCGTGACCCGCTCGTGGCGAATGCGGGAGTGGTTGAGAGTGAGGAGGCGGTGCGTCGCACACTGTCAACACAGACCCTTTTTGACTCAGAGATAGTGGAAATTGCTCTTTTATTGAGGATGTGGGTACCGCTGACCCGGAGGTCAGCGGCGGAACAAAAAGAAAAGGAAACAGAAGATTTACCCCCCGGCCCACTCCGGGGGGAAGGAGCGGTGCCTTCACCGTCTCCTGGGGGAGAGCAACTTCCACCATCTCTGGGCCACCCGTCTCAGGAGCGCTTCTTCTGCTTCCGTTTAGCAGCTTTAGCGGCCTGAGCGGGTTGTGCCGCCTTCCTGCGGGAAGCTTGCGGGGGACGGGATTTCTCCGATCCACCCGAAGCTTGTGCAGCCGCAGGGGGGCGCCCTCGACGACGAGCAGGCTGAGGGCCAGTCCTAGGAGGGACGGGAGCCGCATCTCGCCGAGGCAAGATGTGGCTGATGGCCTCAGTCTGCTTTTGCACCGCCGAGAACTGCTGAGCAAAGTCCTCGACGGTGTCGCCGAAGAGGCCGGCCTGGGAAATGGGGGCGTCGAGAAAGCGAACTTTGTCGGCGTCCTTCATTTCGGCCAGGTCCAGCCAGAGATGGCGCTCCTGGACCACCAGAGTGGACATCGTCTGACCCAGGGCACGTGCTGTGACTTTCGTCGCCCGGAGGGCGAGGTCGGTCGCAGCACGCAGTTCTTGCAACACCCCTGGGTCCGAACTACCCTCGTGCAGCTCTTTCAGAGCTTTCGCCTGATGGACTTGCAAGATAGCCATGGCGTGCAGGGCGGAGGCCGCCTGTCCAGCGGCGGAGTAAGCCTTAGCGGCGAGAGCCGCTGTCGTCTTACCCGCCTTGGACGGGAGACGCGGACGATTCCGCCAGGTGGCAGCCGACTGCGGACACAAGTGAACCGCAATCGCCCGTTCCACCTGTGGAATGTCCACGTACCCCTTGGCGGCCCCACCATCGAGGGTAGTGAGAGTAGAGGAGGCGGAAGTACGGCTTCTGGCAGTGTGGGGTGCCTTCCACGACTTCTGAACCTCCTCATGCAGCTCGGGAAAAAATGGCACTGGGGCGGGACGCGGCTGTGAACCTCGCCCCGCACCTAGAAACCAATCGTCAAGCCGCGAGCGCTCGGGACACGGTGGAGGGTTCCACTCGAGCCCGATGCCCGCGGCGGCCCGAGCCAGCATAGCTGTCAGCTCCGCATCTGACTCAGCCTGTGCAACCACCCCGGAGGGCGGAAGTTCGGCTTCATCTTCATCTGCAGAAGATAACAGCCCACTCTCCGATGCAGCGATCGACATCCGATCCTCATCCGGAGCGCCGAATGAGATGCGGGGAACCTCACGAGAAGGACCCGCACCAACATTCGGCAACTCGACGGCACATGGCATTAGAGAGGAGTGGGAGGTTCGTGGGGGCGGACCCGACGAAGAGGCTCCCACCGTCACTCTCAGACCTCCCAGAGTGCTAACCATCCCCGCAGCTCTTCCTTGAAAAGCCACGGGGGAATGGGTAGCAACAGAGGGGACTCCACCTTCCGCATTGAAGAAAGAGAGTCGCGATCTTAATGCCAACATGGTCATGCTCTCGCAGTGAGAGCATGAACCATCCACAAGCGCTGCTTCAGCGTGCTGTCTGCCCAGACACATCACACAGCGCTCGTGGCCGTCAGATGAGGTCAGGAAACGACCACATCCAGAAACACACGGTCGAAAAGCCATCTTGAAAAAGACGTTTTTTCTCCCGTGCTGCTCTTTTAGTAGTGCTCTCCCGCTGGAACACCGAGGGATGGAATGCGCGCTGATCTGTCTCCACACCAGCGCCTGCTGCACCCCACCGCTGCTGTGTTGTCGTCGTCAAACGAGAGAGAACCAGAGCAGAGGAAATTTGAATATATAGCAATTAAAATTGCTGTTGAGGGAAATGATTCCCTAGCAATGAAAATTGCTTTTGCGCTCTTTCTCTCAGGAAGATGAAAAGGCGGATCAGTTTTCACCGATCGGCTCCGAAGCAAAAGTATGAATGAAGTGAGTAATGCCGGCTCTATTTATACCCGGATGCCGGGGGAGGGGCCCGGCATGTAAATCTCACTGGCCAATTCTCATTGGCTTGTTTTTTACTACGCGAAGATGATAGGGCTCCCAAGCGAGATCCCATGACGTCAGTCCGACGTAACGTCGAACGTGACTGACTGATAGGGAACAGGTCTTTATGTCAAGGATTTCATTCTTTTAATGAGCTGTATTACCCTTTATTCCTCAAAGAAATTTCTTTTAAATACTAAAGTGATTTTAAAATGTAACTTTTTAAAAAGTATTTAAAACATGCTCATCATCAGTAGATTTATTTTTGGTTCACGAGTTCACACTTACAAATAATCAGATAGAGTAATTAGTATGCGTATTTGGCGTGAAGAGGAGGTAAGTGTGAGGAGACGGGGTGGTGGAGGGATGCTGAAAACTGTCCAAACACATAGGTGAGTCGACTGCGTCAAAATATATAGATCTCCGCTCGTGCTGATTGGGTAGACATGTTGATTGCTGATTAATGACAGCTGGTTGGAGTGATGTGATGATTAGTTAGATCATTTGAATGTGTTCCTCCCGAACTTTGTTAATAAAACATCATATAAATTTCATGCAGAAAAATAAAATCAGAAGTTTGTCCATCAGCTTGACTCCCTCAGCACCCAATTTTTTCAATTTGTAACAGCACAAATGTTGAATGTTAAAATACAGAACTTGCACATGGAGCATGAGCATGTCAGTCAAATCTTGAAAAATTGATGCTGAAGGTTGCCAGTCATGCAGTCTGCAGAGTGACCCCAACATCGATCCACATCACATAATGTCTTCACTGTTCTAATGACGACAGAGATGTAGGTAAAAAAAAGTTGCTGTATGGTGAGTCACCGCGAAGGTTTGCTCCAAAAAGTCTTGCCTCCTTTCAATTATCACATCAACATGTCACATTCGTAAATGCCAGTAGGAAATAAACAGCGAGCCTCATGGGCTTCACCTGCCACCATCTCCGACATAGCCTCAGGTCACTCAGAGACATTACCAATATATACAAACAATCCCATGAGCTTCCTCTGCCAGGGTGTGGAGAGAAAACAACTGATGAATACTCTACATTAATATCCAAATGAAAACAAAGCACAGCATAAAATTGACTTGTCAAACGTGATGAACGTACAGTACATCCAACCAAAATGGAAAATAATAGTTGGTAGTTTTCAGCCTGAAAAATCTGTATTTACTTAAAATTGGGCAAGTGAATGTAGTTGTTACACATCTAAACTCCTTCTGTAGTGAAGACTAAACCTGCGTGCTTTCAAAAATCTATTGAAAAGTGATTTGCTAGACTGGGATAGTGCATTACTGTAAGAATTGATTCTAAGCAATTTCAATCCTGATGGCCAGTATCACAAATGTGAAGTGTAAATAAAAAAGTAAAGGCTAATAATACTTCTGCGTCGGATCTACACCGTAGCCTCTGCGCCGTAGGCCACGCGCCAGTTTTCATTTATATTTCTGCGTCGACATGCGACAATTTTTTAACAATTGATGCATTGTTAAAATTTTTGGAGAGGAGCATGTCAGGCTACGCGTGCTTCACACAACCTACGACATAGTTTTGACGCAGATGTATACATCAGCCTTAAGCAAGGATAGGGAATCTGAGGCACCATATTTCGAGAATTGACTGCATAAGTGTAAATTTTAGGCACATTGAGAGTCACACACAAATATTTACTTACTGCCAATGTTCATTTAACATTTCAAATCACGTCTTTTGGACATTATTGACTCCTCCACTATGTAACTAGTGACCCTTCAACTTAAGCCCAAAGTATATGGCAAGCCGTTTTGACTTTTATTCCTTTTCAGGGTATGAACTTCTGATATCAACAATTACATTTTCACTAGTTAAAATGTTAATTCTTGATATCAGGAATTAGATTTCCACTAGTAACAATGGCAGTTTTTGATATCAAGAATTACATTTCCACTAGTGACAACGTTAATTCTTGATATCAACAATTCAATTTCCACTAGTATAAACTATAATTCTTGATATCAAGAATTGTATTTTTACCAGTGAAATCTCGTCATAGGCTGCCATTCAAATTCAATTGTTAATATCAAGAATTAATGTCTTACTAGTTGAAATTCCAGTTTCACATATCAGGAATACAATTCTTACTAGTAAAAATGCAAATTTCTGATATCAACAATTACATTGTTACTAGTGCAAATGTCTATTCTTGATATCAACAACTGAATTTCTAGTAGTAAAAATATTCATTTCTGATATCTGAAAATGAATTTCTGATATCAATATAATTTCTAAAACGGCTTTCTTACTAGTAACAATCACATTCATGATATCAGAAATTAACATTTTTACTAGTAGCAATTTAATTGTTGATATCAAGAATTAACGTTGTTACTAGAGAAGATGTAATTGTTTATATCACAAGTTCATAACCTGTAAGTGAATAAAAGTCAAAACGGCTTGCCATATAAAGTATAGTTCACTTTTTACGCGTACGCGAGGGTCAACACAGTGCGCGTGACGCGAAATTCGTCATCGGAAGAGTACGCGCACCGCCGGTCACACATGCGGATTTAATCTTGTTGTAGTAGTTAGTTTATCCACAAGGAAGCAACCTTGTCCTTGGGGGCGTCGATTCACAGGGTAGTCAAAGATAAACTGCAAAAACAGAACAGACCGGAAAGCACAAGCTACAGTGACAATGGAGGTCTACATAGACGAGAGATTGTGCGGAATTACCCTTATTTGTACAACTCTAGCATGAAAGAATACAAAGATGTTTACATGGGGAACTCGTAGCGAGAGATTGCTCAAAACTGCGCATGCGTCGAATGCCTGCGTATGAGTCATTTGAAGTTTACTTTCTAAGGCTGTGCGCTCCACTGTGCGAGTACACGTAAAAATAAATCTATATAAGTATACCCAGGGCTTTGAGCATAGGAGGTGTTTAATACGCTCCTTGGAGTCGTATTTCACAGCCGGGCGTCCAAAACAATACTAATGAATGTCTAACATATGTCTATTCATCCAAAGGTGACTTAAGTTATAACCTTGAATGCACTTTATTTAAAAAAACAACAGTACATGGAGTAGCAAGTGAACAAATCAAGGTTTTCTGTGCCTCAAGTTTTGAATAGCATTACAATACCAGCCTTGACATGAGAATAAGTTGACTGGTCAGACTCTTGGGTTTGACGCTGGAACTGGGCTTCCTGTCAATCATGTTTGACTGACAAAGAGAGTACTTTTATGAGTACTTTTCATTTTTCTTTCCCTCAAACACAAAAAAAATTAAATACACATGCTGCTTAAATATATATGTTTGATTTGGTAATGCATTGTTTAGAATAAATGATTCCACCAAAGGCTTTAATCCCCTTAATTTCTTTTCAATGTTGAAAATGTGTTAACAACCCCAGTTTATTTATTTTTTTTTGTAGAACCAAGTGAGCTGCTGTCATGTCAAGAAACACCTGCTACACCATGCTATTCAAGTCTGTCAAACCCCGGTGTGATGCACCTGCTGTTCCCACAGAAATTAACAAGTCACATTCACATGTGTTTTCTGATAGCATAATCACATATTTAATTTTCATTATAGTTTTTAGAATTTTGATATTGTATTGTTTCAATTATAAAATTTATAAATGGTAAATATCAAACGGCAGTAAATCAGCTAGGTCATACTAGCTCTAATAGTCAGACCTAAAGCAAGAGACTTTTTCCTTTTTATGGTGTTACTGGATGAACCGCTGACAATCTTTAGAGCTCTTAAAGGCAATTATAGGATCCATTTTGTTCCTCAGAAAACAGCCATTTATAAAGTGTGCCGAGAGGTTATAAAAAGGTTCTTCCAGTGCAGAAATGTTTTCACATCCAATTTCAAGAGGTCAGGCAAGACAAATCACTTGCCTCTGGTTAACTATATAAATTATAAGTAAAACATTAACTAAGATAAAAGTTATTGTTTTAAAAGCTACAAGTGAATATAGTATGAAATTCGTATTGTGGTTTGTTGAGGATTACAGTGCTATTAAATCATTATTTAGTGAGTTTATAAAGATTTAGCTTAAGTACACATCAGATGAAGGCTGTTAACTCGAATGAGTTGGCAAAACTCAAAAAATTTGAGGTAATCAGTTACATCAAAATTCTTAAGAAATGCTAACTTGTTAAGTGCTAACACAAAGTTTTGATAACATTAACATAACATTGCAATTGCTGAATGATGAACCCTGTCTGTTTTCACACCATACAAGCTCATGATGGTAACTTGTGTTCATTTCAAACTCCCAGAATGAACGCAAAACGAACTTCGTTTTGGTCTGATTTTGTTCGAAATGACGTCACATCAGTTCGTTCTTCGATTTCGTTTGAAGTATATCGGGCCCTTTACTGTATAAATATTGATTAAACTGGCAGAGTTTAAAATCCCTGTTTCATTTAGTGAGTATCCTTTCATTTGCTTCTGTTCAGGGTGCATCAGGGCAAATAAACATGTAAGTGGCATTTGAGAATGGTGTCTCAGGTATCTTTTTATTTTCACAGTGGTTAGGGAAGCAGCTATGGCACATTCACATAAGCAATCAGGCCGTTTTTCTGTTCAAGACTAACTTAGACAGCTGGAGCCAAAATCTGTAGATATGGGGCCACAGATGGACTCAACTCAAAACAGGTTGTTTCATTTCCCCCCAACAAATCTGTCTGAATGGATTCCATGCTGTTGTCTATGATTTATGCTGCAAGATCACACAAGTTCATGTGGTTTAAAGCCACATTTCTTGTGTTGCCAGCTTTACTGGTAAAAAGAAGTCAATGAATAATTTAAAAAGAAATAAGAAAAAGGTCTGCTCATGTCCTCACAAATCCTGTCTCTTGGTTGGGTCACAAGATTTAATACTTTCTAAAGAAACGTTTGTCACATGTCCTCCTTTGTTCAGTTTTTCCCGCCACTCCTTAATTGCCATGGTCACCTTAATTATGATTATTGTTTACCAGGTGTGCTGTGTTAGTTAGTCTCTGTTCTCCTTATATTTAAGCTTTCTGTTTCAGTCCCTTATCGTACGTTAATATTATATTATGGTTGCTTTATTTTCCGGTTCGTGTTATTATATTAAAAGATATTCATCCTCAGACACACCTTGTAACATTTTAGAACAAGTGCGTTTTTTCTTATTTAAGATGTCAGTGATTAATTATCCATTAAGGAAATTAAGTCACTCAGACAGGGCTGAGCGGTTTTATTTGAATTCAACTGGCACATTTTCCTTGATTGTAAAATTGTAGGCTGCAAATATAAAAGTTGACCATTCTTTTAAACAAGCGTTTTCCATTCCAACTGAAATGCTTTCATAGCTGCTTTACAAATTACAAAAGAAAGTGATGACTAAGATACATGTTCCCATCCATAGAGAAAGTTCCAGCCCTGAGGTGCTTCACATACTGATGCACTGTAACTGTGCTTCTCCTTCTCTCAGTCTTCCTCATCCTTCATTTCCATGACGACCCCAAGGCACAAAGGCCTCAGCAGAACACATTGCCAGAACTTCATACACGTCTTCTCAGAAACACTCAACTAAATGCAAGTGACATTGGCATCGCCAAGATTTCATGGTTGTCACTCAAAGCTTGAGAGGGAAGTTTCCTCTGTGGAGTCACACAAAAAATTTGTAGAAGTCACCAAAGGAGCAGAATCAGGATAAAGTCATTTAAGTGCTGTGATTCAGTGCAGATGTTTGACTGACTTCATGTATTTCCATTTATTCATTTTAAGAAACCCTGAGCTCCTCAACTATTATCGCATTGATGAGCAATCACTAAATGTTCCACATCACCTGCATGACTTGAGAGTTCCAGAAACCCAGTTGGGAGTCAATGCTTCATTTGCATCCCATACCAAAAATATCT
Source organism: Zacco platypus (assembly GCA_038088235.1). NCBI lineage: Eukaryota > Metazoa > Chordata > Actinopteri > Cypriniformes > Xenocyprididae > Zacco > Zacco platypus. The sequence continues at coordinate 30,627,821 of CM076084.1, read as the reverse complement.
CTCATACTCTTTTCAACATCAAATGTTTCCCTTTTTGTTCAGATATAAACTCTTTAAAAGGCTCATTGGTCTGGCAAGGTCTTGGCATTTTGACCAATGGTGGTTACGTCACCGACTCTGGGAAGAGACACAAGAAATGACAGTGATGCAAATGTCACTGAGTCCTGATAAGAAAGTAAAGGGGTTGATGCTTAATTTAGCATACCGTGATATTAGCAACGTTGGAGTTCGACAACAAGAGCTGCTCTGCCGTTGAATAGACTAATTAAAATTACATCATGGGTTTTCTTATCATGCTTATGGAGCTGCACATGCTTGGGCATCGAGGGAGATTCACAATTGCCAGCAATTATGAAAATTAAGATGAGATCACGCATCACAGCGTGTCGTTTATTAAGAGAAATCAGTGTAAAAGAGCTTAGGTGGCTCACGAAAGCAACAGACAAACAGCTTTGCAGTTTTCAATTATCAGACTTTCAAATGTGCAAGAAATTAAACAACATCTAAAACAATGGAACAAAATGACTTCAAATCACCATGTCTTCATCATGTCCCTTTCACATTGCATTTGAAAAGACAATTTTGTCATCTGTAGGTTGTGATTTAAATCACTGGCTTCAGGATCTCAGTTTCAATATCTATCTAGATTCAGGGTAAGAACCTACAGTAGTACTCAGATGCAAGTAATCACTTGTGATCAAGTGAGGAACATTTCTGACAGGAAAGAAGCCAATTTATGGGTAATGACACAAATGTCCTTTTCCACCACACAACACTTGTAGTTTTAAGTGGTGAATTCTGCCATTGCAACCACAGTCTTTGTTAAAAGGTATAGAAATTCAAGTACGGCCACGTAGTCTCCATATATAAAACGGTGGCAGTACAATAGGCTGTTGCAGACTTTCAAGTGCTACAAGAGCCTACACAGGCAATCACTTAACACTTAAGTCAGGACATAAACACGCATGGACATCAACATTTAGCATTTGAACCACAATAAATCTCACAGGGGATAAAGACATTAAAGAGAAAACCTGCAAAAAGTTAAACAAAAAAATAATAAGTAATAATAATTAATCGCCCTATCACACCTTGCTCAAAAATGTTCATACTCAACAGAAACAAAAATATTCTTTGTATCTATATTTAAAGCATGTCTTTTCAGTGCTTTAATATTTAAAGTACTTTTGCATTTCAGAAACAGCATCTGCAGAGGGTAAAATTTGCGGTGATTTTTCAAGAACACTATGGGGAACAAACACAGACAAAGAAGTCAAGGGAAAATATGAGTTAGTCTTTAAACCAAGCTCTTCTGGGAGGATCTGGTTTATAGTTATGAGTATAAAGTAGATTTTTGATATATATTCAACATATTTTTTAAATTTTTATACCACTTTTTTATTTATTGTTTCTATTTTCTACGTCACGGTAGCTTGCTGACAGAACTTTTTCTGCAAAATCTGTTTTTACTGATAGAAATAATCTTTTTTATACACATTCTGGCCCAATTGTTCTAAATAAACATCTACATTCACCCTCTAAAATATATAATATAATATTATTTAATATGATAATATTATATATTTAATATATAATATAATATTATTTTCTGAAGTTGTAAATAAAGATTATTGGAGAAAATATTATTTTATTTATTATTCTTAATTTCACATTTAATTGAATTTGTTAATGTTGTTTCTTATAATTATTTATGAAAGGTAATAGTAATTTCTGAGTGAAAATTATTTCAAAGTAAATACTTATCCATAAATATATATCCATAAACATAAATTTACGCAAATATACATATTTTATCAGCGCATACTTATATATATACATTGAGTATACAGAGTGATTCTTATTAGAGTTTTCTTTTAAAAAGAAAGGAGACGACTCATCGTGTTGCAGTGGTTCTGTGCATGTTTTTATGTTACAACAGTTTTTATACCGTCGGGCCTATTTTAATAACCTCACCCGGTTCCCCAGAAACCCACAGGCTGGCCCTGAGTGCCACTGTCATAGGATGTCACTTTTCCAATAGGTCAGCTTTCTTCCCTGCCAGAGCTGCTCCGGTCAACTGCAAATGCTATTATCGTGAAGTAAATTGTTTAGGAGAAACAATAGCACAGCGGCTAACTGGTCAGTTACACACACTAATAGAAAGGGACAGTTAAGTGCTGAAGCATTCTAAGCAACAACAGGATATACAAGGATGAACCAGCTTGTAAGACTAAAATGCAGGTGCCTACATGCTGTGGCGTATCTTTCTGCCGCCAGACTCCAAACCACCCTGGTGTGAGCTGCTTGAGTGACTTCCATTAACTGCTCAGATCAGAGCGTCTGATGACAATACTCAGCGAGATACAATGTTCCATACTGATAGACCCTTGTTGCGCCCCCATTCTTTTGTATAAGAAATTTCGCACAGCAAGTAAAATTGGCTCTTCCAATCAGTTTCTTAGAAAACCCACCTGTGGCTCTCACTGATACAGTGGGCGTCTGAGTGTCCCTGTGATGACGGGCCAAATGGGAAGATAAAATTGCTTGACTGACCACTGGTTCATTTTTGGTGTGAGGTAAAAGGACCCTTAATTGACCCTTCGCCGGCAGATTGATTGACAGGTGATCAATCATATCCCCGAATCCGTCATTTTGTCTGACAAAGCAGTCAGGGGAGTTAGTAGATTAACGTTGGTGAACTTGAACTTGAAAAATTCAAGAAACAACATTCCTTCTGATGTCCATTCATGTTTATTTGATGCTATAAATGAACTAGTATGAAGAGATGATCGATTCACGAGCCGCTTGAACTAAAGAGCCACTATACGCTATTTATTGTTTAAACTTCTTTACAAAATTACAATAGTTTCATATGTCTGTCGATGCGTTGTCTCTTTGCTCTGGGATGTATTTTCACTGCATGAGAACATGATGTGTGGCGTGAGAGCGCATGGCTTGTCGGCAACTGTAACTAAAGGGGCCGGGTCTTTACGAAGGGTCAGTAGTTTAAGTGTGACTAAATGTACAAACCAATCCATCAAATTGATCTGTCTCAGTGATATTGGCTTGCTTACTTTCTGTATCTCTCCTTCCCATAAATCACACATTCATTCATGCATGTTCCAATCTAGCTTTCACTTAAATAACAAAAAGTTGTACCTATGCGTTCATATTCCCAATACCTGTGTAAACAAGTTAATTCTCCAAGTACCTTCTCCTTGAAGGAAAGTCATATGGTGCTTTTTGATTTGCCAGACTCTTTTTAATTAATTAAACGCATAGCTCCAGCTGCTCAAAAGACGAAACGGTTGAAGACCCTTTTCATGGCTGACATCACAGGCAATAGCTTTCTTTTTTATCTTCCTTTCCCATGGGAGGCATACTTCCACTGTTCTTTTATTTCCTTTTTTTCAGCTTACTTCCTTTTTCTCATCACTTCTCTGAGCAAATACAATAAGAGTCCACATGTGACAGCAAATGCTGGCAGAGAGAACAGGTGGGACCATTCAAAATGAAAGAAAAGATAATATTGAGACACACACACTGTGACCACTCCACATATAAGATGGTTTCCCCTATCCACAGGATCCCTAATCATCCCTGACTGAATCGAAAGCTTCTTGGAAATGAAACACTGTTAAAAATATGTCTCAAAATAAAAAAAAAAGACCTCAAATTTTACAAAACCGAAAACTGACAGCTGCAAATCTGTAGAATTGCAATTGCATTATCAATAATGCAGTCAAAGGAAAATCGAAGGATGCCACGGGAATGAACAAATCATGAATAAAAGCATTTCTGTACAAACTGCCATGGAAAAACGGTGTAGGTGGAGCTACAGCTTTTACAGTGTCCGGCCTGAGCAATTGATTTTGGTCAAAAAGTGTCAAAAGTCAAGAAGTAAAAAAAAAAAAAGAAAGAAACTCAAAAGTCTGCGTCTTTAAATCTTTGCACCTTAAAACCACTTGTCTGCGTACATGACTAAAAATTCAGATTTGGAATGCACTAAAATTGCCTGAGAATGTTTGGGGATCAGAGTAAGTTTAAAAATGATGCATGTATTTTTGGATGCATGTTTAAAAATACCTTTTTCTTTCTCCGCTTAAAGTGAGAAATGAAACACTTCACAGGCTGCTTATCAACACTCAAATGATTATTCATGGTTCCTTCTCGTGACCTGGAAACCAATCAAAGTACGCCATGATGAAGGACAAATCACTTAAAAATACCATGAGGAGGCAGTGAACGAGGAAAAAGGATGCATTTAGAGAAGCTATGTTGGAGCAAGTTTAAACACACCGGTGTTGCCAGGTCTGCGTAACAAAAATAGCACAAAACCAGGTCACAAGAAGAAGAATACCCGTCTCAGCAAGTACTGTATTCTTATAAACCCAGTCGGTTATGTCTTAAAGTTAACATAAACAGCTGAGGAAGAAATCCGATGTGTAAATAATGGATCTGAGACAGCAGCCGATAAATACAGTACCTGCTACACAATTTGAATCACAGAACATATCTAAATTAATTTATACAGTGAACATATAGTGCTATTTTACATTTAGGCCTAATTATTATTGTACCTGAATAATAGTTAGAGCTTACTTTCTTTGTAACTTAGTTATATTGTATTTATGCTTGTAATTAGTGCATGTGTTCTTTTTTTTTTCTTGCTGATCCGAAAAATTATCCGTTCCGTGACTCAAAATCCATAATTCAGCAGTTCATCTTGTTTTATTAATATTGAATAAGATTTAAATGTATTGAAGAATTATTATTTTAATAATATTATTACTTCCCTTGAAGTAAGGAGGAATACTGTTTGTGGAAACCTGTTTGAAAACAGTAATTATTTTTGGTGTTTAATAATGCTAGCATTGAATAATGTGCTCCCCTCATCAAAAAAACTACCCTTAACCCCACTGAAACATGTGCTACTGATCATAATTTAGCTAACAAGCTTACTTGTGGTCTCATTAGGCTGGCAACTCTTTTATTCAGTGTCTATGCTGTCGTTTCCAGGTTTTGAAAAGAAAAGGGAAGGGTCATTAATCTTTGGTCCTCTGCTGCACCCTTGTGTCTATCAAGCAAACTACTTGGTAAGACCTCATATGTCTGTTTTCATAAACATTATTTGATCCATAAAACCTTTTAAAATTAATTGTTCCAGTCTTGGATGCTGACTGATACGGTATGCGGTAATACACTCAGTAGGTGCGGTAATTTGCATCTTTAATATTATCAAGAAACAATTTTATAAAACCCAAAAGGAACTGAATTAACAGTATTCACAATATAGGCTAACTGTTGTCTAAAAAACAATTTCATATTGAACAATGCTGCTGATTTGAGAGCTCCCAGTATGCATTGCCACACGAATAAATTATGCAAACAGTGTTATAAGCATATTGTTTTTCTAATAGTTGGCTTTATTTAAGCTGCTGATATTTTTGTTGTCACTTATATTATTATTTGTGTGTGGTGATGTTCATATCTTTGTATTTCCATCTATTTGCAGGTGTTGCCTTGAATTGACTAGATTTTATTTAAAGATTCTGAATAAGTTTACTTTACAAAAAATCATATAGAAATACATTTTAGAAATGAATACAAATTAAAACTGGTATTGCTAATTGCTAATTCGCTGAAAGAAAATCTGTAGTTGCCTTTACAAGAATTTATTGTCTGCACAAAACATTTTTCATATAGTGAACAATGATCAAAGTCAAATTGGATAAACAAATTAGTGTTACTAAGAACAAGAGTTAAGAATAACTTTTTGATTTTAATTGTAATGTATTAGTGTTTAGATTTCTATACATCTGTGTTATTCTCATAAAGTCTTATCCTATGACTCCTCATCTTTCTTTTTCTCTTCGGTCTCTTCTTCCATCTTTTCCTTGTCTTCTTCTGTCTTCTCTTTCTCTGGCTCTTCTTCTTTCTTCTCCTCCTGGGTTTCTTCTCTCTTTTCCTTCTCCTCCTCTTCTTCATCTTCATCCTCCACCTCCACCACTTCCCCAGCCAAATGCTCTATCTGAGCAATTCGGCGTTTGATATTCTTTTGGGTCACCTCCTGGTCCGCCAGCAGCTTGTTTACCTTGGCCAGCATGATCTGCATTGTGCTGTATATTCGGTTTACACGTTCCTCCAAGTCCCTCTCGTCTGGCTTTAGTTTCGCGGGGTCCAGCTCCAGCAGACCATCCTTCAGCAGAATCTGTCTCCCTTTCTCTTCCAGCATAGCTTTAGCATCGGGATATTCCGTCAGAGCTTCCATCAGATCATCTTTAGACAAACAGAAGAGGTCTGAGTACCCTATGCTTTTAATATTTGCCGTCCTGCGGTTCCCAGCCTTGCTGCCCTTGATGTTTAGAATGCTAATTTCACCAAAGTAGCTTCCATCGCCAAGAATGCAAAATTGAGTGACGCCATCATCAGCCACCACAGCAAGTTTGCCTTCCTTTATGATGTACATCTCACGTCCGATATCACCCTTGCGGCAGATGTAGTCACCGGGACTAAAGACTACAGGGCGAAGCTTCAACACTAACTCGATCAGCAAGCCTGCTTCACAGTCGGCAAAGATCCGCACCTTCATGAGGGTCTCTAAGTGCACGTTCATGCCTAACTCTGCCCGTAATTTGTCTGGCAAGTACCTTAGCACCTCTCTTTCATTTTGTGCCTTCTTGTTAGTCCACAGGTAGTCAAACCACTTAATGACACGCTTCTCAAGGTCTTTGCTGACATGCCGTGAATGCATGTACTGCTTAATGTTGTCGATCCTGGACTGGAACTGAGCCTGGGCTGCATTCATATTTGAGATCATTGTAGCAATGTTACCCACAATGGTGGCAAAGATCAAGACACCCACCAGAAAGTCAACTACGTGGAAGAGGAATTCAGAGTCTAGCTCCGGAGATGGCGTCTCTCCGATAGTGGTTAGGGTAAGCGTAGACCAGTAGAGGCTGAAGGAATATTTCCGCATTAGCTCTCCGAACTCTGGTTCGTCGAGAGCAGGGTACACCCATGGATCTGATCCGAACCCAATGGACTTGGAGAAGGAGAAGTAGAGGCATGCATTCCAGTGGATGATGATGATGATGTACATGACCAAAGTGCAGATTCGGAAGATGTTGGGGTAGTTGGTCATGGTTTCTGAGATGGTGAAGAACTCAAACATGCGGTTCAGGCGGAGCAACTTGTTTATGCGGATCTCTGGGTAGTCTAACCCTAAAACGAAGTAGAAGATGTCCGTGGGGAGCATAGAGATGACATCGATCCGGAACTGGAGGCTGCTGGTGTAACTCTTGAGAAGGAGCTTTTCATCTTTAATAAGCAAACCCTGTTCCAGGTACCCTGGAGAAAGAAATCATGACACAAATCAGTCACTGAACATTGTTCCTTCATTACAAATATGTCTGATTGAACTATTGATATTAGCGTCACCTGTTCGTGATCTGAAGGCCATGTCAGCCAAATAAATCAAGTCAGAGGTGTAGTCCAGGAGGAACCATATGAGTAAATATTCATGTTGCAGTTCCTCAAAGCAGGCTCTATGCAAAGAGACACAATATAAATACTCTCAACCCATTTATCAAGCTTCCAAAATGCATTGATTTTATGTACTATATTGGATGTTGATGCTGAATATATACTATTTATCATATGTATTAGAGCATATGAGTGTAAGAAACTAATGGAGATGTAAGGGAGCACACTTCAGAGGTTAAAAAGGAGACATCTTCAATTTTGTATTCTTCTCTCATCTCCTGGTAACCTGGTCTTAATAAAACATGAACTTCATTACCTTGCAATTATAACTGTCCAATTGTACATGACAGGAATTGTGATTATAAGCAGCCATTGATAATACAGGAGTCCCGCTGGGTTAATCACAAACACCTCCTTGGGCCTTGAAAAAAAAATTAATTTGACATGAACAATAATCAATGGTGATACTTTGAACTTTTGAAAATCACAAATTAGAAATGACTGATAAAAATCTTGATACCAACCCCTCCTTTTTTTCTTTTTCTTTCGCCTTTTCCTTTTCTTTCTCCTTTTCCTTTTCCTTTTCTTTTTCTTTCTCCTTTTCCTTTTCTTTTGCTTTCTCATTTTCTTTTTCTTTTTCTTCCTTTTCTTTCTTCTCTTTTTTTTCTTTCTTCTCTTTCTTTTCTTTTTTCCTACAGAATAACAGAAAGTTTTAAACAGTGACATATTTAGACGTTCTTTATAACCAGAATGTTTCATATAAGATTAGTGTGCTACCTACTCTTTTTTCTCCTTCTTGTCTTTTTTCTCCTTTTTCTTTTTCTTCTTCTCTTCCCTATAAGGAGAGAAAAATACAGTATTACCACTAATACACATTCATATAAATATTATATTATATTGATTGAATGATTTTTGATTACTCCTCATTGTTGTTGCTGTTGTTGACGTTAAATATACATCCTGCACTTGGAACTGGGTCATCATCGTCCTCCTCTGAGTCCACCTCCATTATCTGAGATACTTTGGGAGCGACTTCAATACCCCCTGATGTAGGTACAACAGTCATGATTCCTTTTCCCCTATAGAACAATAGGCTGAGGGAGTGATTTATTATTTACATGCCTTTTGTTAAAAGTCATGAAAAATTTGCAACATGGACAAAATGATACTCTAAGGAAGAAAATCCCCACAAATTCAGATCAAACTTACCGACTGTTTTCCTTTAAATTAAATCCTGTCCCATTCTCTCTTGATCAGAAGAATCACAGAGCCCCTCAAAATTACAGACCTTCTGTCTAGCTGTAATTTGACTGTCTCTTTAATTTCGCCAGTGTTTTCAAAGGAGGAGCAGGCTTGTGGTTCATTTGTTCTGTTGTGCTCTGTAATGATATCTCAGACTTGCATGACCCTGAGAAGGATTTGGAGATTAATGAGAGACTAGAGTGACAAAGACAAAGCCTCCTCCCTATCTTCTTGAATGGTACATCATTTATACTCCCTCAAGCAAAAGCTGAAAGTAGGGTGAGACCCATCATTTTTACCATTACACAGCAGAAGTTTGGCAACCTGTTGTTGTTTTTTAACTGTTCAATATTCAGAGCTAATTTTAGGTTCATGTTTGAATTGATTCATTATAGTGCCCCATTTAAGGCATATGTGAGTGACCACATTTGTTTGGGGTATTTATTTAACTGACTGTAATTTCATTGTACTTTTGCTGTCTCCACACATTATACTGGTGACATTTGTGTACATGTTCTTGCTAGACAGAGGCATAGAGTGAGAGATTTACCTCATGTAGCAACATCTGCCCAGTCAGCAGTCTTCCACAGATCTGCTTTATCCTATTAATACAGACCTGCTAGTCTTAGTACACAGCCACTCACAAGGAAATAGATGGCCTGTTTTGTTGGATATTATGTAGTTTTTGTTTGATTGTACATATATATATATATATATATATATATATATATATAGAGAGAGAGAGAGAGAGTGAGAGAGAGAGAGAGAGAGGGTGATTGGTACACCTTTTGCCATTGAGATTAATAGAAAAAGTGCCCCAATCAACCTGAATTCATATAGTCACACATATCACGAAGATATATCAGGTTAATTTGTCCAAGTGTTACATAGTTACGTTTCAGTTTTATTAAAGACGCCTTTAACTGCAGTAAGACAAAAGAGATTTTATTTTAAGATACTGAAAGAGAGGACATATAACAAGTAGCACTGTCTGCAGCAGTGTTGGCTCAATTCTTACAATGAGGTTATTATGGATCATCATCTGCCAGGAAACATTTTCACACAACAGGAATGTGCCATATTTTTTTCCAGCAATGTTCAGACCACAGAGATGGGGTCTTAATGTCAGCGATGTGACTGATTGGTTAAGATCTTGGGGGGCGGGGCTTATGATTATCTCTCTCACTGCACTAGCAGGGCAGCATCAGGAGCTTCAGCCACCAACACCTGTTCTGCACCAGCAGCAACATCAGGCCCCACCAAACTTGGGTCAATTTCCACGGCAACTGCTGGTGCCTCTGGGATGAGGGCCGGATCTACAGCAGCAGCAGCAGCAGCAGCAGCAGCGATGACTTCAGGAGCAGGTTCGACGGGAACATCCACAGCAACATCAATGGGTAGAATCTCATTTGCTGCAGCTGCATCGACAGGTGAGGCGGTTCCAGCAGGTTCAGGTTCGGCTCCAGCCTCGGCTGCCTCAGCACCCTCCTCTGCCTCTGCTTCTTCCGCCCCTTCAGCCTCATCTGAGTTCAATGGAGCAGCCGGCTGGGCTGGCTGGTAGCCGTAGGGAGGGTAAAACCCACGAAACTGTGGCTAGGGTAGATCGAAAATTGGGTCGCAGCTCGTAAATTACACCCTATTAATGTTATATATGTAATGAAATATGTGGTACAGTTTTTATAAGTAGAAACCTACTGCTCCTTCCTCATCTGACCCATCTCCTGTGGGTGCGAAAAGAGCGGGGTTGAAAAAAAATCCCTGAAAGAAAGGTTCAAAGATCAATGTCAACACAAAATGAACCACACGGCTTGTTTAATGTACCACACTGTAGTTCTTAAAGGGTCAGTTCACCCAAAAATAAAACTGTCATTAATTATCCTCATGTCAGAACACAAATTAAGAAATTTCTGATTAAATCTGAGAGGGTATGTGTCCATAGAGCACTGTCAAGGTCCAGAAAGGTACTAAAGACATTGTTAAAAAAGTTTATGTGACTGCAGTGGTTCAACCTTAGTTTTATGAAGTGATGAGAATACTTTTGTGCGCAAAAACAAAGCAAAAATAATGACTTTGTTTAACTATATCTTTTCTTCTGTGTCATTCTCGTATGCTGTTTAAATTCAGAGCTTCCAGGTTCTACGTCTGACTCATTATTGTCCGGCTTCTGTGTCAGCATCACACATATGAGTCGTGCTGCTCACGTGAACAGCGTCGGCCAATAATGAGTCTGCATTCTGACGTGGAACCTGGAAGCTCTGAATGTAAACAGCATACGAGAATGACACAGAAGAAAAGATATAGTTACATAAAGTCGTTGTTTTTGTTTAGTTTTTGTGGAAAAAAGTATTCACGTCGTTTCATAACATCAGGTTTGAACTTCTGCAGTCTTCAGTACCTTTTTGAACCTTGGTGAAATTGGTGTTTAAATTGCTGTCTGTGGAGGAGTCATATATCTAGGATTTCATCAAAAATATCTTAATTTGTGTTTCAAATATGAACAAAGGTCTTAAAGGTGTGGAATATCATGAGGGTGAGTAATAAATGACAGAATTTTCATTTTTGGGTGAACTAACACTTTAAAAGTTAAGTTTCCAAAAGATTTTCCCATAGTGGAACCATTTCGGGTTCACTAACAAAACTTTCAATGAACAGTTCTTAAAACGACCATTTTTATGTGAAGAACCCTTTTTCACTATAAAGAATCTTTTGTGCAATGGGAAGGTTCCATGGAAGTTAAAGGTTCTTTATGGAACCACCGATGCCAATAAACAACCTTTGTTTTTGTACAGTATTACCAATCCCATCCTTTCTGCGAACAGTTCTGAAAATAACCATTTTTTTCAATATTTTAATAATCTGATGAACATTTTTCCATTATAAAGAATCTTTTGTGCAAAGGAAAGGTTCCATGGACATTGAAGTTTCTTCATGGAACCATTAATGCCAATAAAGAAGTGTAATCAAGATTAGTAGCAAAAAGCCAAACTAAAAGCTAAAGTGCAATTGCTTACTTATCATTAAATAAAACTAGTCAGCAATATATGGTGTATGTTGTACTCTAAATGCTTCTTTCCAGTGGGTCAGTTAACCAACATGATTTTTATTTTTCTTACTTTTATTAACACAAATTAACTATAACACGTTGCTAACCTGTTGTGGTGCTTGAGGTGAAACCTGAGGCTGGGTCTGTAAAAAGAGAAATATTGTCAAAAATTTTTTCAAAAGGCTATTGTTTATAAATGCGATGTGATAGAATGAGAAGGGTTTACATCAACGGGTGCGGGTGCTGCGGGTGCTGCAGGTGCTGCCTGTGAAGGACAGAAAATATCATCAAATTCATAAAATAAGATACTGACACAATATCACACAATAGTCTTTAAATGCAGTGGTTAAATGCTTAACATACAGGCAGCTGAGCACCAGTAGGAACAACACCATAACCCTGCAAATAAATGATCACATTATGTTAATATTATGAAATGCCTCTCTGTCTTTAAAGTTTTATCATCATCGAACTGACCTGTTGCCGCAGCTGTCCTAACATTCTGTAGAGTTCCATCAACTGCAGAGCTGTGTTAGCATGACTATTAATTGCCTGCTGCGTGAGAGACAACGGAATAAGCATAATGCAAATACATTAGGCTGTACATTAACATCCATTGTGATCACACACAAAGATCTTACCTCATTGCTGCCGCTGTCAGGGGCCTAAATGTTCAAAGCAAGTGGAAGATGTCAAAAATGTTTGAAATTTTGATTTTGTTATGCTGCCTTGAGTTGAGATGTAGAAACAGGAACTTACAGGGGCAGCTAGTGAGGAGCCCAGCAAACACATCAACAACGCCACAGCTTTCATGTTGCTATTATATCGCTGAAAAAAAAATAGACACATTCAAAACTGCCACTAACATATGCATAAGTTAAATCTCCTTAGAAATGGAATGAGTTTACCTACTTTGGAAATCACAAGAACAACTGGATGGCTTCTTGGAGTTTAAAGTTGAATGAATAACTACTGAGCAAGGCTGCTATATATACTTAGCAGCTTCTGCAACAGACCAATCACCTCTCAGCAAAAAGTGAAATCTATTTTTTGCCCTTATTCTTAAAAGAAGGTTGGAATTACAACTGTTAATGACCCATTATGTATAATTATACACTGTAAAATTCTGCTTGGTGCACAGTTCTTCAAAAAGACAGACGGAAAATGAAATTGTCTTCCAGACAGAGGATGGTCTGTCTGTGGTGTTTGATGGTGAAGTTTGCATGTATATGACAGTGGGACTTGTGGGCGCCTGCCAAATTGATTGATCTAATTAAAACAGATCTTCACAATGAAGCTCAAATCACACATTCTTCTAAACTCTTAATTACAGACTTAATCCATCTTTTCTTGCTGATTCATTTGGAGATACATGTAGGTATAAATCTTTTGGCTCCTCGTTGTTGTGACCACACTGACAGCTTCTTCAGAGATGTTGTCGTCTGCGTTTTTTCCCTCAGTCTGAGGTTTCAATCATTTCAAGGGTTGATGTGCTTTATGCTTTAGGGAATATAGATCCAGGATGTCTTCCATCTGATAAGAATGTGAACATAAAAAGTCTATAGATATCCACTTGCTAAGCTCAAAAGAATCAGGCAAGAATGGACATATACTCTGGCTCCCCTTCTGTCATTCTTCTAGACAAGATACATTTGAAGATGTGTCCTCAGGGTCAAGTTTCATTGGCGACTATCTTTCTGGTTGTTCAAAAGCCTATAGTTCAATATATATATATATATATATATATATATATATATATATATATATATATATATATATATATATATATAAAATTCCCAGTCCATTTATTTAATAGCTTTTTTTTTTTTTTTTTTAAATCATAATGTAGTCGTTATCGCAAAATAAATGCACTGAAAAAAGTTAATAATAATGAAAGTTAAATATATTATTGATGACATGAATGAATCTACCTAAATACATGAATTTATACCAACAAAACAAATTTTATGGGTTTAATTTTTCACGGGTTACAACTTTTTACAGTGTGTCATACAGAATGTTAATAAACTCAACTTTTGATTTAAAAAATATTGTAACGGGGTTCAATGAGTACGGGAAGAAGGAGGCGGGAACCGGCGAACGTTCAACATGCTTAGTTTAATCAAATAAATAAACAAACAATAAAACGAAAGTAAAATGACGGCAGTTCCTCGCGGCGACTGCCGCCCACACAAACATAATAAAAACACAACATAAAGTCCAGGCCTGGTCCTCTCTCGTCCTTCACTGTAGTCGCTCCTGTTTTATGCTTCCGGAGCTCCTCCGTGAGAGATACGAGACCGGTGCGCCGCGCAGCTGACGCTCATTATCTCTCGCGTCACCGGCCTCGAGCCGTTCCCTCACGGCTCTCGCCCGCCCTGCTCATCACAAATATATTTGTAAATGTTGAAACAAGATTAATAATGTAAATAATGTAGAAGTTTTGAGCATGGTTCATGTTAACTAATATATTTAACTAATGTTAATGAATGAAACCTTATTGTAACCTTATTGTAAACTGATACTATTATACATTTCTTATATTAGCTTTTGTACTATACATTCTGGTTATTTTGCCTCACAGCAAGAAAGTCCTCGGTTCGAGCCCCAGCTGAGCCTGGAGTCCTTTCTGTGTGGAGTTTGCATGTTCTCCCCGTGTCAGTGTGGGTATCCTCCGGGTACTCTGGTTTCTCCCACAGTCCAAAGACATGCAGGTTACGAGAAATGGACAGTCAAAATTGCCAGTGTGTAATTGTGTGTGTGAGAGAGAGCCGTGTGATGGACAGACCATCTATCCAGGGTGCTTTTCCCTCCCTCTGGCCTAGAAAACTGGGATAGGCTCCAGCACTATGACTTGGAAGGTCATATATTTATTATATATTATGCTGTATATTTTATATATATATATATATATATATATATACTGTATATTATGCATATTCAGATAACAGATATGGCTTCTTGGCTAAGAATAAGCAAATACCTTGAACAAATATTGAAGCACCTCTTGATAAATAAATTATATGATTTTATTTCCATCAAGAGGTGCATACATTTTTGGTCAAGATTTTGTATTGACAATGCAAGAGTCGAGCACTCTGTAAAGTCTACTCCAGCACATCCCAAAGACTTTCAATGAATTTGTGAAAATGATTCTTCATGCTCCCTCCCAACCATTGTTTCACAGTTTGATGGATCTTCACATTGTCATCCTGGAATATGACCATGATGTGTCTTTCATGGTTGTTTAAGAAATGAAAAGCTACACCCTCCACCCTCCATTAGGGTTAAAAGTTCAGTTCTCAAACATATAACATGCAAGAAACATAATAATCTCTGCAATAATGATCCAGTCCTAGACTCTTATATTTGCCTATTTAAATCCAGTGACTTTTTTTAGCCAGGCTGTGTATATATAATTAGAGTTGAATTATAATCACAGAGCTAATTAAACTTCATTATGAAAATGACCAGGTAAACCCAATCTCAAAATCTTATTAAATGTTGATGGCCAATGTGCCAGCATATCTCAAAGCAAATATATAAGGGAATAGATTGATTGCTAACACACTGTAGGTCTATTACTTTGTTAATGCTTGTGTTTATTTCTGCATGTATGTAAAGAGATTATTAGAATTCCTTATGGTCTAGCAATCCATGTAAAAAAGGTTTACTCTTGAATCTCTAAATTAAATTATTATCCAATTTGATATTCACAAGTCAAGTCACCTTTAGCGCTTTTTACAATGCAAATTGTGTCAAAGCAGCTTTACAGTAATAATTTGGCAAATCATTTTTGGCAGCACAGCAGAAAATGGTGTCATTGTCCAGCTTATTCTATATATTATTGATTCATTCCGTTGCAAAGATCAATAGTTATTAGTCTAGTTAATTTATGTATATCAGCACTGGAGAAAACAGTGACGTAATCGTCCAGCTCAGTTCAGTTCGCATACAACGGCGCCAATGCAGGCATATCAAAAACACTGCTGAATATCAAGCAAGAACATAAAGCTTCCTTTAGGCTGAATGTTCAAGGTGTAGGTGCAAAATATTCCACTTCAACCTCATAATCCTTCTTAATGTTGGAAAGAATATGTTTTGTATTATTTTTAGTTTTCATAATTTTCACATGCCATTTTGTATCTACTACAAAGATATAAAAAGTGCAGATATAATGTTAAAAAATTGTTCTTTAATCAACTTTATTACTGAAACACTACTCACAAAAGTCTACATGAGAAAATATTCAGAACTGACATTTGCTTTGATATTCAATTAAGGTATAATTTTCTCACATCAGAATAAGACCAAAATAGCACATTTCTATCTGTATTCCATGCAATTACAGACCTTAAAAAATGTGTATTATACATATATGTGTAGATCATCTTCTTCATGTTCAAAAAAAAGCTTGTTTTAAATTATTATCCCAGAAAAAAGTATTTACTAATTCTAAATAGCATTAGGGGAAAAAAAAAGTTCCACACTCTTGTCGTTTTTCTCTCACTCAGCTTCAAAGATGTGCCTGCAGGCATAAGAAATGATATGTTAAACACAATGAAAGAGTGATCAAGCGATGTAGAAACAATATTAAAATTATTGCAATTCAAAATTATTTTATGAATAAACCAAAAATCAGATACGTCTAAGCAGTTTCTCACCGGCCTTCATGGCTTGTTAGACACCTGAAAGAAAGTGTAGATAATTAACGAAACTGTGGTGCACATAATCTGCTGTTTTCTGCAAAACTGCTGCTGACACACGAGATTCGCAAGTTGTCATTTTGGTTAAACGCATCCTGGATAAATACAGCACTGTAGGAGTAATTATGTTGTCAAATCAGAGCTTTACTGAGGGTTGTGATTTTTGTTTCTCACACATATGCATACACACACACACACACACACACACACACACACACACACACACCTGTCCTGTCTGAGCCTGCTGCTCCGGCTGAGTTTGCTGCTGAGGATCTTGGGTTTGTGGAGGACCATCCTGGAATGGTGGGTTCTGTGTAGAAATGCAATAAAAGCTCACTGTGTTTCAGCCAACTCCAATAGCAGTGCAAATAATGATCGTATTGCAAAATTATGAAACCAAAGAGGTTCAAAGCATTTTTTCTCACCACGGGTGGCTGTTGAGGAATTGGCATAAAGTCGAAGGGGAACACCTATACATCGACAAACGTAAAAATAAATTACATTATTATAGTATGACAGTTTAATAATATCAAAATGTTTAAGTAATTTGAAGAATTTACATTTGGAAGTTGAGGTATCAGGGGAACATTTGGTTGGTCCTGAAATTTAAAACAACAAGTCAACTTTATTTATATTCCTCTTTATAGCTACAATGTTTCAAAGCAGCTTTATGGTGAAAATGATTCAATAATGGAAACAACTGGAAGAATTTGTACAGCTCAGCTATTTATGGGATGATAAAACAACAGATATAATCAATTTCAACTTCAATGTTTCACATTTAATTCAATGTTATTTGCCATTTCTTTGTAAGTATTTGTGAAATGTAGGGTATTTCTGAGTGAACTTTGTTTCAAAGTAAATCCTACCTGGCGCTGACTGAAGTCATAGGGGTAAAACTTCAATGAGGAGAAAGAAAATCAAAATCAGCATTCATTGCAACATGAGGCTATTTAAAAGCAACACTCTGCTGGATTGAGTTTATATACTTAAACATTTCTATTAAAGTCAGAGTAAGTGCTGAAATTAGCCTTCCTATGGCAAGCCGTTTTGACTTTTATTCATTTTCAGGATATGAACTTGTGATATCAACAATTACATTTTCACTAGTAAAAACGTTAATTCATGATATCAACAATTACATTTTCACTAGTAACAATGTTAATTCTTGATATCAACAATTCAATTTCCACTAGTACAAACTCTCTGATATCAAGAATTGTATTTTTACTAGTGAAATCTCACCATAGGCTGCCATTCAAATTCAATTATTGATATCAAGAATTAATTTCTTACTAGTTGAAATTCCAGTTTCACATATCAGAAATACAATTCTTACTAGTAAAAATGCAAATTTCTGATATCAACAATTACATTGTTACTAGTGCAAATGTCTATTCTTGATATCAGCAATTGAATTGCTACTAGTAAAAATGTTAATTTCTGATATCATGAAGGTGATTTTTACTAGTAAGAAAGCCGTTTTAGATATCAGAAATTATATTGATATCAGGAATTCATTTTCAGACATCAGAAATTAATATTTTTACTATTAGCAATTCAATTGTTGATATCAAGAACAGACATTTCAACTAGTGGCAATTGAATTCTTGATATCAGACATTTGCATTTTTACTAGAAACAATGTAACTATTGTTATCAAAAATGATGATTTTTACTAGTAATAATTGTATTTCTGATATGTGAAACTGGAATTTCAACTAGTAAGAAATCAATTCTTGATATCAACAATTGAATTTGAATGGCAGCCTATGGCGAGATTTCACTAGTAAAAAATACACTTCTTGATATCAAGAATTATAGTTTGTACTAGTGGAAATTGAATTGTTGATATCAAGAATTAACGTTGTTACTAGTGGAAATATAACTGTTGATATCACAAGTTCATATCCTGAAAATGAATAAAAGTTAAAACGGCTTGCCATACTTCCGGTCTGTTCACTCACGATTTCCACGCTTTTTCTGCCGGGAGCCTTTGGGAGAGAGTACTTGATGAACGCTTGAGTAGGGAATGACTGGGAACAGAAAGAGAGAGAGAGAGAGAGCCGTGGTAGTTAATTATGTTCTAGTCTTTTGGTGTACATTACACACATGTAGTATATATTGTGTCAACTGATTGAGTTTATATCGCAAAAAGGCATCTAACTTGTTGTAAAAACAAGCTAGCCTAGCCCTTGCAGATAGCAAAACTTAACAGACTCACCGATGTTCCAGCTGCTCCCCCTGCTGGATTAGTAGGGAATCTCGGTGGAAAAATCTATTTAATAATAATAATACTTTTAGGATGTTATACACCACATACAAGCATTATATGGTAGCTTACAATCTTTTTATATAAAAAAAAACATTTAATTATTTAACATGACTGAATGAACCTGAATACACTTTCACTTTCCTATTAAAAACAATTGTTAATGGTTAGATCAGGTAAAGTAACCTAATGAAGTAATACATCACATACAATTTTGTGTGTTTTTTGTTCAAGTAATCTAAAATAATATATAATTATATAATAAAATACTTTTGCAGTCTTTCGACTTCAAAAATTCACATTTATTTATGTTACTTGACATTTCCATGTAGGTATTTGTGAAATTTTATAGCATATTCTTAGGGAAAATTGTTTCAAATTAAATCCTACACCGTTTTTCTTTTTTGTTGTTTTTTTTTTCAGTTCATTATACACTAACCTAACCCAAGTCATTTTTGGATGAGGCAAAAATAAATCCTTAAGGTACCAAAAGCACATTTTTACAGCGTATCTTGGTACAACTTTGAATCATTATATTTAAGGTATTTACAAACAGAGAAAAAAATAGCTCATACAATTTCCATGCTGATTGGAGCATTCAGACCAGGATGTGGCTGTGATGGCATTCCCTGGAAGCCACCATTATTCCCCTAAGAAAATAAAAGGAGTTCAGATTCACTTCAGTGGATGCCCAAAAAGAGCATGTTTAGTTCCGTTATAATTAGTATGTTCAATACATGTTCTATAGCAACCTCAGAATAGTCATAAACCTATATATCATATAAACACATGTCATGGAGTAGCATGTCATCATACAGTGTAATATTACAGAGCTATTTTCGTCATAAAACTGAATGCAATGTGTTGATTATGGTCAAAGCAAGAGATTCCGAAGACTTTTATGCCATTTTTGGATACGGAAAAGTCAAGAATGTTCGTGTGTGGTTAGCCCCACCTGCCTCGGGCTGCCATAATGAGGGAGATAATTGAAAAACGGTGAAAGCTAGAGAGAGAGATATAAACACACACGCAAAAAAGGATCAAGTTCAACATCAGGGCGACCCAGACACATAAAACAAGCCTTAATAAGTACAAAGATATTCCTTTAAAAAGGTTTGATGTCTACTTACTGGTGCTGCGGATACTGCACCAGCCAGAAGAAGACACAGGATAGATGTCCACATGTTTACGGAATCACCAGCCTTACACAAACAAAACTGTGACCTTACAGACAACACCAATGAGGGCGTGCAATTTCTGAACAATATCATAGAAACAGAACCACTTACAGAGCACGAAAACGGTCAACCAGCTTTCTCACCTTGGCTGCAGGTAGAGTCACTAGCTCTGAGACATGAGTTTTCATGCTTTTATTTGTTCTCTGGCTTAGAGCTCAGCCAATCACTCTCAGGCTAGACTTTATCATGACCTCACAGATGGAGAAAGATGGTTATTGAGAAAATGACCTGTAGTCAGACATTGTCTGCCTTTCTGTCAGCTATTATTATAATGATAACAGTTGAGAGAACTGCTGATATCACCAGCCTGTATTTTTGAAGCTACAAAATATCAGTGCTATCAAAAATAGGATCTGAGTTTGTTTTTGTGTACAAACTCAGTGATGTTTAATTGCAACAAGAGGACTGTCTGAACAACAACGTCAGGCTCCATAAAGCTTTCTTGGGATGATATTTATTTTCAGCCTATTTTTTTTTTATGAATAAACAACATAAAACTAAATAACACTAATAATAACACACAAGGAGGCAAGTTGTTGATTGTATGCTTTATTATAAATCAAGATTTAAAAACATGGTTGCAAAAAAGCATATGATTTTATGACTCTCATGCATCAAGCCATTGAAAAAGCACCATTTTAGGGATCATCATTATTTCTAAAGCAGGAAAGCATTTAACGCAGTCAATCTGCTAAACGCAAGCAGCTTCTTTGTCGTTCGGGAATTGGTAGTCAGCTTATCTGTGAGAAAAAGAAATAATGAAGGTTTCTATTCTGTAATCTATTATAATAATTATAACCAAGAATAATAAGAAAAAAAAAATTGTACCAGGTGGAGTTTTTCTCAATTTAAAATGTCATTAGCCAGTGTACAATGTTGCATATTCCACTGCAAAAACTGTTAAATTTAGTGGCATTACAGTGTTGTTATGGATATATTACTTATAATTAATACTTAACCAACCAACCTGGTTTAGTCATCATGATCATCATCGTCGTCCTTTGGAACAGGAGCCTAAAAAATACAACAAATTATACACAGCCTCATATATATGTTATATCATTAAATATATCATAAATTTTTCAGTTTGTACTGGGGCAGCAGGAGCAACTGGAGCAGCCGGGACAGCAGGGGCAGGTTGAGGAAAGCCAAAGGGGTACAGCTAGAAAACAGAGGGGAAATGAATGAACTTTTTAAATGGTTGTGGTGAAATGGAGGCATCTTACTGGATTTCATGGAGCAGTAGGGATATAAAAAAAAGGGGGGGGGGGGGCACGTACAACTTCAATACTTTCTTTGCCTGCGGGCTGGGGGATCTCATGTTTAATGAAGCCACGGAGAGGTTGAGCCTGCGAAGAATGAGACAAAATGAGTAAGGACTGACAGCATGCTAAACTAGCAGACATATTCTGTGAAAAGAAACCCATTTGCAACTTACAGGAGCTCCAGCTGCAGCCTGGTGAGCTGCCAAAAGCTGGAAAAAAGAATAAAAAGGATATAATTTTATACTGTACATCTATTGTAATATTTAATATATGTCTGATAGTAATCTGAAAAAACTAATAGTAATCTGTTTCACAGCAAACTTACAATCTCTATTTCAGAAGGTCCAGCTGCAGCGGCGGCCGCAGGACGAACCTGTAGATCATCAAACACAATTTATATAATCATAATACTATAATCCTATGTGATGCATGTCATTTAACTGAAGCTGTCATTTTAAATAAATAAATACGGGTGAATTCAGGTTGACTAAGACACTTTGTAACAATGAGGTGACTGTGGAAAAGTGTCCAAATCATCCTGAATTCACCCCGCTATGTATTAATTTCATGTTTGGACCAAACTAACCTGTGGAGCCATTACAGGTTTGTACTCTAGCTCATAATACATCAATTGCTGTGGGTCAAAGAACAGAAATGTCAGCATCACATGTAGTTTGCTCATGAATAAAAACAAAAGAGTAACAGATCACTTACCGGAGCGCAGTAGGCCACTCCAATGACAAATGCCAGCAAAATGAGGGATCTCATGTTGAATAATAATATCTGAAATGTGAAATGCAAAGATTTTGCTATGTTCTATGTAACCTTCTACAACAGGAAAGTAGATCAACGACAGGAGCACCACTGTATCCAACAACAGTTATTGATGTTACCTTTAGTCGTTTCGTTGAATTAATAGTATCTTACCTTCGTTTAAGGATCTTGAGCGTGATCAGGATTGTTGAGGACGATTTTGTGATAATGCTCTCTAGATCTTCTCCTTATATTCTCTTTGAAAACAAAAGGCCTCTAACATCAGCATCTGATTGGCTTTGGTGACCAGCCAAGTTTCTTTATAGATGTGCATTCAAAGCAAAAATATCCTTGCTTATCTCAAAGCAAACTTTTGGCTCTGATTTTAATCATATTCAGTTTGGCATGATACTTTAGAGGTATGCGGCAGTATAGTAGGAATAAATCAAACGCAATCAGACAATACATTTATGGCACAGGTGATGAAATCTTAATAGTTCTCTGACAGCAGTGTTCACATTTGTACACACTGAAAGAACCTTCTTCCTGACTGAGAATACTGCTAGAAAAAAAAGTATTTATGAATAATATTATAAATAATAGACAAAAATATACTGCACCTATACTTATTAAAATTTTCCATTTAGTATAAATGGCTATTGCAATACATATATTGTGTGGAAAGACATATATACCTACTTTCTTTGCGTTACATTCTGAATTTGCATTTAATGTTATATTGGGACAGTGCAGGAAAAATCAATAATTTGACTGTTGACTTTCATAAAAATTTTCATAAAGAAAAAAAGTTACTTACCACTAGGGTTTTTATTATGTTCATTTTTCCTAGGTATTGAATAATGGTTAGATTTATTGCCAGTCTTGTCATATTTTGTATTTTTGGATACCTTCAACCTACAATGTGCCTCCATACAGTGTTTCATGCATTGATCAGCTCAAGAATCACTTGCAATTAATGAATTACTTCTATACCATTTTTTTAAGTAAGTTAACAGTACATTGTTTCCCGAACCCTCTCTGTATGTGCCATTTCTACCACTAGGTGATTCTGTTATTCTGATGACATTAACAACTATCAGAAATGACTTTAATTATATAGTTTAAAACTATTTTTTATTCACTCATATGTTTTTTTCTCTGGATGAAGTGTGCACATTTTTCCAGTACCATTAACACTGCTGACACTTGATGATAGATATACTGTATGCAACACAGGAGGAGCCTCAAGGTGTAATTAACTGTGTATTTAATTATATGTCTAGTATATATGTTGAGGACCACACACATAGTTCACAGTACAAAAGTCAGAAATAATTTTAAATGGGTTTGATTTTTAAATCTTTTCGACAAACTCAAAACTTTAGTTCATACTGGGTAGAATGAAAGATAAAGAAATAGTAACAATTAAACAAAGTACATTGCTATGAAAAATATTTAAAGACTTCCATTATGCTGCCTTAACCCAATATATAAACCATTAGCGTGATACAAAATGCACATTTGTATAGATCTTGCAGTAAAGACATGCAAAGGTTTGTCTTAGGGGAGCATATCAGTCTTGGTGTCGACAGTATCGGAAAACAGAGGTGGGGACGCTGGAATAAGAGCTTCTTCTGGTGTTGGGAATGTAGTGGGAACTAGATTGGGATCACTGTAATGGGGATCGGGTTGGACAGTGGGCAAGACAGCCGAAATGAAAGTCTCATGACCAGAAGGCATAGATCCAGTGTTGGTTAAGGGGTTTTCAGCAGATTGGACATGATCACAAGGCACTCGCTCATGGTCCTGAGGAAACCTATTAGGCAGCCCTCTATTATTTGGATGGGATCCACCAGTGGCAGGTATGGCATCCCCACTGGGTGGTACAGCTACGACGCTTGGTGGTTGAACCTCAGTATTGCCTGAGAAGGTCATTCCAGTGGCAGGGAAGGTGTTGATGTGGAAGGTATTGCCTGGTCTTAAAGGGTTAACAGGTACAACAGGTTGTGGTCCAGCTACAGGAAACATATTGCCTCTAAACGCAGGCATGTGCATGTTAACACGGCCCATATGTCCCATGTTCTGTGTGTGACAAAAATAGAGATTTAGGCTGAATATTTATTCATTCCAAGAAAGAAAGAAAACAAACTTTTTCAAAGATACAGTGCTGTCTGATCTTGTTTAAACTTCTAAATAAGTTAATGTTGTAGGATTTAGAAAATTTGATCAGAAGTTACGAGAAGAAAAATATAGAATAAAATAGAATAGAATAGAAAAAGAAGCATCTTCACTGATGGTCTCAGATTTTAAACCTCCCTGTAGCCTCATTTTACCTGAAGTTCCTCGGAGCTCAATCCACCATATGGTCCAGCCTTTAAAAAGCATTCACATAAGGAATTACCGCCCAAAAAACATATTTAGAGAATAAATATAAAAAACAATTCATATAGATTCATTCACCATTCGCTGTTGAAACTGTGGAACCATGTAAAGAAATTGTTGAACCTGTGGAAAAACACATGATATATTAGGATATTTTCAAAATACTAGAGTTGCTTGTGTCCAGAATGTTTGTGTTGGTACCTGTTGTTGCTGGGGATGATTTGGATGCATTCGGTGAGCATTTGGCTTGTGTTGTTTGTTTTGTGCCATTAATGGCTGTGAAGCTGGACCTACATTATCTGGATATTGTTGAGGCCTTGCATGCTGGAAAACAGGCCCTCCATAGGAGAACTGATGACGGAAAGGAGCATTTGAGAACTAATTGTATAAATCCTGACTTGGAAAATTAACCAAAAAGACAATAAAGACATTGGATTCTGGGACAGATGAGATTCAATCAAGAGTGAATGAACCCTATGACTCCTCTTGGGATTGTTGGATGTTGAACTGACAAATTGCTGACAGAGATTTTATTTGTGTGCACACATTTTACTGCGATATATTACGTCAACCCTCTTTGTTTGGACACATCAAGTGCAGAAGATTTCCTCGATAAATCAAAACTCCTTAGACATGACACACAGAAGACAGACAAGAAGATTTCCTCCAGCGAAATATTTCTGATTACCAAATAGTCTTAACACAAAGGCTTGCTTGAGGGTTACATAGCTAAAGTTAATTAAGTTTGGGTTTGGACATCGATTCAGAATAAACCTGCTGAACCCAGACAGTGTTTTAGCTCTGTTTTGTGCTGTATTTTTGATGACTACAAACAAAACCATACATATTTCTAATATTGTCCCCTAAACGATGGAAACTGTTACTCTTACTGTTGGGTTCCTGGATTGTTGTCCAAGAATTGGATAATAGAAAAACTGAAAAATACAAGGGGGAAATGTATTAGGTATTTGAATACATGCATTATGTAAATGTTTAATAAAGTATTTTTAAATAATAATATTAATTATATAATTTCATTTAAAAAATTGCTTACACTTTATTTCCATAGTCCACTAACTACAAGTAACTTTGCAACTACATGTCAACATACTGATTAAATTGCAGCTAAATATCAACTAACTCTCATTAGAGTATTAGTAGACTGTTAGAGTTAGGGTTAGTAGAATAAGTTGACATGTAGTTGCAAATTTACTTGTAGTCAGTAGAATGTCTTTTGGGGGACTATCAAAAAAAAAAGTGTTAGCAGATATCAAGCAGACAGTCAACTAAATCTCTAATGCGAGTTAGTTGACATGTAGTTACTTGTAGTTAGTAAAATGTCTAAATTGGACTATTGAAATAAATTGTTATCAAAAATTAATTCTTATTAAGATAACATATAAGTGAATTCATTATTCAAATGAGTTCATAAAAGTTTCTTACCTGCGGCTGCTGTAGATGAGGGTAGGGAATGTATTGAAAGTGTTGACTGAGACCTGTATTGGGGTAAGGTTGAGAGGCCCATGGATTGGTCAGAGTGGCCAGCTGTGTCTGAGGCACTCTGGGAAATTTAGGCTTGAACTGCTGTGGCACATGTTGTGCTTGTACCAGTACTTCAGACCCAGACGCTGAGGACTGTATCCCTGGGGTTCCTTGTGCTGGCATATCTCCCATTGGGACTGATTCAATCAAATCAGCATTTTGGGAGATCTGTGAAACGGTTAATTAATGAGAATTAATTAGAAATAGCAGCTTAGTCTTACATAATCAAGTAATCAAACAATTAACAATAAATTATGTCATTAACTGCACCTCAGATTATTAATGCAGTAGTGAGTTCACACAGAGAAATAAATGAATTAGCATTCTTATGATGTATGATTTCTATGATATAACCCTGAAATATCACTAAAGAAATCAAGTTTCAACAGGATGAACAGAAATGATTGTAAAGACTCACTGGAACTCCAGATGTTCCAGCTAGAAAACATGCGAGCAGCGCGATAAGCCTCAGTTGTGTCATGCTGTGCCTAAAGATACACACAGTAAATACACGTGCACTACACAACTTGAAAAACATGAAATTAATAGCTAATACTGCATGACAGAAAAAAGACAAATACTCACTTTAAAATCCTTTGATCACAATGAAAAAATGTGAGTGAAGGGTGTACTTAAACTGTGTCCATTCCTCAAGCAACCAATCAGATCTGGAGAAAACCTGAGAAATGGGCTCTGACCTCAGACAATATTAAACCTCAGACCATAATTTAATTGTACAATCTGCAGAACACTTAGTATCTGAATGAATCATCAAACAAGCCATTTAAATGGGTAGACGTATCCAGACGGGTTTAGGGGATTTGATATATTGGTTCAGTGTTATTGTACTAAAAGTCAATGAATAAAATGGTAAATATGAGCATCAGATCTAGGTGGGGTTGTGGTAGTCTGTAAGTGAATGCTGTACATTTATTCTCACAGCAAGCACATTTTAGAGTAGAAACAGGATGCCGTGTCAGAACAATGAAGAAATCTGGTTTATTTCAATAAATCAAGATGTTGTGTTCCCCCACAGCAGAATCGTTCGTCTCATCTGAGGTTGCTTCTCACTGATTTTGTCTTTCCAATGTTGATTAAAATAAAACCACAGCTACCTTCTGAAAAGCCACTTCGGTTCAGTTAATGACAGTATAATTCTGTCATTCCCACAGTAAGAACTATACTAATTTCACATTGTGGGGAGATAACTGTTATTATTTAGTTGGGTTCAGACCAAATAGAAATGCAGACACAGACAGCAGTTTTAAAAATTCTCTAAACATGACTGGATATGCAAACAAGACATCATTTTTTAAAAATTAAACTGTGATAATTTTTGCATACCATTATGAAGCAAGATAGTATATAGACCGATGCATTTGAACACATTTCCTCTTGAGATAGACTGTGTTTAATAAGGGTGTCGTGACTCAGGAGTCATACAGTCCCGCCCAAAACAATCTCAAAATCTCAAAATTACATATCCACATCTTGCTCTGTTGACACTTGCACCACACCTACAATAGTGCATAATGCCTCAAGGTTGCATGCATTGACCATTACATTAAACAACACTAAGTTATAACCTGAAATGACTGACCTGTTCATTCAGAAATTATTTTCACTTCACAATTTTGGGTGTGCATATATGCTTCATATTGGCATTTGGTCACAGAGCATGATCCTAAATATGAGTATAAAAGTCACCAGCGTATTCTGTACAGTAGTACTTCACAAGTGCCCATATAATCTTTTTTCACTATGGAGGTTTGATAATAACTTCACATAGTTGATTTTTATATCACATGCTTTATTTTAAAGTTGTATTATTTCTAAATAACAACCAAATAGCATGACACGCTATATTTATTGAAATCATTAGACTACTAAACTTTCAAGGGTACTTTAAGTCAATTATTTAGGCCATTGTGGTCCAAAACAACCCCTGCTCTATTTTCAACCATCTCCACGGACAGTGGTGGCGGTGATGACTGGGGGACTGGGTGTGGGTGCTGGTGCAGGGGCCGGAGCCGGGGCAGGAGCCGGGACTGGACGAGGCAGCAGCAGGGGCCACTGTGGCCACAGAAATGGCCACAGGGGGAACAGAGGTCCAGGTGGAGCCGGCCTCAAATGATAATAATGATTTCCATGGGGCCAATAAATCCTCTGGAGCAAAGACATTATAAACAGTCACACTGAAAAATTGTGTTATGCATTTTGTTCAGCTTCAGGAGAAAATTACATATTTGTTATAATTGGGAGCATTGGGAGTTTACCTCATCACTGCCAGAGGAGCTCCAAGGCTTATAACGGCAAAGCTGGAAGGAATTTTTATGAGTTCATGGTATTATAATAATTGTTATTTCACAAAGTATCATGAATGTTGTTTGATTCGGTTCTAAAAGTTGCTCAGTTACATCACGCAAGTACAATAGGATGTGATATAACTATTATGAGAGTAAAAACATCATTCAAAAACAAAATTCACTTACAGCTCCAGAGGGAATGAGCCACAGCATGGTCAATAATATGAGACTCTTCATTTTGAGAGGGCACGATTTTTAACCTTATTTAGATATGACATTCCTAACAGATATAAAATCATAGTGGTCTCAGTAATGGCAAATCAGCTGATATTAAATAGAGAAAGCATTAAAGTAGGACAGATAAACACTCAAACTTCTAAATGCAAGTTCCACAGTTAGCCACATAGAGTCACTCATGAGTAGAAGAGAGGGCTTGAGGACAACATCTAAAAATTCAGACAATTCATCTTTTTTTCACAAAACAGTTGATATTTAAAATGAATGATGAATTTAGATAATTTTTTCAATTACTTTAAAATATTTCAATCTCCAAATTCCAACATCATATTTTCCTAACAGCCGTAGTGCAAACAACTTGAAAACAACACTAGCAGTAAACTATATAAAAAATTAGTATTTTTTCAAATAGAAAGGTTGGGGCAAGTTGTCACATGTCATATATATATATATATATATATATATATATATATATATAGTTGTCAAATGTGTTTTAAATGTTAAAAATGTCCACAACTTATCACAATATTTGCTATTTTTTTTCCTTCAAAAAGTTTCATAATTGTTTTAAAGTTTTAATTTTGCCAAAAAACCTGTTTATTTGTGAGATCCAATTGTGACAGTTTGCCTCAGTTTGTGTGACATGTCCTGTTGTCATTGAAAATGTTCTATAGCTTGATGTATAAAATATTTTGTACAGATTTTCAAAAATAAACCAATCCTGAAAATATTAACCGAGGTAAAAACGTGTGACAACTTGCCCCAATCTTCGCAATGTACTTCAGTAAAGTCGATGAAGAACTCAATTAAATTAACAAAAACAGTGTGTAGAGTATATTTAAATTTGTCCATGTACTTACTGTCAAGCTTCTTGATGTCCTGAAAGAAATGTGAATACACTGAGATTTATCCCAGTCTAACTAATGCACGCAGATGGACTTTTTTTTACTCTTTGTGCACACAAACCTTAATCTATAAGGGCATTACAATATTTAGTCATGTCGTAATCCTTAAAATCCCACAAATTCCCAAAAGCTCACTGTCAGTTTCTGCAATTGTGACATCTTCATGGAACATCTTAAAACTTCATTGCTTCAGAAGCTTTGCTAATCCCTGATAATTGTGGTTATATTGTGAGACAAGTGATGTCTATCTCTCTGTACCTTTTTACACATTTTCCTTTATGAAGAAAATATATCACTGCAAAAAAGTCATGTATTTAAGATTTGTTTATTGTTACTAGTAAAAATACTGAATATAGCTGCTTTAAGTCAAATGTTAGGATAAATTCAGATAAAAGCATCGGTACAATAACTGCTTGTTACTTATAGACAGCTTTTTGCTTTAAAAGAGAACACATCCAACAAATAGCACTAGTAACGTTTAATAAGTTTTTATTAAATTTTATTTTATTTTTATTAATAATCATTAATACATCATATAAAGCAATGACATATCATATATGCAACGATGAGCTACGAAATGTACGTAAATATCAATATAAAATGTAACACATCAGTATGTTGTAAGTTCAATTGCATGATGTCTTATTTTTCTTAATTATACATTGGATCTGTTTTCTTCCCCCTTCCTGCCTCAACTGAGCTTACACCAGCTTTTTCATCTGCATGGCCCTTTAGTCTGGAACTGTCCCAACTCCAGTCCCAGCTCCGACCCCCGCCCCATCCGCTGCCTCAACGCCCCTGCCAACCCTTGCACATTATACAATGTATTAATGCCTGCTCCTTTGGAGAGGATAGACTCAATTAAGAAGAATATAATATCACTAATTTCATATGCCATTCTAGACATATGAAAATCTTGACAGATATAGTAAAAACAAGTAATAATCATTAAAGAATTCCAGTCACATCCAGCCCTAAGGTGTGCCTTAATCTTTTGTTTTATGCATTGCATAAATTCAGTATATGAATGTTTACAATTAAATTAAGCGAGGAGACAACCATGTGAATCATTGTCCCTTTTTCCAATTGTTGAGTAAAGTCAGAAAACTTGCTAAATACAGACATCATGTTACTTCTGCTGATTGGCCAGTTGCATGTTGATAATGTATATATATAGCATTTATCACTGCAGTTTTGATGTCACACCTGAATCAGAGAATTCTCTCATACATTTGCCGTAAAGGTAAGAAGCAAACTTTGAATCAACTGCAGTTATTTTTATATTTGAGCATTTAGGAGACTTTAATCTTCCTCTGTTAGATCCGAGCAGCTCTTCTTGAGAATCATGAAATCTTTCCTCCTCGTTGCTTGTGTCTTTGGACTCTGCTGTGCGGTGCTGGAGAGTATCACTCTGTTGTTGATCACATGCATATTTGTTGATATCTATACAATTTGTTTCATCCTCCACAAAACTTTTAACTTATTGTATAACACTGGAAATGACCAGTCCATTTCTTTTCAGGCAGATGATGAAGACCATCGAGAGAAGCGCTCATCACACCATCATTCTGAGGTCAGTTCAAAAACTCTGTACAAGCAAATTCTCTTTGATTTTTATCATTGCATAAAATCTTTGGTAAAACTTTAAAATAATCTTCATTAGTTAAACATTAGTTAATGTATTAACTAACATGAACTAACCATGAGCAATACATTTGTTGCTGTATTTACTAAACTTTGTTAACGTTAGGTAATGAAAATACAGTTGTTCATTGTTTATTCATGTTAGTTCACAGTTCATTAACTAATGTTAACAAGATTTTAATAATGTATTAGTAAATGCTGAAATTAACATTAACAAAGATTAATAAATGCTCTGTAAGTGCAGTTCATTGATAGTTCATGTTAACTAATGAACATTATTTTAAAATCTTTTTAATTACACTGTGAAAAATGCTGGGTTGCAAACAACCCAAAGTTGGGTTGAAAATGGACAACCCAGCCATTGAATGTATTTGAATTGATCATATTAGTTAAATTTTTTCTCTGGAGTGCAAAAATCATCTTGAGAAATGCATGCAAAACATTTATGGATAGAAATCATGGAAGTATCCTCTGATTATGTCTATATATGCCTTCATTTTGAAAATCTTTTCATATGTAGACTCTTTTTTTTAATAGAAATTAATTTGTTCTTCTTCTGATATTACTACGGAGACAACCTGGAGACTTCTTTAACCCATACCCATTTCAGTGCCCCTATCCATACCCATACTTTCCCCCTTACCTGCCTCAGCCTCCGAACAACAATGCCCTCCTCGACCTCTTGTCATGCATCTTAGCACGACTGGTATGCAGTACCCCTGCTCCTGCCCCGGCCCCAGCTCCGGCTCCGGCACCTGCCCCAGTGACAACTCCTAGGGGAGATTGAACTAAGAAATTAAATAAAATGAATTAAATTAAACTAAGAAATGTGTCTGATTGATTCTTAATGCATATTATAATGCCTGCGTTAATACCCTTGCTCTTG
Source organism: Zacco platypus (assembly GCA_038088235.1). Taxonomy (NCBI): domain Eukaryota; kingdom Metazoa; phylum Chordata; class Actinopteri; order Cypriniformes; family Xenocyprididae; genus Zacco; species Zacco platypus. The sequence continues at coordinate 30,595,915 of CM076084.1, read as the reverse complement.
GTATCTTAATAATGGTATAATAATAACAATAGTAATAAACTTTGCAACATTGAATCATATATTTGTGTTTGTGTTACACTTTTAAGTAAGGTAAACATAGAAGTCTGCTTATGGCTTTTATCACACATGACAGCAACCAAAAGTATTTTAAATTAGATCACATTGTTACAACAGGAAATGGAGACAAGTAACTGAATCAGTGAATCATTCATTCAACCCATTCATTCAAAAAGACTGATTCTCTTACAAAAGACACAATACATTCAAAATACTACTCTCTGAATAGGTACATCTTTGAATGAGTAATTAGTTCACTTCAGTTAAAAATGTATGTTCTATATACTGTATGAATGAACATAATCATACTACATTAGTCATGTTGTCATTGTTATGTGACCTATCAGCGTTAGTTGTGTCGCTTCACAGCCATTCACATTCATTCCTCATGGGATAGTAAAGAATCCATCAGAATCCAAACGGAAGTAGTAGGTCATCCAGGTACTTTTCCACCACTGTTTTATGAATACTGTGAACTTACGTTTATTATGTCCCTTGCACTGTGGAAGAGGATTTGTGATATTGGGAACTACAAACACAAACAGATATTTTTTACTTGCACATCACGTTAATTTAATGGTAATGAACGACCAGCAAGAGAAAAGGGCTGTATAACCTAAACTGATCAGAAAGATTTAATGTTATCTATATAATATTTTTACCTTCAACAACATTTTTTATATATACAAACATCACAAAACAGGCTACGTTTGGTCACTATTAACTTTATTAACTCTGCATGAAAAACTGGCAGACAGACATACTACTTTTCTCCAATTTGTTTGGAAGAGTTGTTAAATAGTATACATTAAATGCCATGTGGAGTATATGAGGACGCTAATGAGATGATTGACAGGTTTATGGTGAATGGTCTAATTTATTTTTAGGGATAGGGTTATGGGTAGGGTTAAGTTCTGGCAGGACCCTCAACTCTATCCATTACTTCCCGAGAGGGGGAGCTGGACGTCCACCTACTGCTTTAATTAAGCAAATTTCAAAATGTAAGATACGTCATTGCTTTTGCACAACATTTCAAATGACAAGTATGTAAATAAATAAAGAATTGTGTCCAAGACTCGACTTAGAAATCCTCACATTAGAAAAAGGAACAATGGCTTGAGTCATTTCTTAGAAGTTGTCACTGGAGTGACAGGCAGCATGATATATTGCTTTTATACAACAGTTCAATAAACAAAGAATTTGAGAACTTGCATTTGGACAGTTTTAATATTGACAGTCACATTGTCTATTTTTGCTCAGCCAACAAAAATATCACACAACATTGGCGGCGTTTCATTCTTGAATGATTCAATGCTTTTGGACAAGTCAGTTTTGTACATGACTCAATGATTCGCTCAAACTTGTTTTGTTCCTGAATGAATCAACATTCGTGAACGATTCAGTTGAATTCATAATTTAAAGACACACTCAAAGACAATGACTACTGTCTGTGAGGAACGAATAAAGACCCAGAAAAATCTCAGTCAGTGCTTGTTGTATAATTTTAAATATTTTTGATACTTTTGGCTGCTGTCATGTATGATGACACTCATGAACAAAATAGGAAGAATAGGAAAATGAAAGACTGAAACACATGATTCAATGACGCAAAGTTTATTTTTATTTATTTTAACATAGCAAGCACAAGAGCAGGCGTTATAATTTGCATTCAGAGTCAATCAGACATATTTCTTCGTTTAATTCAGCTGGCAGCTTATCTCCGAACAGGAGCTACAGGGGCAGGAGCTGGTGCAGGGGCCGGGGCAGGAGCTGGGGCCGGGGCAGGAGCAGGGGTGGATGCCAGCTGTGCTAAGATGAATGGCAAGAGGCTGAGGAAGGCATTGTTGTTCGGAGGCAGAGGCAGAGGCTGAGGCAGAGGCTGAGGTTGAGGCAGGTAAGGGGGAAAGTATGGGTAGGGATAGGGACGCTGAAATTGGAATGGGTTAAAGAAGCCTCCAGGTTGTCTCTGTAGTAATATGAGTAGAAGAACAAAGTAAGATTTCCACTGAATGAATGTATTTCAATAGTTCACATACATGTTTTTACCTAGCTTAGGATCATTTTTGAAAATTAAATTAATCAATTCAAATGATTATATGCAATGGCAAAAAAAAAAGAGAGAGAGAATTTGTTTGTACAATATTTTCAAATTCAAACTGACCTCTGAGGACCGGCTTGATGAGCGCTTCTCTCGATGTTCTTCATCCTGTGCCTGAAAAGTAATTAATTTTACATTTTGCATCTTCATCAGATTTTCAGGGTTATAAATGGGTCACAAAACATTTATATACCAGAACAGAATATCACGTGCACATCAGCAAATAGAGTTTATTATAAAGCAACAGAGTGATACTCACCAGCACGGCACAGCAGAGTCCAAAGACACAAGCAACGAGGAGGAAAGATTTCATGATTCTCAAGAAGAGCTGCTCGGATCTAACAGAGGAAGATTAAAGTCTCCTAAATGCCCAAATATAAATATAAATGCAGTTGATTCAAAGTTTGCTTCTTACCTCTATGGCAAATGTATGAGAATCTTCTCTGTTTCAGGTGTGACATCAAAACTGCAGTGATAAATGCTATATATATATACATTATCGACATGAAGCTGGCCAATCAGCAGAAGTAACACATAGTGACATGTTCGAAAAATGTAACACTCTGTATTTAGCAAGTTTTCTGACTTTACTCAACAATTGGGAAATAGGGAAATGATTCACATGGTTGTCTCTTCTCTTATGGTATATTAATTGCAAACATACTTAAACTGAGTTTGTGCAACACATAAACAAAACAAAAGATTAAGACACACCTTGGGGCTGGATGTGACGGGATTTTTTGATTACAAATAATTGCCTTCATTATCTGTGACATTCTAAATATCTTCAAGAATCTAGAATGTCATATGGAATTGGTATATTTCTACAAAAATCAAGGGGGGAAATCATTACAATGATGGAGTTGACATATCACGATTATGATAAATATAAGCATATGCTATTTTTAAAAAGAAAATCCTCTGTGAACTTTTTGCAGTCATATCAGGTGAAATATGTTGAAAATGTCTTTAGAATGAAGGATAACATTGTTGTTACCTAATTTAAATAAAATCCTAAATGTCTGGCTGTGTTGATTAAAAAATAGTCTTAAAAAAGAAAGAAAAAAGAAACCTAATAAAGGAGTTTTTTGTTATTAAATTCTGTCAGGGTATTTAGTATTGAGTATTGAGTGATTCAGGGGTAGTAAATGATAATGCAGTAATGGTAATATTGATCGAATAAAGAAAAAATGATTTATTTGTGTCAAATCGTGTTAACTGTTGACAGCAGTCTTCCTGTGCTGTTTTTCCAGATTCCAACATGAGCTTTGCTAATCATAATCTCTTCAGGTTTAGTCATCAGTAACTGCAACAAATAAGACATTTCCAGCTGTTTCCAGATTACACTCATTAAAATCAAGTAAATAATAATAAAGGAAATACTTTGGTGTCAGAATGCCAGAACACCTTATCTACTTTGCATGCAAGCAGGTCTTTTTTGCATAGTAACTCTACACACAAACATTAAATGATTGGCCATATCTATGCCAAACAGTACTATCTTGAATCTTCTGCTTGTTCAGTGTGTATTGGAGTGCACAGGAGTTTGTCATAGCTCATGTATGTGCACAACTATACTGTATACTGTAACTTTACAGTATTTGAACTGAACTGAATCCACATCGAACTGACTTGAGCTGTATAATAACACTATTGGCTTGTTAGAGCTGTACAGCAGAATTTGAATTTGCTGCTATCATGAAGCTGAAACAATCTGTTTTGTATAAAGCGCTATAGAAATAAAGGTGACTTGACTTGATTTTCTATCTCAAAACTAAAGTGATCAAATTATGTAGAAGTGTTTTCACATTGGGTGTAGTTATTGGTAAATGAGTGGCATTTAAATGGCAGTGATTCCCAACTGAGACAAAGAGCTGTTAGTTTTGAATGATGTGGAGAAATGCAATTTACAAAAAGTTTTTTACAATTGCAAACTGACTGGAAAGCAGATAATGTGCTTGCAGTTTTGCAGACGTAGTCAGAAGATTATGAGTGAATGGTTTCTCGGAGTGGCCCTCAAATACCACTTTTAAGTGTGCAAGCAATTCAAAAAGCTGTGATATACATTCATTTTACTATCCCTTCTTTGTGATGCTAGCACTTTGCATTGTATTATTTCTGGTGCTATATGAGGTCTGTTATGTGAAATGTGTTAGTTATGTTTTTAATCATTTCCTTAGTGAATTAACATCCTGAATACTGAATCACACACAGGCAACAAAAGATATAAAAGCAAAATTGTTTTAATGGTAACAAACTGCTGAAGTACAATAACAAAAAATACAGACCCTATACAGACAGTTTATTTAGCTCACATATAACTGTACTTGTCTAGTAGTTAATGTTCAAGAGTGTAAAGAGAGGATTGACTTGCTTAGTATTTTATTTCTTTGTTGTTTCTAATCTAATATCACTATAGCTATCAGAGCCTTTCTAATTATTAGCATAACAATTCAGAATTGTAGTTCTCAACATGGGAGGAGGTCTTAACGTGCTGTGATAGGTGCAAGGGTTGGCACCGGGGTTGGGGCAGGGGACGGGGCGGTGGTTGGGGCTGGAGCTGGGACATTTCCAGAGGCAAGGACCATCAGTAGCTGAAGAAACTGGTCGAAGGTCAAATTAGGCAGAAGGGGAGAAAGAGCTCCCATCTGATGAGATAAAATTGTAACAGATACAACCATACAAGCAATTAAAACAACATGCTGAGAGTTTTTGTTGAATTTTACATTTTTAAATTTGAGATTTTTTGACAAACCTCATCGGAATCCGAGCTGGATAACGAGCGATCCACACGCTGGTGAACTTCAGCCTAATCACAGTAATAATAATCATTTTTGTCGCACTATTTACACATGCATCAATAACTGCAAAAGTATAGCTTTTGAAACATACCTGGAAAGCCAAAGTCAGACCAAGAAGGCATGCAATTAAGATTACTGTCTTCATGTTTCTGCCAAAGACTATTCTCCAAAGCAACAGCAATAATATTTTAGGAAGAATAATATTATGCTCTGATGCCTGAGGATTTAAATACGGCAATAGAACACACCCCTCTGTTTTGTTGCTTCCTAACAAACACCTCACCCTCGCTGCTGTTGCTAAATGCACTAGACAGGTCAATCCTAAAACATTAGGTGGGCTTAAGCCAACAAATTAGTTTAGCAATCAGTAAAATCCCTCCCACACATGACACTCCTGATATTGCAATAGAGAAAGACTTGAAATGAGCAAGAATTTTGAAATGGTTATGAAATAAAATGCTTGCATGGACTACAACATAGGCCTGCTGTTATATTTTGACCACCTTAAATGACATTGGTTTTGTATAAGTATTTTTTGTTGTAACTAACAAATTCTCTAACAATTGATAAGTCCTTGGTCAAAAAATGAGCCATAACAACAGTGACAATTTCTCAACCACTGGCCTTTATAAAGAGAGAAGCAAGACCAATGTGACAGAGCGGGCCCAAGCATTGAGAAGGTAACCTCTAGATCAGTTACTATTAACATCAGTCAAATTAGCTACATCTAATTCTGAAAACTGTACATATTATTTTACAGAAGCAATGTGGTTTCTGGTAGTATTGTCTTGTGTTGCGGTGGCAGCTCAGGTGAGCAGAAACATTCTGTGTGTTTTATTTGCATTGACACTTATCTTGGGTATTGTTATTGGAAACTGGTATTTCTTAACATATTATTTTAATGTATTGTCATGTTATAAATACTGGTTTGTAGTGCAAATAGTTTACTTTGTTAGCTATTCTTCTAGTTATTTCCATATAGCTGTAATGACATGGAAGTTACGCACATTAATTCACAATAATTTCAAAATAAGATGGGTATATTGGTATTATAGTGTGGTTATTGCACTGTTTTCAGCCCAGTGACAGAGACCGCTGGGATCAAGTTCACTCGGTGAATGGAGAGAGAAATTTCCCAGGTCCAGTAAATGGAGGTGGAAAAGTGCCTCAGCCAGCGGGAAGAACTCCAGTCAGACCGAGATGGGAGCAGAATTTTGGGCGTCCAGCTTTTGTAAGTTTTTATAGCAATTTAGATGAATGTTCATGCCTAAAATCATTCAAGGTTTAATTTAAAATTGAACTGGCCGCTGAATTCAACTGATGCTAATCATAGTCAGATCCTGTGGGCCCATTGTATCCAGATGGTCCAGAGCAACAAGAACAAGATCCATCTAATGGATCTCCATTTGGACAAGATCCAGAATTCCGTGATCAAAATGGAGGAGGCAGGGTGGGCAATATTTTCAATATTGTTTGCATGTTTTGCAATCAATATACAAGAAACATTAGTTTTATCTTCTGCTGTAGGGTTATGAGTCTGAGTTGACTAGACCAGGGTCCAGTATGAACCAGGGAACACAGAGGAGAGGAGAATTGTATAGATGGGGAGGAACCGGAAAACCACTGAGGAATGGAAGAGCTGGTAGACCATCTTCCAAAGTAAGTTAGACTGCAGATTTAGTTCCTTTGTCATTTTATATGAAAGTAATGATATTATTTTGCAGAAAATTGCTTTAAGACATGAAAACAACGTGTCTGATATACGTCTCATCTGGAAAACATCTGTTGTGTACAAACATCTGATAAACATCTTTTTAAAAGCAGTTTTGCATACGTTCGAAATCAAAAATATCTTACAGACATTTTCTAAATGTCTATGTATCCTTGAGACGTATTACAGATGAACACACACTCTAAAACATACATCTTTCAGATAAAAACTTGCCAATCAAATAGACGTCTCAGTGATGTGTGCTTTAATTTTTCCCATTGCCTCATCCTGGGACAAATGGGATTGAATTAAATATTATTATTTATGTAGAATAACAGAATTTTGAAAGTTGGAATGAAACAGCAAGTTTGCCGAAATATGAAAAGTAATTGTTAATGTTGTTAAATCCCTTCAGCCGGATAGGATGCGGATACGCCCAACTCCAGCTCCAGTAGGTGGGGGTGGAGAGAATCAAATGAATCCACTCTTTGGAAGACCCCTGAATCCCAACATGATGGTAAGCTCATAGGCTTATAATAATGAGCTCTTCACAAATACATTCATGGAATAAACAGGGTTTTATGTTCAATTCTTATTGATTGTGTATGTATTTATGAGTCCACTTTCATAAATGTCCTAGGACAACAGGCAGTTCATACCAATCTTCAAGGTAAGTTGTTGGTCATTTAAACAAAGACATTAAATGACCATTAACTGAATGCATTTGAAGTCTCTAATCTGTGTTTAATAAATTTTTTTATCCACTTTGGTGAACATAAATAGGCTGAAAATGTCACTGTGCAGGTGAGTGAAACTCTCTGAATATTTTTTTTCTTTAATATTTTGATATGACTTGCAATCCTATGACTAAATAAGTTTCTGAATATATAAAAAAGCAATAAATAATATGTTCTCCCCTTCAACAGAATGTTAGTGCTTTTAACCTAAAGGAGGTAATGCCATAAATTGATAAATTGTCATTTTCAATTAACCTTACATATTTCAAGATATGAAAATACAGTGACAGATACAATCATAATTAATTGTTTCTTTTGTTTCCAGGGAGAGAATGTCTTCCTCTTACCAAAAGTGAGTAATGAAAACTGTGCATGTAAAGATAACACACTGCCATTCATTTTCCATTCACAACATTTTACAACATGTTTTATTTCATGTTTAATTTGAGGTGTTGAACAGATAATGAGAGATACAATTTAAATGGGCAAAACGTAATGAGAAAGTATAAGATTGTAGACATTCACTGCAAATGCATTCTTCTTTCCAGGGTCGAGGGCAGATGCAGCCACCAAAAAAGGTAATAAAGATTAGATTTAATTTTGATAAGTCACTAGTATGTTTCATGTTGAAATAATGCAAACCATTTGTGACTAAATTTCAGGGTGGAGTGAAGAGACCTCAGGCACTGGGGGTAAAGTTGTTGTGTTTTATTAGCCTATAAAACCGTTTTATTGTGAAACAAGTTCTATATGATTTCTTTGTTGTGTATTTAATTCAATACATTTTTATCACTTTTAGTATGGTCAGGGTTTCTCCCTCTATGGCCCTCAGGTAACAGGCACTATAATGAACATTCAATATGCAATATATAAAAATATATCAAACAAATATGATTATAACACATATAAAGGATAAAAAGTACATTTAAATGTTTCCAAATCAAACTCTGTAAATGTTTTCTATCTAACAGCCTTATGTGAAGCTCATCTTCAACCCAACTGCAACAGTAAGTCAAATACAACAAATCACAAATTAATCATATTCCATATCTGAGAATAAATATTGTTGTTGTTGTTGTTGTTGTTTAATATTACAGTCTATTGCAAATTTATTCCCCAACAGCCAAGAATCTCGTTTGAATATGGCATTACACAGCTTGTAAGTAATCCGGAACATGTATTATAATATCACATCAGTTACATTACAATTCACGATTCATTATCTTTTTTCTTGTTCTTTTGAATGTCCTGTCCAGCTCCCTGCATTCATGAAGGTCAGTAGTGTGGTCCTCAAGTTGACAGTGATTGCTGGTATTGAATTATTCTCTTGTTTTATTTATTTAACATTGTTTTTGACTCTGATTCTCCAGGCGGAGCCTGAAAGTGATCATGGGACAAACTAGGAAAGAACCAAATACAATAATCACACTGGTGGGACAGATTCCTGTACCTACAATATATGCAATGAATTTGGTTAACTTCATTTGGGCTTTATATAACTTCTTTTTCTTTTTCCATAGTTGGACATGCAACTATTATATAATTCAGCATAGAATTTAAATGTATAATATAGATTTTTATTATTATTATTTTATTGATGAGTAATGCCTCTTGGTGGTTGTTCACTCTTAGATTGCAGGATTTTCTTCTTTAATCATTTGAGAAACTGTTCATTAAAACAGTTCATTGCGTTCCCTGTTTGCCTGTCTGTTCCCTAGTTAGTTTCCCTGGTTGTTAATTAGTTCCCAAACCTGTTCCTTTTGACATTGATTACACTCTTTGTGTTTTTAAGCCCTGTGTTTTTCTAGTCATGTTATCATTTATCATCTTTATTCAACATGTTTGTATAAATGTTTCCTCCGATGATCTCCTGTTATTCCGGTGTGGATTTAATAAAGACTGTTATCTACTGTTATCTACTCCTATCATTGTGGGCTCTCTACATCCAGACAGAAACAGGAACAGGAAAACAGGATAAAAGAAAAAATCATTACAGACTAAATAAATTGAGCATCATTTATTTATTTGATAACATATAGATATTTCCAAACTGAACAAAACTGTGAGGGATCTCCAAGGCGGGATATCTGGAAAACCAACAACAAATTTACATTCTGATAAATTAATTGGTAGGATACCTCATTATAATATACTTTTAAGAACCTTTTAATACCTTTTTAATAATGAAATCTTCTGAGCCTATGGCTCAAACAACGGGAAGCCAGGATGCCCCTGTCAGAGACAGGATTGGTTAATAAACAAACTAATGTGTCTACAAATTCTACAGAAATTATTCTGCCCAGTCATGTTTTGTCAGGTAATTGCATTACCTCTCCAGTTCCAGGGCCGGGCCGATCACCGCGGTAATCAGGAGCAGACGTTACCTTCGGGTCTACTGCCTTCCCCCTGTTCTGAAACATGTGAAAATTTGTCATTAAGATTGTCTGAGAAGAAAACATAAGTTCCTTGAAATTACATTCGAGTAATGAAACTATAAATATTTATTTTAAAAAAAATTAATAGGCTATTTAATATTTTTGAGATGTAACAAAAATATATGTTCTATGATTCCTTTGTAGAGGTAATAAAATTTTCATTTATTCACTTTTCTTTTTTCTTTATCAAACAATTAAAAATGAGGATAAAATGTAAGTTTTTACAATACCTGGATTGGTTGTATTGGTTGCATTGGTTGCATTGGTTGCAGTGGTTGCAGTGGTTGCAGTGGTTGCATTGGTTGCAGTGGTTGCAGTGGTTGCAGTGGTTGCAGTGGTTGCATCGTAGCCTGACCTTGAATACTGGGGCCAGTGTTCTGGTTGGGTATCAGCCTTACAGGAGTGTTTCTCAGAGGGTATAGATTTGTCAGGAAAAATGGAAAGCCCTAGAAAAAAAATTTGACTTACTCTCCAAAAAATCAGTGATAATAAGTTAAATCATCATCTATGTTCGGTAAAACTGTCTGTACCGGGGGAAGGTTCTGTGCTGGTATGCCGTTATTGGGCCCGAAGCCAGGTAAAGGCTGCTCCTGCTGCAACGGTGGAAACTGTGCTGGATTCAGCTGGTTTATTTGAGGGGGAAAGAAGGATCCCATGGCAGGGTTAAAGTTCAGCACCTGCGGGGGCTGCTGCTGGAACAGGTAGGGAGAGAAAAATGGAGTACCCTAAGGAGAAAGAAATCAAAGAGCTGTAGGATTCCACTAAGATTCAGTTGAGCACTTTATAATACGAGCACCACACAATTTAGAAGAAACTTACAGGTGTTTCACAAAAATGTATTTATCAGCCATCAACAAGGTGATTTTGTTATGCCTGATTTTAGCCTTAAATGTTCAAGAAAAGCTTTTTAAAGAGACTGGAAGCTGAATTACCTGTCCTGGACCCAAACCCACACCTGCTAGAGTGAGTCCATTGAGACGCAAAACCTACAAGAAAGGAGAATCATACAATTGTAAGCATATATGACAGAAAATAAAATGATACACTCCTGTTCAAAAGTTTGGAATCAGTCAGATTTATTCATTTATTTTGACAGAATACTTGTATTCATGCATTAAGACATGCATCATGTTATAAAGATTCCTATTTAAAGGCTGTTTCTATTAAGTTTCCATTCATCAGTAAATCCTGAAAAAAAAAAAAAGTATCACAGTTTCCACAGAAATATTAAGCAGCTCAGCGGTTTTCAACACTGATAATAAGAAAAGTGAGCACCAAATCAGCATGTTAGAAGGATTTCTGAAGGATCATTTGACACTGAATACTGGAGTAATGATGCTGAATATTCAGGAATATACTACATTTTAAAATTTTACATTTGAAATTGTAAAACTATTTTACAATATTACCGTTTTACTGTTTTTGGTCGAATAAATGCAGCCTTGGTGAGTATTAGAGACTTCTTTCAAAAACATTTACAAATCTTACAGACTCTAAACTTTTGAGAATTAGTGTAATTTAATAATATTTAATATATAATTTAGGACAAAATGTACAAGAAACATACCTCATTACTGTTACTTGCAATTATTCCAATTTGTGGCTGGTAGATCTGAGAAACACAAACAGCTTTGTTAGTACAGGTTCAAACTGAAAACATATATATAAATTTACACTTACAGGTGCACAAGTGCAAATGCTGAGAAGACCAGCCATGGAAAAGACGGCCTGAAACTTCATCTTGGTAAGCTGTGGATGAACAAATGACGACAATGAACAAGTACTAAAGTATACTTTTAAAATGGAGAGGCACAGATAGAATCCTGACTATCCTGTCTATATATACTTCTAATAAAACAGTCAATAAATGCACAATATTAGAGAAAATAAAAGTGCGATTGTGGCAGAGTAGATGTGCAACCTATTATCGTCTTTTTCCCCTTTGCTTTTAAACTGTCGTTTGCCCTCTTATAATATCAGGTTGCTGTAGTTGTGACACATGCAGTGTGTCATGTTTCTCAATTTGTCCATAACGCGTCACATATTCACATATATCATTATGGTCAAACACCTTAAAACCTCAGTCGCTAATTGTTTTCATCAATTTAGTGTCTGGGTTTGAGTATGTCTGTAAGAACAGTATGTGTGTTTTGCTGAAATACGAACTGTCTGTTATGGTGATATTATAGTAAATCATTAAAAACATTTAATGTGTAACAGAAATCAGGATTTTTTGAGAGTTTTGTCGCAGATTCACAGACTGATAAGCAGGCTGAATGAAGAGCTGTTTGCTCTGTGAGGTAAGGAGACAAATTATTGTCTGACTGAGAAAGAAAAAAAACAAGATGAACAGATTGAATCATTCTCTTCAAAACAATAATTAGAGCAATTAGTGTGGTCATCTCCACTCCATAATTACATGTTTTAGGGGCTGAGTATTCCAGACAGAAGAACCAGACTGAAATGGTTTGTATTTATACAGCTGTAGTGACCTTTCTCCTTTCTAAAATGTGCAGAAACCTTAAGAGTCCAGAAGATGGCATTATAATACAATCAACAAATATCTCAAAACACTATTTAGTATCTATTTTAGACTACATTCTATTTTAGATTTAGTCACCAAATGTCCAGATTTAGTTAAGCAAAACATATATTTATTATTTTTTTATATATATATTAACAAGTTATGTCTGTACCTGGCAAGATTTGTTTATTTATTTATTTATGTGAGGGAGAGTTGAAGTTCAACACATGTCTTAGTTAAAACCCTAAAGATTTTATGTTCTGATTTTGATATGCACAATAGACACAAACTATTTTACACACTAATGAAAATACCCTTATTGTCATATCATACATACTGTACACACACACACACTACTGTTCAAAAGTTTGCTCACTAAGGCTGTATTTATCAACAAACAGTCAAAATATTAATATTCATATTATCATAATTCATATTCAAATAACTCTTTTATACTATTCATTTCTGTGAGGCAAAGCTGAATTTTCTGCATCATTACTCCAGTCTTCAGTGTCACGTGATCCTTCAGAAGTCATCCTATGGAGATTTGAATAAATATGTATATACATATATATATTACAATATAATAAACTCCCTAAAAAGTAACTAATTGCATTACTTTTGTGTAACTTGTTCTCAACTGGGTTGGGATTGCGTGTTTGTTTTTTAATAACAAAAAAAAATGAAATTAAAAAAAGTTTTATTTTTGGCAAATGTAAAAACCCTTTCACATCAAAAGTGAAAGAATAAGCCTCAGGCTGAAGGAAATGTAAAATCATGTACAGTAGACGGCGCAGCTCAAACAAACAAAACACAAATGTGACGTTCATCTAAAATCATTTTGCTTTATTGGTATGGTTGAGTTGGATCATTGAAGGTCAGCAGCAAAGACATTGGTGAATAAAGTGAGATTTAATACATAAAGTATATTTGTGTTATTTAACATATTTATTTATTGCAGGTGTGGGTAATACTCAGTTTGAATTTCATTGTTTTCATTCATTTTGAGGAATAATGAATCTGTTTTATTCAAGAGTAAATGCATGTTCACATTTAGTCTAGAAATACAAGCATCATCATCACAATGCGTTACCCCCAACACTGCATAAATTATTATTAATGTTGAAAACAGTTGTGCCACAAAATTTTGCGGAAACCAAATGGTAGATGTTTTTTCAAGATTCTTTGATGAATAGAAAGTTCAAAAGAACAGAATTTATTTTAAGTCTTCACTGCCTCTTTAGCTCAATTTAATCCACCAATGCCAAAGTATTATCTTAAAACAAAACCTTACTGACCCCTTTTGTGTATTGTTTGATTCATTTTTTTGTTTTTCTTTAATCTCTCTGTCTGTACATGTGTAGTGATATCTGATTGTGTACTATAAGTTGTTGCTTGTTGCATTTAAAAAAAAAAAAACACTTACTCGCCCCAAAATGTATTATTATGATCAAATCGCAACAAACTTAAGCAGCTTACCGTCTTTATTCTCTGTCTATGTCTGTATAACAATTGAAGAGTTGCGTCTTTTTGTGTCCTGATGCCATTTTGTGGTAGGTCATACAATCCTTACTGAAACAACCACAGTTTCGACATACATTTAGTCTGAACCATAATAATTGTTGTGGGTTTTAGTCTATTTGGACCAGTGCCCACATCAGAAATAAGTTTTGTCAGAGACTGACAAGAGAAAACACATCACATCCTTACTGGAGAGCTGTGTGAGATACTGAGGCAAATTAGGGACAAATTTGCTGAGAATGCAAAAAAAAAAAAAAAAAAGACAATTGGATTTGATCTTTCTTTTTAAAAAAGTGATGATGATCATAATGATCATAATAGTGTTAACTGTATGATATCATATTTTTTTCTCTTTAAATAAATAAATTCAAGAGCACTTTTGACACTAGATGGCAATAGAACACAATGAACAAACTCAGCGTGGTCATCACATTATCATAGAGAGTAAAAGTCGAAAGAGAAAATATTCACAGTTGCATCAAAGTAGTGACTTTTATTAAGTATTCAGAATAAACATTTATTACACATGCTGATAATGTGTCAGTATAAAGCTAAGGGTTATAAGACAATTAGAATGGATTAACTGCATGAAGAATACTATATTTACTTATCAGCAAAATGACATTTGATGTAGAAAAGACGAGATATCTTGAAAGTATCTGTGAAAAGAAACAAACTCAATCAGATTTTCCAGCAAAAGTATTGATTATTGGGCATTAAAATCTGTGTAATAATGCCATTGTATATAAAACACACCTCAGTGATTCAAGCACTCAAATTTAGCCAACAGGATTTCCAGACACAGTGGGGCTGAGCTGAGCTGGCATCTGTATCCAGATGATAAAGTCAAAATTATATTATAATGTACCATGCATTAGATTTCAGAAAGATACAAAACATTTTATTCTACTTACCTGGGTGATTGAGACAGGTGGTCTCGCAGTGTTCCTTCTGAGGAAGGAGCGCTGAGGAAAAATTAACAGTGGATGACAGGAATTCTGCATAAACACTGCTAAACTAGTTACAGTAATATTTTTAAAGGATTAAAATGTCGAATATACATCAGGTAAATTACATATCAACTGTAAAAACCTTTAGAATATAGATGTATAGAATAAATTATGGTGTGCCACTGAGGTGCATGAGAATAAAAAAAATCTTATTTTGAGAAAAAAAACCTTTAAATATATATATATATATATATATACTAAAACTGAAATCTACAGATACAAATAGATGAAGTATAATAAAATTAAATTTTATTTTGGGGTGTTTTCTTTCCACTATTAAGAAGTAAAATTTCAAAATTGACTACCAGTACCTGAAAAAACAAGAGTTTTACCTCAGGGTTTAAATTTTGCTGATGGATTGTTTCTAAGATGATGGAGCACCAGAAATTGCTTCATTAAAAACTTACCTTAAATCTAGTCAGTGAACCTGGAAGTACAGCTTGGTTATTTCCAGCAAGGCCCTGTGCAGCCTAAAAAAACAATAGTTTCATGAACATATTGATAGTCCATGCTTTTAGCATTAGTATATACTAGCAACTAGCAGATTTGTTTTGTACCGCAATTTGTTGCTGAGGAGGGATTAACCCCGGTTGATTCTGGGGTCCACCAATGTAATACGGCAGCCCCTTACCAGAACATGGTCGAAACACAACATCTCAGATTAGATTAGAAATTAATAAATGTATATTGTTGTGAACGTCGTGAATGAACATGAACAAATACCCCATTAGAGGGAGCGAAAGGGTAAGCCAACTGAGGTCCAATGTTAGGTGGAGCGTAGGGAACAGCGGGCACAGGTGGCTGCTGAAGCACATATGGGGGAAGAGCGGCTGCAGGCAGAAACTGTCAGACACAAAAGAGTTTGTAATCGTCTGGGTAGGATATAAAGTGCTAAGTGGTAAATCATCAGTTCTTACCTGTGTTAATGGAGGCTGTCCTATAACAGCAGCACCGCCAGAAAGCACGGGTGGATTCAGACCACCCAGCAGTAGAGGGTTAACTCCATTCACACCAGTAACCAGACCACCATTCAGACCGTTGATCAGACGCAGCTTCTACAAAAAAAGAGCAGTTAAAGCATCAATATTAACAAACTTAACACAGATAATTCTGAAGATATGAATGGTTTTACCTTGGCTGAGGTGATCTAAAAGAGAAGAAAATATCATTAAAGCATGTGGATGAATTGAGCAGACATTAATTACCAATGAATGAAAAAGTAACATGATAAAATGGATTAGATGGACTCAGTGTACTTACATCAGCAATTATGGTCAGACCCAGAACCATAAAGATAAAGTTCTTCATCTTACAATCTGAAAAATATCCTCAAACAGCACATTTTAAAATGTCAGTCTGAATTTAATACTAATATATTCAAAACTATCATATTTTAGTAGCAAAAATGTTGCTGGCACCCACCTGTTTGTCACTCAGTGATTTGTTGTGCCGTGTAGAGTACAGTAGATGTCTTTTATTGAGCTGGATGGTCTAGTTCAACCAATTAGAGTTCAACACTAATCCATCTGTGTTTATCAGTAGGGTATTAGGAAGCATTAGTTACGTTATGGTTTTGTTATTCATATTTTTTTAAAGTTTACCACAGGGATGCATTCTGGCAGAATTTGTGGTCATTTTTAAGGATTTTGGAGTAATGACTAAACATACACATATGTACAGAGGTACATATGACATCACGTTCACTGTATCCTGCACAGACACATGAACACAAAAATGTGGTCTCAGACCTGTCCTTGACTATGTGAAAACATTATTTGGGTTATAACCTCATTGCTCCTGGTCTGAATGTCTTAAGTGTTAGATCATTTGCATTGTCATCTAGTCAACAAATGCCAGCCCTATTGGACATGATACCACAGAAGCAGTCCTAACTGAAAACCTGTAATGTGACCTGATGGCTGGGCTGGGCTGTGTTTTAAAGAATGTCTACTTCAAAATATATGTAAATACTGCAAGAAAAAAACATTTGGATGGGGATTCTGTAATAGTGCTCCATTGTTAACTGTGATCCATTGGTTAGATTACATTACAGTTGAGCAAAACATAGCATTTATGATACGATAACTTCTAAATTTCATTATTTTGAAGAATCTAAAATCTAAAATATGATTTCCGTACTTTATATTTGATATTTTTTTATCATGCTTCCTAAAGCATGACATAACACCTATACTGGATGTCATGCATTTTATAGTTATGGAAAATTAACCATATAGTTTCATTACAACCAGATAGAACAGTAAATAATAAAATAAAATCTTTTTAAAAAATAAATAAAATAAACTGTACAAATGTAGTAATAGCCTATTTGCTTAAGTACCATCAAGGTTCCCTTAAAAAAAAAAAAAAAAAAAAAAAAAAAACTTTCTAGATGGACCAAAATGTGTAAAGTTTTTTTTTTTTTCACAAAATGGGTAATATTTTCTAAGGCAAGAAGTACACATTATTCTGTTTGTGTATGTTTGATTAGTGAAATAAGAGACAACTGAAAAATGTCCGATTGTTTCATCATTGCATTTTTCGAAAGACAAACATTATTATTAACACTGTATACAGTAAACACTTACAAAGTTTAGTAAAATTACGGACACGGTAAAGACAATGTAAAAAAAAAAATTGCATTAAAAAATTAAGAAAAAGTGCATTGTATCAAAGCAAAAGAAAAAGTGCAGAGTAATGCTTAAGCAGCAGTCACAGAAACAGGTGGATTTCCATCTGACAAGATCTGGGAGAATAATAGTTGTGCAATTCCCCCATATCATGCTCAACCCTAATTCCATGTAAACTTAAGGAAAAGGCCACCAAGTGAGTTGTATTTAAATATTAAGTGCATTCTGTGGCGAACTGGAAGCCATTATAAAGAGCTAAAAACTGGTGTGCTTTCCTGTTCACATGGTTTCTTTGGTGTTAATTATATTTTTCATAGATCTAATAACCTTCAACTATAAATATGCTTTACACAAAAAAAAAAAAAAAAACCGAACAGTTCTTTTGAAAAATTTGTTTAAAATGGACACTAGATTAATCAGTCATTTGAGTACCTGAGATGGGATTCCAGTCCAATATTGTAGCACATGTTTTGAGGAAGACAGTTCAAGTTCACTGTATCAGGCATTCCTGAGCTAAAAAAAAAATTCCTTTCTTTGTTTCACATATTGTTCATTGGCACAGTTATGCAATTATCCCAAGAGTACCCCAAAAAGTAATGCCATCTTTGTCATAGCATATAGTACAGCAGAAGAAGAAGATTACCTTATTTCCTTATTGTAACCTACATTCTTTCTCCCAGTCACATCCCAGGGGAATTCCACACACTTGTTCCACACACCTCCTCTTCAGTGCTGTCCTGCTTCTCAGTGGTCATCATAGGCATGGTCTCCTCTATGGGTGGGTTTATATAAACATCCGACTCTGAAATATTTGGGCCTGTTTCTTGTTGTGACAACCCAATGCATGCAGGCTCTCTTGATGGCACTGTAGTCACAGTGGACGCTCCTGCCCTGAAATAGGATGGAGCTTCTGGTTCTTGTGACTTTCTATGACACTTAAACCAAATGAACAGAACAACAACAACAACAAAAACAGGCAGTACAGGCAGAATAAAGTAGTGATGCCTCTGGGTCACATCTGTGGACGACAGAAAGGAGAATACAAAAGCTTAGCAAATTTTACACATTTTTTTAAAAAACAAAGTTGATTTAGTTTGATTTAAAACTTACCCTCCACAGTGACCATGTTGATACTAATGACTTCACCCGTTTTCTCTTTCACAGTAAACGTCCCAGTATCAGAGGATGTCAACCTGTCCAGCACAAGTGAGCCATTGATAACAGACACTCTGTTAGCGTATTCAGGTGAACATGTAATGTTGTTTCTCATCACACTGCAAACCAGGGTCTCGGTTGAACGGTTGAAAGACACCGTCACAGGGTCTGAACCGAACAGGTCAAGGGTGAGATTGTCATCAAACGTCTTTGCATAGAACTTTTGAAGAGCTAAAGAAACAAAATGGCACATTTTAGTTAAACAATCCTTTTTTTTTTGTAGAAAAAATCAGCACTGTAAAAATAATAAGATTCAACCACCTGTAACATGAAGAGTGACAGCACCAGGATGCCCATGTTCCTCTTCTACACCGTGATAGCACTGGTATAATCCCTTATCTGATGTGCTGACCGAGAATATGGTAAGGGAAAGATCTCCGTCCTTATAAAGATGTAGCGAAACTGATGCCCTGCCTGTAAAACCGGAACCGTATTTTGTAATTCCTTTTTGAACTTCTAATACCATTTGGTCATCTTTTTTCCACAAGATGTTCACAGCGTCATCAGCAATCTGTTTCTCTGTACGTGCGTAGCAGGGCAGTGTGACATTGCCTCGGATTGTGGCGTTCACAGTAGAGGGTACTAAACAATGAAAAGACAAAACATATAGCATAAGACGTGTATTGTGAAACATATAGCAAACAGTGGC
This sequence comes from Zacco platypus, assembly GCA_038088235.1. Taxonomy (NCBI): domain Eukaryota; kingdom Metazoa; phylum Chordata; class Actinopteri; order Cypriniformes; family Xenocyprididae; genus Zacco; species Zacco platypus. Next base: position 30,576,527 of record CM076084.1, on the reverse strand, counting down.
AAGCAAATTAGGATGGTAAATTAAATTAAATGATCCTATGCTAATAACTAATGAAGTCAGAACTTACCAAAAACTTCCAAGTGAAATCTACACAGAAGTTCTGAATCACAAAAGACCTTGTACCAGCCTTCATCATTGTACAGAGCAGGATAGAGTTTTAGAGACAGGTTTCCAACCTTGATCTTTTCAGAGAGGCTAACTCTGTTCTTAAAGCTCTCTCCTTCTGTGCAATTCCATTGAACACATTGCAGGACATCCAACTTTTCATTTTTGGTAGTAAATACCCATGAAACATCCCCATCACATGCCTTAAAACAAGGGATAACCGCAGTGTCCCTCACTTTCACCGCATCAAGGGCTAAAAATCCACACAGACAGGTAGCTATAGCTAGCAGGAAAGAGAGAATTAAAAAAGCAATTTTAGATTGATATATTTCATTGTCAAAAAAATGATATAATAGTAATAAACGCCACTGTAGTGCACATGGAAGTGACAGGCTTTTGCAGTGACAAAGTGATAAGCAATATCACTGATGATATGACAAAGTTGAACAGAGCTCAAAAAGCAGCTAAATGTGGTTGTGAAGACAGACAACATTGCTTATTAAAAAAGTTAAAGAAGAGTAATCACAATATATTATTTCACAAGGAATAGAAATTGACATCTTACCAAGGAGAAGACAATTACTGTGGATCCCTGATGGATTCCTGGCTGGTGTATGACAAAATGGCATCATAGTTCTGGAGCATTTACGAGGGAAAACAAGAAAAAGACTTAATTTAGACAAAAGAATGCAATTTATTTAACCACAAAAATGATTAGGGTGACAGACTGACAGGAGCACTTGCTAGTCAATCATTTGTCTTGCACATTTTCAACATTATGCCGTTTTAATGAGTACAGTTTTAAAATAGAGAGATTAAAGATTAAACAAAGCAAATATGAACAATTGAATTCATTTAATAACTAATACATAAATGTGTTAATAAATAGCAATAAATTAGTAAAAGCAAAACTCTTGCTTTGGCATTGCTTTGATTGTAGGCACCAGTTAGTGATAAAAACAACTGGTTAAACAGAATATGTTTAGATGACAAATACAAGCTTGAAAATGTTCAGATAACAGCACCTCATCTATAGACTTTACCCACCTGTCCTGTTTCAAGATCTGGCTCCGAGTTTTACAGGATCTATTTCCGAAGCCAGTTCTTTGGAGTTTTGTTGACAAATTCTAACGCGCGTCGTTTGAGTAAAAAATGAGCAACAGTGTGTTAAAATGTAGTCCACCTACTTAACATCTCCGACAGAGTTTAAACAGCACGTCCATCGAATGGAAAAACGAATTGCATGCCGTAATCAGAAATGGGCACTTCATTCCGAGTCTAGCGTCCAAATACAAACCACAGCATTTTAGCATTAGCATATACTAGCAACTAGCAGATTTGTTTTGTACCGCAATTTGTTGCTGAGGAGGGATTAATCCCGGTTGATTCTGGGGTCCACCAATGTAATACGGCAGCCCCTTATCAGAACATGGTCGAAACACAACATCTCAGATTAGATTAGAAATGAATAAATGTATATTGTTGAGAACGTTGTGAATGAACATGAACAAATACCCCATTAGAGGGAGCGAAAGGGTAAGCCAGCTGAGGTCCAATGTTAGGTGGAGCGTAGGGAACAGCGGGCACAGGTGGCTGCTGAAGCACATATGGGGGAAGAGCGGCTGCAGGCAGAAACTGTCAGACACAAAAGAGTTTGTAATCGTCTGGGTAGGATATAAAGTGCTAAGTGGTAAATCATCAGTTCTTACCTGTGTTAATGGAGGCTGTCCTATAACAGCTGCACCGCCAGAAAGCACGGGTGGATTCAGACCACCCAGCAGTAGAGGGTTAACTCCATTCACACCAGTAACCAGACCACCATTCAGACCGTTGATCAGACGCAGCTTCTACAAAAAAAGAGCAGTTAAAGCATCAATATTAACAAACTTAACACAGATAATTCTGAAGATATGAATGGTTTTACCTTGGCTGAGGTGATCTAAAAGAGAAGAAAATATCATTAAAGCATGTGGATGAATTGAGCAGACATTAATTACCAATGAATGAAAAAGTAACATGATAAAATGGATTAGATGGACTCAGTGTACTTACATCAGCAATTATGGTCAGACCCAGAACCATAAAGATAAAGTTCTTCATCTTACAATCTGAAAAATATCCTCAAACAGCACATTTTAAAATGTCAGTCTGAATTTAATACTAATATATTCAAAACTATCATATTTTAGTAGCAAAAATGTTGCTGGCACCCACCTGTTTGTCACTCAGTGATTTGTTGTGCCGTGTAGAGTACAGTAGATGTCTTTTATTGAGCTGGATGGTCTAGTTCAACCAATTAGAGTTCAACACTAATCCATCTGTGTTTATCAGTAGGGTATTAGGAAGCATTAGTTACGTTATGGTTTTGTTATTCATATTTTTTTAAAGTTTACCACAGGGATGCATTCTGGCAGAATTTGTGGTCATTTTTAAGGATTTTGGAGTAATGACTAAACATACACATATGTACAGAGGTACATATGACATCACGTTCACTGTATCCTGCACAGACACATGAACACAAAAATGTGGTCTCAGACCTGTCCTTGACTATGTGAAAACATTATTTGGGTTATAACCTCATTGCTCCTGGTCTGAATGTCTTAAGTGTTAGATCATTTGCATTGTCATCTAGTCAACAAATGCCAGCCCTATTGGACATGATACCACAGAAGCAGTCCTAACTGAAAACCTGTAATGTGACCTGATGGCTGGGCTGGGCTGTGTTTTAAAGAATGTCTACTTCAAAATATATGTAAATACTGCAAGAAAAAAACATTTGGATGGGGATTCTGTAATAGTGCTCCATTGTTAACTGTGATCCATTGGTTAGATTACATTACAGTTGAGCAAAACATAGCATTTATGATACGATAACTTCTAAATTTCATTATTTTGAAGAATCTAAAATCTAAAATATGATTTCCGTACTTTATATTTGATATTTTTTTATCATGCTTCCTAAAGCATGACATAACACCTATACTGGATGTCATGCATTTTATAGTTATGGAAAATTAACCATATAGTTTCATTACAACCAGATAGAACAGTAAATAATAAAATAAAATCTTTTTAAAAAATAAATAAAATAAACTGTACAAATGTAGTAATAGCCTATTTGCTTAAGTACCATCAAGGTTCCCTTAAAAAAAAAAAAAAAAAAAAAAAAAAAAAAAACTTTCTAGATGGACCAAAATGTGTAAAGTTTTTTTTTTTTTTCACAAAATGGGTAATATTTTCTAAGGCAAGAAGTACACATTATTCTGTTTGTGTATGTTTGATTAGTGAAATAAGAGACAACTGAAAAATGTCCGATTGTTTCATCATTGCATTTTTCGAAAGACAAACATTATTATTAACACTGTATACAGTAAACACTTACAAAGTTTAGTAAAATTACGGACACGGTAAAGACAATGTAAAAAAAAAAATTGCATTAAAAAATTAAGAAAAAGTGCATTGTATCAAAGCAAAAGAAAAAGTGCAGAGTAATGCTTAAGCAGCAGTCACAGAAACAGGTGGATTTCCATCTGACAAGATCTGGGAGAATAATAGTTGTGCAATTCCCCCATATCATGCTCAACCCTAATTCCATGTAAACTTAAGGAAAAGGCCACCAAGTGAGTTGTATTTAAATATTAAGTGCATTCTGTGGCGAACTGGAAGCCATTATAAAGAGCTAAAAACTGGTGTGCTTTCCTGTTCACATGGTTTCTTTGGTGTTAATTATATTTTTCATAGATCTAATAACCTTCAACTATAAATATGCTTTACACAAAAAAAAAAAAAAAAACGAACAGTTCTTTTGAAAAATTTGTTTAAAATGGACACTAGATTAATCAGTCATTTGAGTACCTAAGATGGGATTCCAGTCCAATATTGTAGCACATGTTTTGAGGAAGACAGTTCAAGTTCACTGTATCAGGCATTCCTGAGCTAAAAAAAAAATTCCTTTCTTTGTTTCACATATTGTTCATTGGCACAGTTATGCAATTATCCCAAGAGTACCCCAAAAAGTAATGCCATCTTTGTCATAGCATATAGTACAGCAGAAGAAGAAGATTACCTTATTTCCTTATTGTAACCTACATTCTTTCTCCCAGTCACATCCCAGGGGAATTCCACACACTTGTTCCACACACCTCCTCTTCAGTGCTGTCCTGCTTCTCAGTGGTCATCATAGGCATGGTCTCCTCTATGGGTGGGTTTATATAAACATCCGACTCTGAAATATTTGGGCCTGTTTCTTGTTGTGACAACCCAATGCATGCAGGCTCTCTTGATGGCACTGTAGTCACAGTGGACGCTCCTGCCCTGAAATAGGATGGAGCTTCTGGTTCTTGTGACTTTCTATGACACTTAAACCAAATGAACAGAACAACAACAACAACAAAAACAGGCAGTACAGGCAGAATAAAGTAGTGATGCCTCTGGGTCACATCTGTGGACGACAGAAAGGAGAATACAAAAGCTTAGCAAATTTTACACATTTTTTTAAAAAACAAAGTTGATTTAGTTTGATTTAAAACTTACCCTCCACAGTGACCATGTTGATACTAATGACTTCACCCGTTTTCTCTTTCACAGTAAACGTCCCAGTATCAGAGGATGTCAACCTGTCCAGCACAAGTGAGCCATTGATAACAGACACTCTGTTAGCGTATTCAGGTGAACATGTAATGTTGTTTCTCATCACACTGCAAACCAGGGTCTCGGTTGAACGGTTGAAAGACACCGTCACAGGGTCTGAACCGAACAGGTCAAGGGTGAGATTGTCATCAAACTTCTTTGCATAGAAGTTTTGAAGAGCTAAAGAAACAAAATGGCACATTTTAGTTAAACAATCCTTTTTTTTTTGTAGAAAAAATCAGCACTGTAAAAATAATAAGATTCAACCACCTGTAACATGAAGAGTGACAGCACCAGGATGCCCATGTTCCTCTTCTACACCGTGATAGCACTGGTATAATCCCTTATCTGATGTGCTGACCGAGAATATGGTAAGGGAAAGATCTCCGTCCTTATAAAGATGTAGCGAAACTGATGCCCTGCCTGTAAAACCGGAACCGTATTTTGTAATTCCTTTTTGAACTTCTAATACCATTTGGTCATCTTTTTTCCACAAGATGTTCACAGCGTCATCAGCAATCTGTTTCTCTGTACGTGCGTAGCAGGGCAGTGTGACATTGCCTCGGATTGTGGCGTTCACAGTAGAGGGTACTAAACAATGAAAAGACAAAACATATAGCATAAGACGTGTATTGTGAAACATATAGCAAACAGTGGCAAGCAAATTAGGATGGTAAATTAAATTAAATGATCCTATGCTAATAACTAATGAAGTCAGAACTTACCAAAAACTTCCAAGTGAAATCTACACAGAAGTTCTGAATCACAAAAGACCTTGTACCAGCCTTCATCATTGTACAGAGCAGGATAGAGTTTTAGAGACAGGTTTCCAACCTTGATCTTTTCAGAGAGGCTAACTCTGTTCTTAAAGCTCTCTCCTTCTGTGCAATTCCATTGAACACATTGCAGGACATCCAACTTTTCATTTTTGGTAGTAAATACCCATGAAACATCCCCATCACATGCCTTAAAACAAGGGATAACCGCAGTGTCCCTCACTTTCACCGCATCAAGGGCTAAAAATCCACACAGACAGGTAGCTATAGCTAGCAGGAAAGAGAGAATTAAAAAAGCAATTTTAGATTGATATATTTCATTGTCAAAAAAATGATATAATAGTAATAAACGCCACTGTAGTGCACATGGAAGTGACAGGCTTTTGCAGTGACAAAGTGATAAGCAATATCACTGATGATATGACAAAGTTGAACAGAGCTCAAAAAGCAGCTAAATGTGGTTGTGAAGACAGACAACATTGCTTATTAAAAAAGTTAAAGAAGAGTAATCACAATATATTATTTCACAAGGAATAGAAATTGACATCTTACCAAGGAGAAGACAATTACTGTGGATCCCTGATGGATTCCTGGCTGGTGTATGACAAAATGGCATCATAGTTCTGGAGCATTTACGAGGGAAAACAAGAAAAAGACTTAATTTAGACAAAAGAATGCAATTTATTTAACCACAAAAATGATTAGGGTGACAGACTGACAGGAGCACTTGCTAGTCAATCATTTGTCTTGCACATTTTCAACATTATGCCGTTTTAATGAGTACAGTTTTAAAATAGAGAGATTAAAGATTAAACAAAGCAAATATGAACAATTGAATTCATTTAATAACTAATACATAAATGTGTTAATAAATAGCAATAAATTAGTAAAAGCAAAACTCTTGCTTTGGCATTGCTTTGATTGTAGGCACCAGTTAGTGATAAAAACAACTGGTTAAACAGAATATGTTTAGATGACAAATACAAGCTTGAAAATGTTCAGATAACAGCACCTCATCTATAGACTTTACCCACCTGTCCTGTTTCAAGATCTGGCTCCGAGTTTTACAGGATCTATTTCCGAAGCCAGTTCTTTGGAGTTTTGTTGACAAATTCTAACGCGCGTCGTTTGAGTAAAAAATGAGCAACAGTGTGTTAAAATGTAGTCCACCTACTTAACATCTCCGACAGAGTTTAAACAGCACGTCCATCGAATGGAAAAACGAATTGCATGCCGTAATCAGAAATGGGCACTTCATTCCGAGTCTAGCGTCCAAATACAAACCACAGAGACTTCTATGTGCGATTTTTTTTCTACAATTTAAGTCAAACTCTTTTCTTAATCGAAACAAATTTTTCTGTAACGAAATGAAAGCTGCAACCATCTACTTCTCTACATCCCAACCATACCACATGAAAAGGTGCACCCCACCTGCTGTGCTGGAGTGGCGAAGCTTCTTCTTCGGTTTAATGGGGCATTCTTCTTCTTCTTCTTCAAATGGTGTTTATTGGCGGTTGGCAAACCAACTTTCGGTGCATTACCGCCACCAACTGGACTGGAGTGTGAAGCATTAATAGTCGTATTATTTTATTTTATACCTATTACTTTAAATTCTCCCATCTACTCCTATTGCTTTAAAATATTTCATAATAACACTATATATTTTATCTTGTTCTGCATGCATTTTCAATAGACTTTCCATATTAAATGTTTCAACACCCAGTTTACTTACTTCCTTCATAAGTTCTGATCTTTCTTTTACATATTTTTTACATTTTATTAAAACATGTTCAACTGTTTCTACCTGATCACAATAATTACATTTCCCCGTTTTATGTTTTCCTATTTTGAACAATGAATGATTTAATCTAGTATGTCCTATTCGAATGCGAGAAATAGTTGTATCTTCGTTTCTATTCCTAAAAACACTTCTTTCATTTCCTACTTGTTTCTGTATACTGTACATATGTCTACCCTTGCTATCATTGTTCCATTCTTCTTGCCATTTATTGTTTATGAGTTCTTTAATTTTACTTTTAATCTCTTTTTTGCTCAGAGTCACTTGAATATTTATCTCTGTGTGTTTTACCGCTTGCTTCGCTAGTTTATCAACCACTTCATTAGCTTCCAATCCCACATGAGCTGGAACCCACACGAACACGATTAAGCTTACACTACTTACTCTTAACAAACTAGCAAGAATCTCATAAATAATGTCTTGCCTTGATGCTTTATTTCCACTTATTAGGCTTGTAATTGCTGCATAAGAATCTGAACATATTGCTACTAATCTTGGTTTAACATCCTCCACCCACTGGAGTGCTACCATCATGCCAACTAATTCTGCTGCAAACACAGATATATGATCAGATAATCTTTTTTTAATGCTTGTTTGAAACTCAGGAATATATACAGCAGCTGCTGTTCTTCCAGAGATAGGATCCTTAGAACCATCAGTATATATATGTAACCATGATGAATAAGTCTGATCTAAGTACTTCTGTGCAATAATATTCTTAGGTGTATCTCTCTCATTTTTAATTTTCATCTGAATTTGTAAATCAGTTTTTGCCATTGGATAAATCCATGGTGGTATACTTGGTAATATAACATTTGGACTCACGTCATAGTTTATAATACCAGCTTCTTGTGCTTCTCTGTTAACAATCCATCCCAATCCTTTTATGTTTTTGTTCCCATGTTCCCAGCATTCTTCTACTACTCCCTTCACTGGGTGACTCTCTTTATGACCTTTTATATTAACCCAATAATTCAGTCTAATTTTTTTTCTACGAAGTTTTAATGGAACTTCACCAACTTCTACCTGAAGAGCTGCTATGGGAGATGTTCTGAACGCACCACAGCATATTCTTAGAGCTTGATTTTGTATTGCTTCAATCTTTTTGAGTATAGTCTCAGCTGCAAATCCGTAAACTATACTTCCATAATCCAAACTTGATCTGATTAATGTATTATATATTCTTTTCAACGATAATCTACAAGCTCCCCATTCAACCCCAGATAAACATCTTAAAATATTTACTCCTATTTTACATTTCTTGATCAGTTTTTTAGCATGTATAGCAAATGTCAGCCTAGATTCCATCCATACACCGAGATATTTGACTACTGTAACTTGCTCCAGTTCCTGCTTATATAATTTTAACTTAACCTCTGGAACTTTTTTCCTTTTAGTAAAGCATATAACTTGAGTTTTGGCCACAGATAATCTAAAGCTCCAATTATTTGCCCATACCTCCACTTCATCTACTGCTTTTTGAATACTTTGGGATACATATGAAATATTACGTCCTCTTTTCCATATTGCCCCGTCATCAGCAAACAATGCTTTTCCTACGTCACCTTTTAAATTACTAAAAATATCATTTATCATAATATTAAAAAATACTGGGCTGCATACACTTCCTTGCGGTGTTCCATTTTCTATCTTGTATGTTTTTGAATACTCTACTCCAACTCTAACTTGAATTGTTCTTTCAAGAAGGAAATCCATAATCCAATTGTACAACTTTCCTCCTATTCCCATACAATTAATTTTTATTAAAAGTCCCTCTTTCCAAAGCATATCATATGCTTTCTCGATATCAAATAATACCCCAACTAATACCTCTTTATTTGCTTGAGCTTTCCTGATATCGGCTTCTAGGCTTAAAACAGCATCCATAGTACTCCGACCTGCCCTGAATCCACTCTGATATGGTGATATAAGTCCTTTAGATTCCAATATATAGTTTAGTCTTCGTATAATCATTTTTTCCATCAACTTACATAAATTAGAAGTTAATGCAATTGGCCTATAATTAATTGGATTTGATTTGTCCTTTCCTGGTTTGCCTATTGGTATTATTATTCCATGCTTCCACGAAGAAGGAAGCTTTCCTGCATTCCATATCTTGTTGAAAAGATATAAAATTACTTTCAAAGATCTATCGGATAAATGTTGAATCATTGCATAACAAATATCATCTCTCTTCCAGGAGATGTATGTTTAACTCCCCCTAGAGCCATCTTTAATTCGTATAAATTAAAATCTGAATCTAAAGTGTCTCCAGTAGGATTCCTTTTCTTTATCACATCTGGATGTTGACTCTTATTCTGATTTCTATACTTTTTAATATCCTCTGATACATTATCATCACTGTGAACTTTAACAAACACTTTAGCCAGCATTTCAGCCTTTTCTTTATCTGCCACAGCCATTTTTCCTACATCATTTTTTAAAACTGGTATAGCTTGATTTCTATATATTCCTCCCATTTTTTTTATTGATCCCCATACTTCACTTATTTCAATATCTTCTCCTATTGAATTACACCAATCTCTCCAGTACTTCTTTTTAGCTGTACGTACTATTCTTCTTACTTCAGCTTGTGCTTTCTTGTAATTGATAAAATCTTCAAATAAATTAGTTTTTTTTATTTTCCTAAATGCTTTATTCCTATTTTTAACAGCGTTACTACATTTATCTGTCCACCACGGAACTGCTTTCCTCTTTTTACATGGACCCTTTTTCCCTATAACTTTATCTGTTACATCATACAATACTTTGCATATTTTCTTATTACATTCCTCTATATCTTCCATCGTATTCAGTTCTAATGATGCTATTTCTACCTCACTTAGATATTTATAAGCTTCCCAATTTGCTTTATTAAATCTCCATCTTGGAGCTAAAATCACATTATGTTCCAATACACTCATCCCTACCTTACATAAAATTATATAATGATCACTACCCATATTATTTTCTTCCCAAACATCCCATATACATTTACTTGCTATCTCTTCAGAAACCAATGTTAAATCAATTGCAGATCCGACTCCACGTACCAAATCTATTCTTGTGTTTCTACCATCATTTAAACATACTAAACCATTACTATCTATAATTTCTTCTACTACCTCCCCATTATAATCATCACTACTACTTCCCCATAAAGTGCTATGTGCATTAAAATCTCCACACCAAATTAATTTATGATTTCCTGACCCAATAACCTTTTCTAATTCTTTACTTAATTTTCTACAAGGATTATAATAATTTATTATTCTAATAGTTTGATTTTCTGCATATATTTCTATAACCACCAATTCATAATCTTCAGTCTCATTAATGACGGAGTATTCTATATCATTCTTAATAAAAGTGGCCACCCCACCTCCATTTCCTGCCCCTCTATCTCTTCTTACTATATTATATCCTTGCAGAACAAAATTTAGTTGTGATTTTAACCATGTTTCTTGTAAGCAAATTATATTTGGTTTCTTATCCTGTTGATCTATATACTTCTTGAATTCTGGTCCATTCGCAATAATACTTCTGGCATTCCATTGCAATACAGTTAAAAACCATTATTATTATGTATTTCCACATGATGTTTGAGTACTTGATTTAGTCTTTAGCATGTCATTGATTTTTTCTAAAGTAACTCCTGCTACATTCAAGTACCTCTCTGCTGCCCTTATTATGATTTTAATTCTCTCCATTCTACTTTCTGACTGAGCCGAACAATTTATCACTTCTGCCATAAATGACACAAATTCCATTTTTCCAATCACCAATTTTTCCTCATTTGTTTTATCCTGAACCAAAGTAATTTCATTGCAATCCTGCATTATCATCTCTTCCTGTTTCTGTTCATGTTGTTTAGCTTTTTGGGCTGCTTCAGCATAAGTCAACCCCTCCGCTATTCTCACCTTTTGGATTTTCAGTGCATGTTTATGAGCAATGCAACCCCCAAATCCAGCGCTGTGCTCATCACCGCAATTGCTGCATTTTGCCTTAGCTCCTACCTCACATTTACCATATTCATGTTCGCCACTACACCTCGCACATCGTAAATTTCCTCTACAAACCGCACTAACATGTCCATACTTCTGACATTTGAAACATCTTAGTGGGGGAGGTACGTAAGGTCTTACTGGGTAACTCACATAGCCTATTTTAATCCTCTCTGGCATTCTTTCCTCATCAAACTGAAGCATCACAGATAGACTATCCAACCTTTCTTTGTTTTTAACATATTGAAGCCATTTTGCTCCAATAACTTTGCTCCCTTCAATGCAGCTTTTAATTTTTTCAGCAGGTACATCAGTTGGAATCCCATATATTACACCTCTTAACCAAGGTTTCCTAGTCATTACTGTGATTGATACAGAGTATCCAAGCATCGAATTAATACTCAGTGCCTTCTTTTGTTGTTTTTCATCCTTACACATGATAATCACATTTCCATCTCTCAAAGTCTTTGCATTATTTATTTCTCCTAAAGCTTTTTTCAGAGCTTTGGTCAATTTAATTGGGTTTAACGTTATTCCAGATTCTGCGAATTTCATCATTACTTTATATTCTTCTATATTTTTCTTACTCACGTGATCCTCCTTTCCACTATCCGTGAATGACCCTTGACTATTAGTTTTCTTTCTTTTCCGATTAGCTATTTTGCACCATTCATTCCCTTCAATACTCCCGCTACATGATTCATCCTCCATTTCCGGATCACTACCAGAGCTACCGTCATTTCCTGCCATCAATGCTCCAGTCACAGTCCAGTGTTCCAGCAGCTCACTCTGTTTCCTCCGCTGTTTTTAAATGCATTTTGTCCACAGAAATGCGTTATTCAGTGCTGTAATTTGACAAGACTGGCGGTACACGTGGGCAGACCCGACTAATCGATAATGACAATCGTTGTCGATGATTTTCATTATCGATTATTATCGATTAATTGTTGCAGCCCTAAATTGAATTCATTTAATGACTAATACATAAATGTGTTAATAAATAGCAATAAATTAGTAAGAGCAAATAAAAACAAAATTGTTGCTTTGGCATTGCTTTGAATGTAGGCACCAGTTAGTGATAAAAACAACTGGTTAAACAGAATATGTTTAGATGACAAATACAAGCTTGAAAATGTTCAGATAACAGCACCTCATCTATAGACTTTACCCACCTGTCCTGTTTCAAGATCTGGCTCCGAGTTTCACAGAATCTATTTCCGAAGCCAGTTCTTTGGAGTTTTGTTGACAAATTCTAACGCGCGTCGTTTGAGTAAAAAATGAGCAACAGTGTGTTAAAATATAGTCCACCTACTTAACATCTCCGACAGAGTTTAAACAGCACGTCCATCGAATGGAAAAACGAATTGCATGCCGTAATCAGAAATGGGCACTTCATTCCGAGTCTAGCGTCCAAAAACGATCGTTAAAACAAACCACAGAGACTATATGCGATTTTTTTTTCTACAATTTAAGTCAAACTCTTTTCTTAATCGAGACAAATTTTTCTGCAACGAAATGAGAGCAGCAAGCACCAACTTCTCTACATCCCAACCATACCACATGAAAAGGTGCACCCGCCACCTGCTGTGCTGGAGTGGCGAAGCTTCTTCGGTTTAATGGCGGGTCGTACCAATGTTAAGGACCAGAGTTTACCCATTTCGTTAAATAAATAATAAAAAAAGTAAAAATTAGAAAATAAATAAAATACTAAATTCTCTTAATCAGCTCTGTTCTCTTGAGATAAAAAAAATAAACTCTTATCCATTAGTAAATATATTCTTAAGCTTAACCTCCTTTCTAAGTTCATTCTTCATTGTTTCTCGTTCATTATTATGCTTTTGACAGACACACATAACATGTTCTAGTGATTCTATTCCACAGTGCTCACATAATTCTGTTGGATGTTTATTTATTAAAGTCACAAACCTTGAACACGAGGAAGATTTAAGATATTCTGTGTTTCAAACCAGTTTCTCAGTAACCTCATTATTACCCTTATCTTTCTACAAGTTTCTGGTCCAATATTTAAAATACTGCATGGTGAATTCTGTGCTTTCTAAAGCTTGTAATTCTCTTATTTGATACATTTAATCATCTACGGTTTCCATTTCCTGACATATTAGAATTAGACACACGTCTATACACTCACCTAAAGTATTTTTAGGAACACCATACTAATACTCGCCTTCAAAACTGCCGTAAATCTACGTGGCATTGATTCAACAAGGTGCTGAAAGCATTCTTTTGAAATGTTGGCCCATATTGATAGGATAGCATCTTGCAGTTCGTGGAGATTTGTGGGATGCACATCCAGGACACGAAGCTCCCGTTCCACCACATCCCAAAGATGCTCTATTGGGTTGAGATCTGGTGACTGTGGGGGCCATTTTAGTACAGTTTAGCCATCAGAGGATGGGTACATGGTGGTCATAAAGGGATGGACATGGTCAGAAACAATGCTCAGGTAGGCCGTGGCATTTAAACGATGCCGAATTGGCACTAAGGGGCCTAAATTGTGCCAAGAAAACTTTTCCCACACCATTACACCACCATCACCAGCCTGCACAGTGGAAACAAGGAATGATGGATCCATGTTCCCATTCGGTTTATGCCAAATTCTGACTCTACCATCTGAATGTCTCAACAGAAATCGTGACTCATCAGACCAGGCAATATTTTTCCAGTCTTCAACTGTCCAATTTTGGTGAGCTCGTGCAAATTGTAGCCTCTTTTTCTTATTTGTAGTTGAGATGAGTGGTACCCGGTGGGGTCTTCTGCTGTTGTAGCCCATCCGCCTCAAGGCTGTGCGTGTTGTGGCTTCACAAATGCTTTGCTGCATACCTCGGTTGTAACGAGTGGTTATTTCAGTCAAAGTTGCTCTTCTATCAGCTTGAATCAGTCGGCCCGTTCTCCTCTGACCTCTAGCATCAACAAGGCATTTTTGCCCACAGGACTGCCGCATACTGGATGTTTTTCCCTTTTCACACCATTCTTTGTAAACCCTAGAAATGGTTGTGCGTGAAAATCCCTGTAACTGAGCAGATTGCGAAATACTCAGACCGGCCTGTCTGACACCAACAACCATGCCACGCTCAAAATTGCTTAAATCACCTTTCTTTCCTACTCTGACATTCAGTTTGGAGTTCAGGAGATTGTCTTGACCAGGACCACACCCCTAAATGCATTGAAGCAACTGCCATGTGATTGGTTGATTAGATAATTGCATTAATGAGAAATTGAACAGGTGTTCCTAATAATCCTTTAGGCGAGTGTATAATAAGCTATATGTCAGGAAATGGAAACCCATGCCTATGAAATGTTGAGTTACGTTTAGTGTGTGACCCACTCTTAAACTTGTAAATATAATATGTTCCATTCTATTAAAGTTATGACAATTTTTAATTTGTTTAATATTACCAAATTGGCTGTTGTGCTTTCTCCAATAGTACAGCCACACAGACCCTAATTCCTCTCAATAATAAGACCATGGCTGCGTACTTGAAATTGCATACTTCCCTACTATATAATAGGTGAAAAACACAAACACGTACTATATAGAACATACGTTAATAGCGGTCGTGAAGTAATTACTTAAAGTAAGTACCTACTCAAGGAAATATGTGATTTCGAATGCATCTGGTTAAATATGGATATTTTTCTTACACAAATGCATTGCTTCGCCTCAGAAGGCCTTTATTAACCCCCCAGAGTCATGTGGAGTATGTTTATGATGGATGGATGCACTTTTTTAAACTCCATACTCGCTGGTCCCGTTCACTGCCATTATAAAGCTTGGATGCTTTAGGATATATATAACTCTGATTGTGTTCATCAGAAAAAAAGAAAGTCATATATACATAGGATGGCTTGAGGGTGAGTAAAGCTTGGGGTCATTTTCATTTTAAAGTAAACTAATCCTTTAATGGGATAGTTCACCCAAAAATGAAAATTCTATCATTTACTCACCCTCAAGTGGTTCCAAACCAGTATGAATTTCTTCTTTCCATAAAATGGAAGTCAATGGATGCCATCAACTGTCTGGTAACTAACATTCTTCAAGATATCTTCTTTTGTGTTCTACACAAGAAAGAAACCTCTACAGTTTGGTATAACTTGAGGGTGAGTAAATGATGACTGAATTTTTATTTTTAGGTGAACTATCCCTTTTAATGTAGAGAACCTAAAAAAAATAAAAATGCTTGATAAGCACTTATCTAAATGAATATGGTTCTCATACTAAACCATCATTCAATTAAATTACTTAAAACACCAAATGCTTTTTTTTTTTGCTTTATTAAGAACTGTGGCCACCCTAGACATCAAGATTGCAAGTGAAAGCAGACAAAGATAATTGTCAGACAATTCTACAGGTGTGTTCTCTACAGGAAGTAAACAGTAAGTGTAAAACAGTGTAAAAGCAGTGTTCTAAACAGTAAGTAAATGATACCAAGTAAACTGGTTTGTACTCCCCACTAAATGATCCTCACCTTCTTTACAATGTAAACCAATTTTTAAAAAAAATGAAAATAATAACAAAAATGAAAGCTTTCTTTTGGGGGGAGGCAACGTGCTATGTTATGTTGTTCTGGTCTTCATATGCACCACAGAAACAGCCAGTAGCATTGCCAGTAAGCCAAAACACAAGACTGCTGCAAATGCTTTGTAATGCAGAGAGAGTCCATTAAGAACTCCTGACAAACCTGTTTTTTAGGAAATAAAGTGAAGAAATAATAAGAAAGAGTATTGAGGGTTGGGAAAGAATTTTGCTCAAAAAAGCAATTTTATGCTATATTTCAGACACACACAAAAAAACATCAGTAGAATAAAGACTACAAATGAGCGTTTTTAAATCTATAGAAAAACAGCATTTTTACTCTTACCTTCTGCATGATCAATGGGGTTGTCTTTACTTTGTTGGTTTACTAAAAAAACACAGAATAAAAGGTGAGCAAGAAAAGTTACTAATAATTATAATGCTCATCAAGAAATTCAATGTCCTCCCTTACTATATAGTTGGACTCCTTTGTCAAAATCCAAGTGTTTTTGATATAATGTTGCACAGTAGTATGTGGCAAGATCGCTAGTGGAGACATGGAAAATTCTCAGTCCAGTCATCCGGTTCTCCATAAAACCCTCAAAACGACTCTCATTATAGTTCCAGACAACAGACAGTTCTCCATTGTGTTTTAAACTTGCGAACATTAGAGCCAATGGCCACCCCTCACTCATCTTCAGCCAGTGAATGTCCTTGTAGAAAGTGATGTTACACTTTAATTCCACCGTGTCTCCCAGGTTAACTTCTTTCAATTGTACTGCCTCCAAATGGTTCAGGGGCAAAATTATGAGAACTGACAGAAAGAAAAGATGATCATCAAGCAACACAATTGTTATACATTTTGTTAATTTCATTTCATTGTGTTCAATCCACTTCAATATATGTAAAATTGAAGATCACTTAATCCATTTGTACTGGGACTACATAAAATGTTTTTTTGTTTCGTTTTTTGCATCAACTGAAACTGGCCGATGGATAGTTAGTTCCCTTTGCATAGAACTGGATCAGGAAAGTAAATGTTGAAACTAAGTGTTATTTTATGTTTCTGAGTGAAGGTAAAGACCTGTTAATGTTTAATGTTCAGTTAAGTTGGACATTTAAAAGAGTTTGTTATGTTGAAGGAGTAGAGCTTATGGTTTGGTTGTGGGTGGCTGAAGAGTATAAATACCATAACATACATTGCTTCACTTCATAAGCAATATATGTGCTACTGCAAGCGTTGAAACAAGTAATTCCCTGCTTGGACTTTAACTATAGAAAGACTTTTTGATGTAAAACATGAATGTCAGCCACTAACAGGACTTTTCCCATTTACTCAAAATCAGACTTCAACATCAGAATGAACTTATTATAGCTGAGCTGATGTAACTAAAACATTGACTAAGTTCCACTAAAAATATATGCTTAAAATGAATATAAATCAATTGTGTTACCACTTGCCTTTAAAAAAAATATAATTATACACTGAAATTATTAAATGTGAAATGATTAGCCTTTGATGTTTATTTTAAATCTAAATTATATTAAAATATTTTAAATCTTACCTGTTATCAAGAGTGATAAAACCATTGTGGTTGTGTAGTCAGTCCAGTGTTTGTTTGATTTCTGGAAGATTACAAGATTTCCAGATAAAGGAAGTAAACCGTTCTCTGCCCACTCTCTGTGTGCAGGGTTTTTTATCAGTGTTGTTATTGGTATAGTTTCTGAAATAGTTGAAGTAAAATACTTGGTCATTTCCCATTAAAACATATTTAGTTTGTAAAGAAGGACACTGAAAAAAGAATTAAGCAGAAAGCAGATATTTACTTCTTTCGTCAGTGTTAGATTCTCTTTACTTACGATTCAGGTGAAATGAGACACTTCTCGGTTTTCCTTCTCGCTTTCAGCAAGTACACGGTTAGCTGCTGTCCTGGGATCAGTTTTGTGAACTCAGTTTTGTCTGTCACTGAAGGTTATTTCAGACACCTGAGACATCAAAGTCTGATCTGAGACCACCGTCCACATGCATTATAGCCCACTCTTTGCAGCAGGAAGTTGTTATTGGTGTGAAAGCCACAACCTACCTACAAATTTCTTCTGAAATACGGAATGAGACAAACTAATGAAAACATTCTAAACATCGATTAGCATTTTCCTCTTCACGTTGGTCAAAAGATTTAAGATTGTTCTGACACCCTATTTTGGCATTGCTTTTTGAAGACTCGGAAGGAGCATTTACTTGTGGTTAGTAAGACAGTTCTTTGCAATGCTGATTTTGTTTGGCAGCCTTTCCTGTTTATACATCTTAGTTTTTAACTATTAATATATAAACTACTAGCTTTTACTATTGTTACTGTGTACCTATCTTGTTTTCTATGATGTGACGAAACATGTAGACAGAAATCTGACTGAAAATAGTGGCATGTCATGGATGGGTTTGAAGTTTCAGAGCCTTGCAGTTTTAAAAATGGTTTATTCAATTTAGTGGATGTTTTAATACATCAACCATTTTATTATTTTGCCAGCCCACAACATCTGTCGCAAGAATCAAACGAAATGGCCACATTATAATTCTTTAGTATACTAATTAAAAGTCCAAAGCAAGCAGAGGCAATCCTCCTTAACTGGACGGAACTAATAAGCTGATATGTAGTGTTTAGGACATCCATTACAACTATTTTAGCCAATTAATATCAATATAAAAATCAGACTGCTGGGTATAAAAAGAATCCATCAATATTAGGCTCACCACAAATATCTAAAACACCGCGCAACACCTAACAAAAGCAAAGAGGTAACATTCAACACTAAAATACATCTAAAGTCATTACACAATATGACAAGCTATAAAACAAAGCTTTTGATCTCAGGCACTTAAGACCATGTATTAAATGTAATGTAACCTATTTATCCCACTACTCATCTATGTATCTAGGCTAACTATATGGAACTGGTTGCAACTACAGTATATTACAGGAAAAAAAAATGGCATGGCGAGAAAACACTCATTAAATTAACTGCACAGCATACATTCTTATAGTGTAAACAGAGAAATTCATAAAAGCATATGAACATTATGCATCATTTCTGATCCTTTTAGTTTTTCTTCGGCTCTTCATTCTTGTCATCCAAATACCCTGGAAAGCTTTCTGCTGGTTCCCACGTGTTCTGAAACTTTGCCCCACTGAGAAAAGCAATTAAAATGTAAATAGGAAATTCAATTTCAGGGAAATCTTTTTGAAAGGTTTAAACCCGTCTTGAGTTTAGCTTTGGGAGCTGCCACCATCACAAAGTGTCTAAATTAAAATTATATATACGCACATTTATGAACCGGACTAGGTTAAGATGATTGGTATTGGTGGTTTTCTTTGGTGCCGTGATATCAGATGAGGAAGACTTACCACAATGAGCAAGGCATCCACTTGACCCGAACTTCATTTCTTCCCTTTAAAAATGAAATGGATGTCAGTGTAAAGTATGACATTTACCTTTTCAAAATGATTTAAGGGCTCATGGGATGATCCAATGAAAACACTTCATTCCTACCTTATTGTTTCTCCATCTCAGAATATTTTCAACAGGAAACACGCCGTTGTATGCGTCATGAGAACAATCTACAGGAAAAACATCAACACTGACAGTATTAATGAAAACAAATGAATCTGCACAAGAATATGAATACAACATTCAGTCACATTTTGTATGTTGTTCAACCAACATTTTGTATTTTGGTAATATTACCTGCCATTTTCCGCTTTCTTGGAGGAGTACAGAGTTCGGACTCATCACTTGTACTGGGATGTTTTCCATCATCTGTTACTTGTTCAGTTTCATGAGCTGTTGGTTCATTTGCATCTTCACTAATCTGAATTTGGCAAGAGGCAGCTGACATGACGGCATATACTTTCCTGACACTTGACTGTCCAACACTGGAATCCGACATGGTTTCGGGTCTTGAGTCGGGGCTTTCTGCTACGTTCATCGTTGTGGATTCTGCACCGCGTCTGCATGCAGGTCCAGGTGTTATGTCTGCTGAAGCCAGATTCGGTTCACTCAAAGGATTCGGTATTGAAGAGTTATTTCGCAAGGAAAAGCTATTCGAGGACAAAGCAGCCTCCAGCTGGGAGTCTGAGATTCTTTCGAGACGAACCTCGAACCTCTTAGCCTTAATTTCATTTGGAGCAATAAGGTTGGTGTGGATCCTCTTGTGCACGGTCCAAGCACATTGAGAGGCAAACATTTGCTCACACTGATTGCACCCAAACTGAGGCTGAACTTCCTGACTGTGTGCGGTCAGTCCCTGAAGAGTAGTGAACATCTGCCCACACCTGTTGCAATTCTGAGGCATTGAGCACTTGTGACTCTTGAA
The DNA here is from genome assembly GCA_038088235.1 of Zacco platypus. Lineage (NCBI taxonomy): Eukaryota > Metazoa > Chordata > Actinopteri > Cypriniformes > Xenocyprididae > Zacco > Zacco platypus. The sequence continues at coordinate 30,556,309 of CM076084.1, read as the reverse complement.
CAGGAGATCCGTTTTAAATCTTCTCTCACATTTACGACAAATATACACACTAGGGACCTGCTGCTGGGCTCTGGGGGGGTTATCGCACTCATCCGATGAACAACACAGACATTGTCTCTGCATGCTGAGGTGCTGTCGGTCTCGAAGAGCACGAGCAACACTAATATCATTTGCATGATTCTGCTTTTTGATTAATTTTCTTTTTTTCATTTTTTCATACGTGGGCTGTGATGTGATCTTGCTTGATGATGCTTTCTGCCCTTTCACTTGTGACACATTGGTGGGACAAACTATTTTTGGTTTCACCACAAGCTGTGTGCAGCTTTTCTTAACCTTTTGGCCTGATGAAGCTACAACAACAATGACAAAAGCACAAATTAGAATTGCTAAAATTCAATGAGAGCACATTTTTAATTACAGGATGGAAAACATGCATTTTATAATAGAAAAAAAAATAGAATAATAGAAAAAAATATATATATTTTTAAATTTTAGTAAATTTGTTTCAAGATTTTGTTGTTTTTATTGTTTTTTGATTATATATATATATTTCTATTTATCTTTAATTTATTATTTATTTCAGTTTTAGTTTTGTTACTTTAAAGGGCTTTTCACACTTAAAATAGTTAACCCTGGGTCATTCTCATCAGTTTCACACTGCTCAATTTAACCAGGGTTAACAATTAACCCTGGGTACTCATAAGCTGACGTTTCACATTGCACATTCCTAAACCCTGGGTTAATGTTCTTATTTGCATATTTACGGTGAGAGTCATTAATTGGATAAATACAGTTTATACTAAATGGGCATATCCGACTATAAAAGGTAAGAATGAAACTGTTTCTCTTGCCTGGCAAATATGAGTATGTGATAAACTGTCTGTTGCTAAGCGTCTAGCGGTAACATTAGAACACTGCATAGTTTCATACTAGGGACATCATTTTACACAAATTCCTATGGTTGATCTTGTTAAAATTAATGATCCATTAATTGATTAATCGTTAACCTTAACACTGCAATATGCATCTACTGAAGTGGATTACAGGCAACAGCATGACAGGGTGTGGAAAAGCTGCTCAAAACGCCATGTTTCTCACCAAATGAACGAGAAAGTTTTTTAGTCTAAATAAAAGGCTAGTATGATTGTAAAATGAGTCGACGTGATAGCTTATTTAATTAAATTACGCATTTAATAATCGAACATAATGACTAATAAAACCCGTCACCAACACCGCCTCAGATAAGTGTTATTCAGTGGATGTGCTCTTTTCCTTTTTCCTCATGTCGGCTTTACGTGTTTTACAGCAGCACGCATGCGCACGACCTTGCTTAATCGACGATTAAAGAGTTTAATCAGCATTCCTATTTCACATTGTACAAGTTTGGCACCACAATGCGGGGTTAACGCTGCAAAAGAGTGTCTAAATTACAAGTGTGAAACATTCCTTTACCCGGGTTTAAAAGTGGTGTTTATAACGATAACCTGGGGTTAAGTGCAGTGCGAAAAGCCCTTTAGTGCTTCAACTTAAAATTGAAGAACGCAAGTGGTCAAAGAAGACACATTTGAAATGCATGTTAGTACCAGATCTAAACGGTAATCTTCTTGGCTAACCATTTGTAATCGGATCACCGAAAACGCATATTAATACCAGGTGGAAACAGGGCTTCTCTCATCCTGGATTGATTTCCGCGATTGTGAAAACCCCCTTTTGGAACCTTTATTTTCAATACTGTATTTCCACCTTTTATATAGTATTCATTTGTTTTGTTTTTCTTATGGAACTTATGAAAACATTCCTGTGATTTATTTATTGCTGCAAAAAGTTCAAGTTCATCATTTAAAAAATTAGTACCTGGTTTGCTTGACCGTGCTGTCCCTGGTCCACTGGGTTTAGCATTGCCCAGACTGACACTTCTGTTCCCAACAGAGACATTTTCTGTGCTTTCTTCAGGTCCCTGCAACAGAAAAAAGATTGTTATTATCAAAAGAGCATAAATGATTCTACAGAATAATTTACAAACAATTAAATAAATACAACATCAGTGGTTTGTCAGAAAAATGACAAATAGGCCATAATGACAAACTGGAAACATTGATTTAACCAAAACTGGATAGATTTTAGTCAAAGAAACAAAATCCTTCCATTTCTTTTTGGGAACCTCTGCTTGAATAAACAAGACTGCACTACACTAGAAACAAGTGGAAACAACGACAGCACAACACAAGCTCACTCACCACATCCCCTGGCCTGACAGTGTTTGCGCCCTGTATGCCAAGCTGAGAATTTCCACATGACACTTCCATCTCATCATCTTCTCTTTTGAAGTCACTCCGCTGAGCCCTAAAGATGGCCTCAGTCTTTTCCTGCTCACATTCCTCCAAATGCTTCTTCAACAAGTCGATCTCCCTCCAGCTCCGGGTGATCTCCACTCTGGTCTCCAGCAGCACTTTGCTAAATATTTTGACTATCTCTGAGGTTGTCGTAATCAGGAGTCCTTCAATCAGGGCCCTGAACTTAGCCGATAAGGGATCTTCCACTTCCATTGTGTGTGGCCGGTGGTGGACTTCTTACACAGAAAGGGCAGACTTACAGCCAGCGACCCACAACCCTTCTGTTGAGCAACTATACAGAGTTAAGTTGAGAAACAGCCGTCCAGGTTCAGGTTACCTTTCAACAGAGGAGATGTGTTAAGATGTAGATTATGGCAGTAACTTTTTTTTTGAGGTACTCTGCTAGTTTTAGTGTTATTGAATATTATCTGGCTGGTTACACTGTGACAATCTTGGAAGCATCAAACAAATCATTAATGTTTTGCACGCAATGCCATTTTGTACATGTCAAAGTGCATATGAATCCACAGATTTCATAACATACCATTATAAATCAGAGCTATAGTTCAAAACATCCCATTATTAGTAGGGTTTTTAGATAAACTAAATATAAGGGGATAGTCCACCCGAAACTCTGTGGTTACCCAAAATATCTTCTTTTTTGTTATAAAGAAGAAAGCAAGCCCTATCGGTTTGGAATGACATGACGGTGAATAATGGTGATAGACTTTTCATTTTTGGGTAGACTTTATCTTCACGTGAAAAATACCTACAAGGAAACCTAAAAATAACAAACAATTTAAAAAAAAAATATAATGGCGGGTAAGGTTGTATGTTTTGTAATATATCTCAGTAATTAGTCTATTGCAATTAAAAATGTATCATTTTTTTATTGCAAACTGTCTGTGTATGGACTTGATGGTTTCAACTGGATATGACTTGTGGGGGAAAAACGTGGACGAGGCATTTCTCGCGTTTAAAGGGACACGTCTGCTAAAGCAAACAAGCTAATGATTAATTTCTCTCCAAAAAGATTCCACAGAAAAAGATTTGTTCTGGTATAATATTTCACGCTTTCTATAAGCTAACAAAGATAAAGTAGTGACATTTCTTCTTTTATAACTTTCACCGTTAACGTTACAAGAAAAGCTGCAAGTTCTTCTCACCTCATCAATAGTCTGAAGCGGGAATCATATAATGATGGCGCCTGGGCAAATTCTGCAAACGAAAACCACAAATAAAACATGTATATACTCAAAAGTAAAGAAACGCTTCATATGAGAGCAACTTACCTTCGATAAAAATGAAAGATTTGCCCTTTCGAGACAGATGCTGCGACTCCTTCAGTCGCTGTGTGGAATGTGAAGCGTAACTGTATAACGGGCCGACGGGAAACAAACATCGATGGGATCTGATTCCAAACATTTGCCGACAAACTAACACTTTTAGTTTCATGGCATGTGTCGAAACAAACTTTCTTTTTTTGTTTGTTAATGTAGACAAAAATAGAAACAATAAACCAACCCATTTGTGTAGGTAGGAACATTTCTGTGCATATTCGAGTTTCAGGCTCTGCATACTTATCAGTGTAGTTGAATGGAACCCATACATCAAATATTAAACTTAAATTTAGGACAAATAAAATTTTAATGCAACCCATCTACTTTCATTTTTTAACCATTCTCCTCAATCCTGTCTCATGTCCTGTTGTTGTCCTTTCCCACACAAGTTTCCATGAATGTTACAAAATCTGTCTCACTGTATCCCTTTGTTAAAGAAAACACATCAAACTGCACACAAAAACAACAGAGGACAATGTCACACATAACTATATTTTATTCAAAATTTTACATTTTGAACATCACCTCTTTGAAGTTGTACAAGATATCTCTGACCCATAGGTAAAAGATTTCTCTCCACAGCAGTTTCCTGCAGCCAAAAAAAAAGAGACCATCTTAAAATACTGTCACACCATTTTATTCTCAAATTAAACATTTGGAAATGGGAATTGTGAAGCTTCACAATACATTTAGATTGGCTTTGTACTACACCACAAACAACTGTGATTATAATACACAAAAGTGTATTTCTCTGTTTTGTCTGCAGTTTCTAGACTTTACAGTAAAGGCTTTTTGGTCCACAGGGAAAACTAGTTTCACTCTAGCAGATTTTCAGTCGTATTCTTCATTTATACAAGAATAAAAGCATGTCAGGGTGCATTTCACAGTGGGTTGGCATTAAAGGACCCAGTGAAGTAATCACTGACTTAATCAGGCCCTGCTAACTTTCCATCAATGTTTGGCATGGTGATAGTGTGATCAAGCAGGATTTGCTTTATTAAATGACAAATAAAATAAAAGAGATGAGGCAGAACAGTTTGACTTAATTGAATGTACACTAATGTTCAAATGTTTGGACTTGGTAAGACTTTTTCCTTTTGAAAGCACCTTCTGCTCGCCAAGGCTGCATTTTCCAGTAATATACTGTGAAATATTATTACCATTTAAAATAACTGTTTTCAATTTTAATAAAATGTCATGTATTCCTTTGATGACAAAGCTTAATTTTCAGCAGCCATTGCACTAGTCTTCAGCGTCACATGACACTTCATTCTAATGTGCCGATTTGTGCTCAAGAAACATTTATTCTTTAAATCAAAGTTTAAAATATTTTGCTGCTTAATATTTTTGTGGAAACTGTTACCGTCTTACCGAACCCAAACCTTTCTGTGTTCTTGCTGCAGACTGTAGCATGATGACGTAGCTACCAGAGGAAATAATCCACTACATCCTGGATTTTGGCAACACTCTTAATATGCATGCGTAAACACATTTTAATATTTTGTATTTTAAAAGTTTATAAAGCTGTTTACGTAAACAACCTGTCAAGTTATAAGTTAAGCTATTTTTAAATTCAACCAGATGTTTTTAAGTACTGAAAGTTTGTCAGAACTGTTTGATGTTTATTTCCAATGTTTAATATGTTATGTTTAGTATTTTATCTCCACAGACTGAACTCTTCAAGACATGTCGTGTTTTACTTGTAAGGACAGGAAAAATTGTGGGTCAGGTTATTGAATAAATCCATGGATATAACCTTTTCAAAAATAAATTTCATAAATATAGATATTTCAGTCCTTACACAGCACTGGACAGTTCCGAAAGAACAAGCAGATACATTTTTAATAAATGTTTATTTCATTTATTCTTAATTGAGCGCATTGTTTCTGCTTTATATTAATACATCGTTTAAACTAATACATTGACAGCTAACAGCATGATTTGTATATGTACAATTCTAAAATACATAACTTAGACAGTCACTTCTGATAACAGACTACTATTAATCGTAGACACGTACAAATTTCTGTAAAGCTGCTTTGAAATTATATGTATAGTGAAAAGCACTATACAAATAAATCTGAATTGAATTTATTTCCATAAAGCTTCATCCATCAAATACTACAATTCTGAATAACCTGTAACTAACAGGGAACCAAGAACTTGTAAAACAATCTAAGAACAAGTGAGGGGAAAAAAACTGAAATAAATTAAAAAAATATATATCAATGAACTACTCATGTTTCAAGAGAGTAGTCTTCTTCAAATTCCTCCTCAGCACTTAACTTCTGGATGCATTTTGAGAGATGAATATGTAATTGTACTTTCCGCACAATGGTGGCAGAGCAGTAGCAGCAATGAAAATGTGCATTTTGCCTGCATTTTAAGTTACACTTGACAATACTGAAATCTGAAAAAAAACAAAAGTGAAACAAGTGTCAATCAATATGCCAAGACAAAATCATTTTAACGGATGTGGAAGCACTATACACACCATGAAGCTGGACAGCCAACTTCAGATGATTCTGGACGTGGTTAACAACGCTCCCCAACTCTCTTGGCTTGTAGACCCATGTCTCACAAAATGGGCAGTGATATTTGTCACAACACTGAGTGCACTTAGAGATGGAGGGCCCTTCTCCTTTTTTAAGGATGGTAATATGCATCTAGAAATGGATAATTACAATTAAACATTGGTTAACTTCATTCTACAGATCATTTTGAATATTAACATTTGTTTTAATTTGCAATTTGTTATAATCAGTTTGAGCTTGACACTTGACTTTGTCAGTATAAAGTTGGCCTTGACATTATTGTTACACACGCAGTATAGTGGTCACTTGGACCCAGCGTGATGTTAGGAAAATAATGAGGCCGTTTCAAATGGGCTAATGTAAAATGCAAGTGTCATCAAAATACACTGACAATATAATGACAACATAAATTATGCTCATTCACTTACTGTCTCACTTCTTGGTGTTGAGTCCATCCTTGTCATGGAGTATAGTGACAAATAATGCGCATTAAAGACATCCAGTGCATCATCGAAATCCTCTATGCCGCATTCATTATGTCAACCAAATTCAATATGTGGTGGATTAGATGAACTACGTCATTGTGCTACAGTCTGCAGAGAAACCCCTCTCTAACAATCAGGCAGTGATAATAATGTTGACAAGATTTAAAGGTGCAGTATGTAATATTGACAGCTAGTGTTTGAAATGGGTACTGCAATTTGCCTACCCATTCCCTCTCAGACTAGACGCTCACACGGGTTGCCAAATTGACGACATCAACAGGAACGAGAGAACTGGAAGGCAAGTGACAATAAAGCTCTATATATGCTTTATAGAGCTTTTTAGATGTATGGCAAGACTTTTTAGGTTGGGTAGAATCTGCAATCTCTGATCCAGTTTGTTTGCTGGCTTCCATGGCTGCAATACGCCATGTTTTCTGTCGACTGGCAACCCGGGGTGTCGAAACACTATTGGGTAAATTGGCAGTGGGTGGAATCACACGGACCAAAACAAAAACAGACATTCCGAATGGAACGCACATTTCAAAGTAGAAAAACTCACTGTAGCAATGTTTTTCAGAGAAACAAGTACGTGAACTTAGCATGTTTCCTATATATCTGCAAACCTAATGGTGTTTTTAATGCTTTAGTAGTAAAAAATACATACAGCACCTTTAACTGAAACTGTAATGGTATATAAAATTAAAACCCTCTTAGATTTAAGACATATTTGTGACAGTTAAGTGTTACTAAGATCAGAGGAGTGAATGTGCATGTTCCCGTGAACCTTGTTTTCTGTCTTATAAGTTTATATTATAAAACGTTTTGTGGACATAACATATTTAATAAATTCAATATAAATCCAGTGTTTTTATAGCCTTCGCTGATAACATTGAGTAGGATGTGGCAAAATTTGTTTTTCAATATCTATTTATTTTTATCTGTCAATGCAGACAAGCATAAACATAAACAGCTTAAAATATTGTATGCATAGATCATCCTGCACCAGTAGATTTTCAGAACACCTATGCAAACACATGTGTTTTAAATAGTTATTCTTTGACTAATCTAAATGTTGCTAGTTTTTTTTTTTTTTTTTTTAAATGTAGGATTTTTCTGTCTTCTGCTTTTTTTTAGTTGACAAATGTTAAATAATTTGCTTTCATCCATGAATGATATATATATATATACATATATATTGACTTGATATGTATGATTCATTATCATACAAGCAGTAAGCTTATGAAAAGATGAGATTCAATTTGAGCCTATAAACTCTGTCTAACCTTTGCTCTCCTTCGAAGGTAATCTCTGCGGTTGTGTAGCATCTTAGTACATCTTACGATCACCTCTGCCTCCCGTCCATACAACTGCGGCAGTGCAGATATGATCTGTTCAAGTGTGAAGAACAAATCCATGTACAATCCCTCTCTGAAAACATGGCCTTTTCTGCATACATTTCGTTAATCGAAATTGAACAAATGAAGAGGAACTGAACCTTCGCTGTAATCGGGCCCCACTCAATGTTCCTGCTATAGCAAGCCCTCTGCCACACCTGAAACTGAGTCAGGATCTCCCTGGCCACAACCTGTTTAAGACACAAGAAACAAATAAAACTGGTCAATTGATGATAATTCAAAAGCCTAAAAATGAATTCAAATTCATTGTGTATAATTTCTTACACTGAATGTTCTCTGCTTGTTTACAGGGTGTGAATTTCCTTGTTCTGCGGAAGAGTGTTCAGCAAACCTTCGGCCAATCTAAAACACCCAACAAATAATTAGTAAAGCGCAATTTTGCGTTGTTCATTTCACATCAATTTGGATGCATTTAGAAGCATTTCTATACGTCTACCATATTCTGCTCATGAATTAAAGATCAAAAACCATGTTTTTGTGGTTGAGACTGCTTTGTATTAATACATAGTTAATTCTCAGTTTATGTAAACTACTGCAGTGTGCTTGTTTATTATCATAATAGACATGAAGTGAAGTCTGCAACACAATTTCATATTGACTGCTGAAAGTCTGTCTGAAATATCTGCAGTCTTGTATTAGTTACAAATTAAAAATTAACAAATTAAATATTCTGAATAATTTAAAGTCTTGCTAGAATAATTTACTGCTTTTGTTGGAAAAAAGTACACAAATCCATCAGATAATGACCTGTATGTAGGAGTTAATGGTTGTCCGATTACAATCACTCCAGGAGAGGCAGGCATCAAGACACAATGCTGCAGGAGATCACAGAACTCTTGTGGAAATGGAGGCCTTGCATTGTCCAACATCAGTGTTCATCAATCCACAGCAAATAAATAAATAAAAAATAAAACACACTGAAAAAAAAAAAGACTTGAAGTCTGAATGGAAGACTGAAGAAGAGGAAATGGAGCATGTTTGGACTAACTAACTTGCTGAGGTGGGACTGAGGTGGGATAGAGGTGCTATCAGTCGCTACATCTGATGGTTTATTTATTTTTTCCAACAAAATGCCATGAGAGTTCAAACAACAGGGACATATCACAAATTAAGTATAGGCCAGGGTATCTTTTTAGTGAAATTATAAATTCTAAAGTTAAAAACATCCACAAACATTCTCAGGAAAGACAATATGCTGCATATTGCATCTTTACCGTTGTCCGAGGAAATACATAAAAACATCAAATACATAATCTATACCGGCTATTACACATTAATCGTACAACAGCAAAAATTTGTTTAGGAGTAAATCGGTCATTTCAATTTCTATATGCATGTATTAGAACTCTGAATAAAACCAAGTTTCCTTGTCTTTCTATAATGCAAAGGTATAGTCTAAAATGATTTCATGCAAAACAATTTGTCCAGGTCCTGTTGAGTTGTTTAGTTGTCTTTAAGGTGTCAATAATTGGACAGCGGGTCCTTTGGTGTCTTCTTGAGTTCTAACAGTGCAGATCATTTATAGTATGTAAACACGAATTGATCAAACAAGGAGTGAAAATTAGATACGATTATTTCCCTCCTCTTCCATGGGCTTTCAATAAATGAGTCTTCATTTGCCTGGGATTCAGATAGCTCTTTCCACAATAAGGGCAATTGCAAGACTTTCCCGCGTGGCTGTGTCGTCTGATATGAACTCGCAGGTTGGTGGCTCGATTGAATCGCATCCCGCATTGAGAGCAGCTGAAGAGTTTCTCCCGCGTGTGGATGTTCTGATGCTGCCTGAAGTTGCTCATCCGAGCGAAGGCCTTGCCGCAGTGCGGACAGACGTGAGGTCGCTCTCCTGAGTGGTTTCGCTGGTGAACCTTGAGCTCAAAGTTGTACGCAAACGTCTGATCACACTGCGAACAGCTCAGAGGTTTCTTACCCTTGTGGATCTGCGAATGAGCCTTGAGGTCACAAGCTCTCGCAAACGTTTTCCCACATTGGGTGCAATGGTGGGACCTTCCCGCATGGATTTGTTCAGGCGTCCCATGTTTGTCCTGAGAGAAACGCTTTGGGTATTGCTCATGGCTGACCGTTTTCTCGCCTGGACAAACATCATTGTGAGAATAGCGGACAGCACTTTCTGAACCAGAATAACTTTGTTCGTTTTCTGGTTTAACAAATGAATGTGACCTCTCTGGTACGCTAGATAGCATCAGCTCTGTTGTGCATAACTGACTATATTGTGCCCTAATACCTTGATGTGCCAATGTGTTCACTGAATAAGGTGTAAAATATGAAGTGGCGTCTGGCATGTCGAGAGAGTTTAGACCTGGAAAGCTTTCTACCTGTATCTCCTCCTGATCACAAGATCCTCTGAGCTCTCCCTGACTCGGATCAGCCATTTCTGCATGGCAACCGTCATCTCTGTTGATGCTATCCCACACTGGAACCATCTCTTCCTCTTCCTTGACAGGTAGAAGATCCAGCTCTGTCTCTGATTTGACTCTGTCGTTTGGTGAAGATGATGGCAAAACCTCGTGCACATCCTGATCTGAAGGACTCTGTATCAGTCTTGAGTGGTTTGAGTCCATTTCCTTATCAAGAGTAAAGTCCTTTTCGGATTGGTCTAAATCATTCACTTTAGGTTTGAAGTCACTAGTGGACTCGCTCTGGATTGCTGAATTTCCCAGAAGCCTCTGCAGAAAATCCTGAGGAATTGGTGCATTGGAGTTAGGTGTGACGATCTCTTTTGCACTATGCCTGTGTACATCGTTCTTCTCTTTAGGGTGCGAGGTTGTTGTTGTTGTTGTTTGTTTGTTAGACTCCAGACGTTGTCTTGTATTCCACATTTCTTCAGTCAGTTTAGGCTGATTGGTAGATTGATCTCTCAGGCTTAGGCCTAAACAAAGGGTGTTTGCTCCTGCACCAGAAGAACAGATACAAAATTAAGGAACAGCACAACAACCATCTGAACATATAAAGAACATATATATATATATATATCGTCTGATGTTCTTAACAGTACGATTACTGCAAGCCAAGCACTGAAATACATCAATGGAGGACAACAATTGTTTAAAGAATACTGTATTGATTTGCAAGACAAAACGGTCATTCTGCAGTTAAAGAACGTAACTCAGGACTAACTCAGAACTAACTCAGAACTAACTCTCTGTTAAACACTCTCTGCCTGTGATGTGAAATACAGTGTTAATAATCACCTATTATATCATGCTGGTGAAAATGGAAAAAGCACTGCTCAATTTTGTAGCTTGCAAATACCTTACTATTTATTAAATATTTAAAATGTGCACTAGGAGTGCGGTACATGTATTCATCCCGAACCGTCATGGTACGGATGTCACGGTTCGGTGCATACAGACAGTTTTTTTATCCTTAAGAAAATGTTAATTATAATTTAATTTATGTAACGAGAGAGACAATTTGTTCAATAACCACCGTTTAATATTAATAAGAAAAAATCAGCAATTTTATGTTTAGTTTGCTTCCCCTGCTGTACCAAACCCATACCGAACCGCGACTTCAATATCGAGGTACGTACCGAACCGTCATGTTTGTTTACTGTTGTCTATTAAACCCCTAATGTACACATATGTACGTTAATTTTGTTATATATATATATATATATATATATAAAATAATATAAATAACTTTCACTTAGAAATTGCTTGGAAATTTCACAAACTATTACAAAGTAACATATTGAATTAAAAAAAGTATTGTCTTGTAAAACATACTCCAACAACCTTTGCTTTATTTACAACTTTGAAAAAGTGCCATATGATCGAGTTTTAGATGTGTTGTTGTAAAATGTGTTATTTCAATATTATTCATAAACTATTACAGTATTTAATAATACATTTAATTTACTTTTATTTTTATATTTTCCTTTTTCAAATTTTTGATGTGCTTTTTTTAATATTTCTTCAATCTATTTTTAATTTAGTAATATTATTCTATATAAAACTTATTTCAATTAGGCTCCAGCCCTCCTGTGACTCTACAGCGGATAAGCAGAATGGCAAAGAAACAGACTTTTGGTTATCAATAACTTCTGGTTGTAACTCACCCCGGACTGTCTCTACATGCAGGCTCTCATCTCCCTTTCGGTCACAGTCTGAGCACCGACTCTTCCTCCCCCGTTCCCGTTCCCGTTCCCATTCCCTCTCCTTCTCCCTCAGTTTACTCTCAGACAACTGCAGTCTTCGTTTCAAGACTTCCACCTCCTGTTTACGATGACCCACTTCCTCGAGGAAGCTGTCTTCCACCAGCCTGGTTATTTCAAACATGGCTGATTTGAGGACGGTCTCCATGACAACGGAGAGCTGAGACTGGAATGTGAGGAAAAGGGCTTCAGACATCGTCCTGTCGCCTTGAGGACACCTTGATGCAAAGTATAACTGATGAAAATAACCACCCTGAAAAGACATAAAGAAAGAAAACGGTTGTTATGACCAGCTAATAACCATGTTATAATGTTCCAAAACATAAACAGCTTTTTTTTCGACAAGACTCCCCCGTTTCTGTCACCAGGTGGGCGATTTGTTATTGTTGTTTGAGCAGCCACGTGCAAAATACTATCAGATTATCACCACCAACTCTATGTTATTAGAAACGCGTGCATATATGTATATAATTACTATTCACTAGGTTTTCCACAGAAAACAAGCTCGCTAGTCATCCTCTCTTTCGGCCTTTCTGATAAAAAGTAAAAGAATTTAACTGGACAATGGCTAATAACAACAGCCACATTATTTAGGGGGTAAATACCTTTTCAAAACGATCCTCGCGCAGCGGATTTCTCAAAGGAAACCCGCGAAATGATGAGAAAAGAGACGTGATTACTGCAGTAACATGATCGCTGGATGACAGTGTCGTCCTAAGCGGATGCAGAAAATGTTGCTTGTTTCCTGTTACTGCCATCCAGTGGACTGGAGGATCCCACACATCCTCCATCAATCAATGAAGAGCCGTTACTCTACTGTAATTAAAGTCGCCATGATATAAAAAATGAGCATTTTTAATTATAATGGAATATTTAAGTATTTATTACAAATTAAAACTGACCAAAATAATGTGTAATATTTGTTTCTAAATGAAATTAATATATTTTGTTTTAATAAGGCAGACTGGTGCCACCTGGTGTAAACAATAAAGAAACTCACAAATGCCAATCACTAAACCCGTGCAGCCTTTTATAAATATGCAGTATTTTTAGACATTATTACGTAATTTTATTAGGTTAAAAGACTACTTCGTCGTGGATGATTTGTAGATTGTGTGCCATAAAAAACGCTTTGTATGTTTGTTTGTTTGTTTTTTTTACCTTTCATTTCCGGTGGTCATTTTTGTAAAGACAGTTTAGACTTTTCTTATCCATAATTTTTTTTTCTTTTTGGTTTTCATGTTTGCAAGTGTCACAAAATTCACCAAAAAAAACAACAACAAAATAAATAAATAAATAATTAAAAATTCAGTCAAAAATGATTGAAGACCACCAGAGGGTGGCATAGGATAAGTTGTTTCACTGGACCAATGTTTTTTGTTGTTGTTGTTGTTTGTTTTTCTTTCAGAAAAACAGTTCAGTCATATTTCTATGGCTGATAGAAATACAGTTGCAGATGACAGATTTTCTAAAATATGTGTCTGTTTTACTTCTGTTTACTACTAAAGTTTTGTTTTATCATCTGTAATTTGCGGAGTATTACTTTAAAGTGCAATAGTAAAGCAAAACGCGTCAGTTATCAGAAAATAACTAAATGAGAACAACACAACACACATGCACATACTATATGTTAATAATCTACCAAAGAACTGGAGAACTATTTAATTTTGTTGACATGAACATTACAAAAACAACATTTGACAGAAATAGAGACATGAGCTTCCTGCACTTTAGCCATTTGGTCCATTTCCAATGTAACATCATTATTCAGATTTGTCATTTTCACAGAAAAAAGAAGAAAGCAATTTTAATTACAGTCATAGAGCCTGTAATGTACATGGCTTACTGTGGTGTACCTGAATCACCAATAATCTGTTTGCATGCATTTCTGGAAGAGTTTAATCAGCGTGTATTTAACACAGTGTGTGGCATTTAATCAGCAAAAGATATAAAACTACTAAACAGATGGGATGGTAGCGTGAATGCACCGGCTACACTGTCACTCTTTGTTTACACTCAAAAGAATACTGGAGCCATGCCACATGTCACTACATTTTAAAATAGGCCTCGGAAAACCCCTGCATAGGTCTGAACCTACAACATCGGCACTGACATCTAAATGTGAACATGTAACCATTTTAGCCCACAGCAGCATATGCACATCAATTTGTTTTGCAAAGTTTACTGGCTATAAAAAAACACAGTAATGCTGTTCCAATAGTGAGTATATGCACCATTTGAAAGAGCTAATGCTACACATCTGAATATACAAACAAATCAAAGGGATCTGATTTAACTGCATAACATGGAGTAGTTGTGTTTTATTCATCAAGGCTTGTAAAATTCCAATTTGAAGTGAATTAAACACTTTAAACAAACAGAGAAAATTTCCAAAGCATAGGTGAAACTGTCCGGGTCATATTTCACCCCAAAATCAAAAGAAAAAAAAGGAATAAAAAATTTTGCACATAGAAACTGAAGCCAATTTTAAAGACCATTACAATTACATTACAATTAAACATTCCTCCTGAGCCTACTGTGATAAAACAAATTTTAAAAAACAACAACAACAAAAAAACTGTTATCTATACACCACCATTCAAAAGTTTGGGTCTGCAACATGTCTCAACAAGTCTCTTATGCTCTATATGAATATATATTTATTCCTGTGATGAATTTTCAGCATTATTACGGCAGTCTTCAGTGTCACGTGACCCTTCAGAAATTATTCTGATATGCTGATTTGGTGCTCAAGAAACATTTATTATCAATGTTGAACACAGGTTTGCTGCATATATTTTTGTGGAAACTATGATAGACAGATAGATAGATCTTACTGACCCTAATCTTTTGAACGGTTGTGTATATATATATATATATATATATATATATATATAAAATTGAAATTGTAATTACAAGCATTGCCATGGTTGTATTTGTTGAATTTAATTTATACTGACTTAAATAAAAACATGTTTAAAAACATATATACAAATTTGCTTAAATCTAACATAAAAAATAATGAATAACAATCATAAAGGTTCTAAAACAAGCTTTTTTTCAGGTCTTTAATGAAAATATAATTGCATATATTTTCTTTTGATGTTAGGGTGAAACAAAACATTTGTTCATTTATTTGTGAGACCAACTCACCAACATTAATAGCCTGTAACATCCAGAGTGCGTGGAAAAGTCCTGTGCTTTAATATAATATTATACAATCTGCATTTTCCCCTGAGTGATCCAGTCACTACAAAAGAAATTTTTCAGAACATAATGTAGCTTTCAATATGATGCATGGTATTAAAAATAACTTAGCCAGTCAGCGAAACAACATCAACTAATGTGTAATGTAACAGATTCTACCACTATTACAGCTCCACGGCTTGTCATATACTGGAGTGTGTGAATTCAGAGTGAATTCTCTGATGTCTCTTCAAATTGCATTTCTGTGTAAACCTTTTCCCACAGTCTGTGCAGATGTAAGGTCTCTCGCCAGTGTGAACCCTGCGGTGTGCTTTCAGGTTACTCAGTTTGGTGAAGCTCCGTCCACAGATGTTGCAGCAGAACTGCCTCTCTCCTGTGTGAATTTGTTGGTGAGCTCTGAGGTGACACAGATGAGAGAATCCCTTTCCACACTGGTTGCAACTGTGCGTCGTCCTCGCCGAATGGTGGCGCGTGTCCCCTTGAACCCTCATACTGACCATCTGCGGCAGACTTCTTCCTGGATGTACGGTACTGAAACTTCTTTCGCCTGCAGCGGCTCCTTCGGGGTACTGGCGAACATGAGAGGGTTTTGGAGCGGGAAGGCCTTTGCTGATGGATTGTGCTCTGTTTACATCACTGGCGCTGTGATCTGTCACAACCGCATTGGGATGTAAAACAAGTTTTGCGTTCTTCCTAACGGGTGATCTGAGATGCTGCATGGCTTGTGGTGGAAGGCTCTGAACCTTGCCGGGAGGCGCGGGATAGGAGACTCGCTCCTGTACTTGAGGTCTAGCCGTGAGAGGATCTCCAGGCTGAAGATCCAACGATGTATTCTTAGCACTATTGTGAGCAGAAACCATCTGAGGCCTGATTCCCTCCATTTCCTCCCAGTCTGGCGGAAGCATCACAATAACTTCCTGTTTAACGGGCCCTGAGTCTATGCTGCTTACCTGCGGTCTCAAACCCAGAGACTCTGAAGATACTGTGGTCCTGACCGGTTCTGGCTGTGAAACAGATGATCGTGCTGAAGGGTCTGTTTTAGAGTCAAACCATTTTGGGGGGTTTCTGTGTCTGACCTCATCCTCATCCCCAGGTCTTTCAGTGCAGGAAGTTCCACCTGGTTTGTGGTCAGAATCTGTGTTGCGGAGTCCATTGGTCTCTTCCACACTGCTCTGAGGATCTTTTTGTT
The DNA here is from genome assembly GCA_038088235.1 of Zacco platypus. Lineage (NCBI taxonomy): Eukaryota > Metazoa > Chordata > Actinopteri > Cypriniformes > Xenocyprididae > Zacco > Zacco platypus. The sequence continues at coordinate 30,539,632 of CM076084.1, read as the reverse complement.
TGTGTATTTGAGAGTGTATTACTAGATGAGCTTGCATATCTCTAGCCTCTGTTGCTTCCTCTTTCACTTCTCCTCCAGGTTTATGCTCACCCACTTGAACAGACTGTCATGGACAAAATGCACATCAGTTAGAAACCACTCAAAAACCAGTAACCATCTTAGAAAACTGCAGTATTTAGGCTCTTAGAATGTACAAATTTCATTGCATTACATATATATTAAACCAAATGTTATGTGCAAACAAATGCTTTTCTCAGAGTTCATTACATTTTTAGAGGACGTACTCTGACACTGGTGGTCAAAAGCTTGGAATAATTAAGATTTTATTGAAAGAAGTCTACAATGCTCAGTAAGGCTGCAATTATATGATGAAAAATAGTCAAAACAGCAATATTGTGACATATTATTATAATTTAAAATAGCTTTTTTAAAATAAAATGTCTTTAATCCTTTGATGACAAAGCTGAATTTTCAGTCGCCAGTGTCACATGATCCTTCAGAAATCATTCTAATATCCACACAGAACATTTCCTATTATTATCCACGTTGAAAACATTTGTGCTGCTTAACATTTTAATGGAAATGGTGATACTCTTTTCAGGATTCTTTGATGAATAGAAAGTTCAATGAACAGCATTTATTACATTTATTTATTAAAGCATTACATAGAAATCTCCTGTAATATTATAAATGTCTTCACTGTCACTTTTGATCAATTTGATGAATAAAAGTACTTATTTCTCTCTTTTTTAATCTTACCACAAATGTTTGAATGGTATCATTGTTTCTATAAAAATGTTAAGTAGCACAACTGTTTTCAACATAGATAATAATAAGAATAAATGTTTCTTGAGCAGCAAAAACAGCATATTACATTGATTTCTGAAGGATCATGTGACACTGAATGTTGAAAATTCAGCTTTGCATCACAGAAATATATTACATTTTAATATATATTAAAATAGAAAACCATTACTAAACATTTTAATAATGTTCCACATTATTTCTGTTTTACTGTATTTTTGATTAAATAAATTCAGCATTGGTGAGCAGTTTCAAAAATATAAAAAAAAACATTTAATTATTCCAAACTTGCTCTCCTCAAGTTCACTCAGATGCCACTGGGAACAGAAAACTATCCAAATACATTTGTCTTCTCTGCCACTACATATTACCATTAAAACAATAGCATACACACATTTTGTTTAGTTTCCAGAGTTGCTGAAGTCTTCTCCTGATTTGTGCTTCCCTTGGGACTGCACCTCCAGTTATTGTCAGAAGCATTTTCCTGCTTTACAACAAGTGGATGGTCCAAACCTTAAAAAACACACAGAAGAGCATTCAGTCAGCAGAAACTTAAACCAAGTTTATTAATTTGACTAACTATAAAAATGTCATAACAATGTAACGTGGTACATGGGTCAATGGGGCTGGGGATTAAAAAAATAATAATTATGTGCACGGTAGTGTTGTCAAAAGTACCGACTCCGATACAGAGTCGGTACTGAAATTTTCAAAATGTGATGCCTTGAGCGCTGTTGAGCGGATTCGTAAACACCTCTAACTGGCCACTGTGTTCACACACTCAACATATATGTCTGAGATTGGTTACAATGATCAACGCATGGGAGCGTTTGAAAGCACACAGAAGTGTTTTTGAAAACAGGAGCACTTGAAAGGTCCGCTGATAGACGCCTGCTTTCAAATGTTCCCGTATGAATCTGTCTAAACGCTCAGTGAAAAGCCTCATTGATGTCTATTTACAACACGTTTTTGAAGCGTTGATCATTGTAGCCAATCACAGACATACCTGATGAGCGTGGGAACACAGTGACCAATCAGAGGCGTTTACAAATCAAATTTTTAACATTTCAGTACTGACTTGATACTGAAGTCGGTACTTTTGACAACACCAGTGCACAGATAAAACATTTATAATAAAAACTGCAATATTTCATAAAAAAAATAAGAATCTTTGATTTTGATTTCATGCTGACTTTATTCAAAAACATATTAAAAATACAATTCACACAAAATGACTTGAATACAACTATGATTTAATTTCAATATTTCTTCCTCATAAAACTGCTCAAATTCTACGGCTGAAATGCTGGCTTTTATAATCTTTTTGTCAGTTTCTTTGTATATTTGAAAAAACATTTTGAAACTAAAATGAAAGTCAGTGTAGCATAAACAACACTCAGGAAACCATTTTGTTTTCATGTGACAAGAAAACCATAAACATGACAGAGAACCTCCTTAGACTCTCTTTATGCTGTAAAGGTCATATATATATATACACATACTTGACCTTGATAGCATACAGAGTCTATAGAGGTCCTCTGTCATGTTTACGGTGACAGCTTAATGTAAAATAATTGCATACTTTGAAATATGGGAACTTTTGAGGGAAATTATGAAAAGGAAATTGTGTGATTATTAAACTATTTGTTTGGGTTTTACAACCAATGAAACCATTTTGTAATCATGTGTCATGTGTTCATTTTGTAATCATGTGCCATGTGTTCATTTTGTAATCATGTGTTTGCAATCATGTACATCCATAAAATATATCTGGAAACTTTTGTGGAAAAACAATGACAAGGAAACAACTTTTGTACTTTTAAAATCATTTGACATTTGTAGGTTTATTAAAATATTATTGAAAATGGCATAAACATTTTGTTATTATAAAATAGGGGAACTAACAACAGCCAACATACCGGCCATTTTTATGTGTCATGAACTCGTGTAAGCACTGCATAACTGCTGACAGTCCTTTGGACAGTCAGAAGTTTCTACTCACTGCTCTGTGTTTCGGGGCCTCTGTGTAGCACCCTCTTCCTGGACACTGCTGTCCGCCCACAGTCCACACACCTCACCCTCTTAAACCTCTCTCGTTCTCTCAGCTTGGCTTCCGACACTATCAGCCTCCGTTTTAACACCTCCGCCTCTCGCTTGCCTCGATCCATCTGCTCTAAGAAGCTCTCTTCCACTAGCCTGGTGATCTCGTACATGGTGGTTTTGAGAATAGTTTCCATGACCCCAGACAGCCGAGTCTGGAAGGAGAGGACCAGCGTGTCCGTCATCCTGTATCTGATCAACTCGAGCTCGTTTATAGTGATGAAATGATCGCTACAGTGATCATGACATTAATGACCACCCATGCTGATTTCTATCTCAAATATTTCATTTCTTATAGAGCACAAAGTCCACACATGAGCATTTTGGGAACCCAATTTCAAAATACACAGTATTTGTTGCGCTTCACACTTTCACGGCCAGTCAATCATAATATAATCATAAAAATCCCGATTATAAAATCATCACACTGTTAGCATCGAGCTCAGTACATCTGATAGACAGACTATGAACCGCGAACCGACATAAGTATCCTTTATGCGCGCGTAACTCGTCGCTTCATGTCCAGCTGACTGTAGAACATTCTAGTTATTTTATTTTGTTCATGTATGAACTACAAGTTGTTCGGTTAATGCATCATTCAGCACCAGTATGTAAGGAGGAAGCGCAGCTCGTCAGACGGACAATAATGTTGTTACTGGTGACGTCACGGGTTGTACGGTGGCCTTGTTGTACTAAAATTGTTATAACATTTTTCTGGTGTAATAACAATTAAACTATATAGGCATATTAAAAACATCATTTACTAAATTAGTAAAACTTTAAAATTAACATGTAAAATATAAAAACGATTTCAAACTATTAATAAAACTATAATAGGGTCTCAATGGTACAAAGGGATTCTCTCAATGGCGAAGTATTAGCCAAATATACATGAACTAAAATTGTGCAGTTTCCTAAGACATATACTTAAATATAACAGCTAAATGTCTGTTTTTAACTTTTACTGTATTATAAATGTATTTTATTTTTCTAGCTAGACTCCTAGTATGAGAAGTTACATTACATTATATGCATAATTACTCGATTGTTTTAATGTTTTAGGTACCGTTCATTGCTTGATTATGAATTGTTGACAGACATTCAAAGGTGTGCAGCTATTTTTCAGTAAATGCACCGCATTGCAGTTCCTTTTCACATTGTGACCACATTAACACCTCATATGTACATCACTTTTCTATATTTTTTCCAAAATTCAATAGCATGTTGTAAATTATTCCTCACACGTGTTCTGAAAAACTACGAATATTTTTCGTAATTATCATCAAAGAGTGTTTGGAATAAACCGTTGAATCAGCCAACAACCAAATAAATGTTTAAAATGACACTTGACTGTGTAATGCTAAAGCAGAGATCTGAAATGGACTGGTAATGCATGCGACAAACATTGTGTATTTGAAACTATATTAGGGAAGTTTATTCAAAAGATCTTTAATGAACTGAAATCATTCCACCTTCATTTTCAAAATTAGTGTTATAGATCGAAAATACAATATTTTCATCACATGCAAAGATGGCCACATTAACCATAACATAACTTAAAGTTATAATCTACCCAAAAGTGTCATAGCTTACTCACCCTCAAAACTGCATTACTTAATTTCTTCTGCTAACCACAAAATAAGATATTTTGCGAAATGTTGGAAACCAAACAGATTATAGAGACAAAAAAATAAAATAAAAATGCACTTTTATGTTTGACAGAAGAAAGTCATACAGGTTTAAATGACATAAGGGTGAGTTTAATTGACGATATAATTGAGTAAATGACAGAATATTCATTTTTGGGTAAATTATCCCTTTAAGAACAACAAAATCGATTATACAGAAAACATTGACTACAAAAGGAAGGTTCTAGTAACAGTGTAACGTTTAATAGGAAACAAGTTCAGTCAGGATTTATGGCCTTCCAACAATTTAAAAGTCAAAATAACTCTGTAAGGTTGCAAGCTGCCTTTTTTTGTCATTGATTGTTCAGGTCAGCACTATGTTTGCGCTGATGTGACCTGAGATGATCCATTCGTTTGAAGCTCAGTCCACAGATACCACAGCAATACGGTCTTTCTCCTGTATGGGTGCGTTGATGGACTTTCAAGATGTCGGCCCGGGTAAAGCTTTTACTGCACATAGTGCACTTGTGTGGTTTCTCCTGCGTGTGAATGCGTTGATGCAGCTTGAGATTCCACAGTCGGCTGAATTTGTTCCCACAAAGCGTGCAGGTGTAGGGTTTGTCTCCGGTCTGGCTGCATCGGTGCCTACGCAGATCACTGAAGGAGGAGTAACCTTTTCCACAGTGGCTGCACAAGTGGAGACCGTCCCGCTGGTGGACACGCTGGTGGACTTTTAGGTTGCAGGCCTGAGTGAACTTCTTACCGCACTGGTTACAAGTGTATCCGGCATTTGAACCGACTCGATGGGAAACTGGGTAGCTTTTCACAGAAGCCCTGCTTTCACCTGATGCTTGTCCAACATTAGACTTCATATTCACTGCATGTCCCTTATAAAGTGCACCACTGGCTGTGTCCCCAGCGTAAAGTGTGTGTCCTCTATGTCCAGAACTTTCTCCAATCCCACTACGAACTTCTGTGATGGCACTCATGTCTTGCAAGTGGCCATCTGCATTAATAAGTAAACAGTGCATGTTTCTATCCAAGTCTTCTGTCTCAGGGTTGACTTGTCCTGGTAAAGATCCTCTGTTTCCTCTCTTACTCCTAATGGAAGAGCTGTGACGTCTCCCACCTTCCTCAGCTATGTCCAGGTTCTTTTGATCAGTCCCAACTGCAACCGATACTGCATGATACAATGTGTCTTGAGTTTTTTCTCCAAGACCATCCAGGTCTCCCATGTTCAGTTCATGTACACTGTAGCTTGCTAGCTCTTCTGCATCGTAACGTGTTCGGTATGGCAAGCCCTGACCATCTACGATATTCGCGTAAGTCTCACTGTCAGCAGTCTGATCAAGTCCGGAGCCCCAGTCTTCCTGAATCTGTTGCAGCTCTTGCTCACTGTAACTGTGAGCTGAGAAATCCGTTGTCTCTACTCCTGGTAAACAAAACATGGACAAATTTTAAACATCAAACACAGTCGATGTCAGAGGGTTGTTTAAATCAGATGTTTAAAAGGAATCAGATCAGATTTAAATCAGATGTTTAAAAAGATAGTCCACCAAAAAAATTTTATTCTGTCATCAGTTACTCATTTTCATGTCATTCCAAACCCTTAAGACTTTTGATCATCTTCGAAACACAGATGAAGATATTATTAATGAAATCGGAGAGATTTCTGTCCCTCCATTTAAAGTCTTTTCATACAAAACTCTTGACAGTTAAAAAAATTCATAGAGATAAATCCAAATGAATCAAATGGTTTAATCCAAGTCCTCTGAAGAGACATGATCACTTTATATGATGAACTGATTTAATTTTAGCATTTAATCGCATAGAAATAGAGCACGCAACTATGGTAAAGAGCAGCTCAACCGTACTTGACAGTACAACAAACATCCCTGCTTCTTGTGAGAGCTCAAATATGCTGGTGTAGCAAGCAAGAATGAACCTCATTACTTCTCGTGCATCAAGCAAAAATATTTACCAAATTTGAGTGCTCTATGTACATTCGCTGATCAAAGTTCATACTGTATGTGAATAAAAGCTTGATTTAAACCTGTTCATCATATAAATATCATTTAAATGACATAAATTATGTTCATCATGTTCTTTCACTAGACTTGGTTTAAGCTGCTCGATTCATATGCAAATATTTTGTGATCTCTTTATGAACTGTCAAGAGTTTTGGATGAATAGACTTTTAATGGAGGGACAGAAACCTCTCAGATTTCATGAAATATATCTTTATTTGCATTCCAAAGATTGAAACGACATGAGAGATGACAGAATTTTAATTTATGTGTGAACCATCACTTTAAATCACACCTTCAGTATCCAGTGTCCACCCATCCTGAAGCTCCTTATTACCGGCCTCCTCTTTCAGTATGCAGTCCAGTTTCCTGTCATCTGCACCAGCAGACTACAGAGAGCAAATAGACAGAATGTGCACAGAACGTTAAAGTTGTGAAGAGACTGATGTAGCGATAGACCTTTTCTTCCATGTTTTGATGTACATCGTAGTGAAATTTATTAATCGAACAAGAAAAAAAACTGGGGGATTCTATCATCAGTTGATGATTTGATGGGGGCAGATCTGAAAGCAAGCATGCAGTCGACTGTAACAAAGTGGTGGGGTTTAAGCCGACTAAATTAATGGAGACATCCAGCATACGTCACCAGAAAGAAGTCTGTCATATCATCAGAAGAAGTCATGACATTTAACTTAAAAGGTTAGTTCACCAAAAAAATGAAAATTTTGTCATTAGTCATCTGTCATTTGTCAAGTATTCCAAACCCGTATGACCTTCTTCAGAACACAAGCTATTTTTGATCAAATCCAAGAAGTTTCTGATCGCTCATTGACAGCAAAATAATTACCACTTTCAATGTCCAGAGAGGTAGCAAAGACATGATTAAAATGGTCCACTTGACTACAGTGGTTCAACCTTAATATTATGAAGCAATGAGAATACCTTCTGTGTGCAAAAACAAACAAAAAAAATGACTTTATTCAACCATATCTTCTCTTCCGTGCCAGTCTCCTATGCAGTTGAAGTAGTAAACAGTGCAGCGCTTCCGGGTTCTACATCAGAACGCTGTACATGTTAGCAGGACAACGTATGCGTGTGATGCTGACGCAGAAGCCGGCAAATACTGAGTCGCCGTTTTGATATAACCCGGAAGCGCTGCACTCTGTCTATAATGTGAACAGTGCAGGAGACTAACAGAGAAGTGAATCTTTTTGTTTTTTGGCATTGGCAGAGATAATTAAATTGCTGTCTATGGAGGGGTCAGAGAACTCTCCGATTTCATCAAAAACATCTTAATTTGTGTTCCGAAGATGAACGAAGGTCTTACGAGTTTGCAAAGACATGAGGTTGAGTAATTAATGACAAAACAATTTTCATTTTTGGGTGACCTAACCATTTAAGAATGACAAGGTCATAAAATGTAACATGCAAGGATTAATTGTTTACAATAAAATCAATAACATACATTTACAAAATAGTGAATTTGAAATTTCATCATGACATTAATGCCTTCTTACCTTCATTGCAGTATTTTTTAGGTTTCAAACACAGCCATTGGGAAAAACTGCTGTACAAGCAGCCGATCAAGATTAAAGGTCATCAGAAAAGTGGTTTATACATTGGGCTACTCACCTCTGTTATGTTACTGGGGCTGGTTTGATTTTCTAATCTCTCTTTTTCCATAAGTGTGTCAGTCTCCAACTCACAGCTTCCCCAGATCCCATCTGGAACTCTCTCCTGCTTGAGGCTGTGTTCATTTTCTACATGTGGTCAAGGGTGAATGCAACTGTGAGGGCATTGATTACACAGTCCTTTAAAGGTCTTTAAAGGATCAGAAGAAAAATGTCATATGGTCTGGAATGACATCAGGTCTTTAAACTATTACTTTATATTATATAAGGGGTCAATTTGATCCACCTGGATTTTTGAGTTCGAGAAAACCTATGGTTAACCAGTTTTTCTTTAAGTTTCTCCTCATTAGGTTTATTATTATTAGGTTATTCTCCTTAGGTTCAGGAACATTTCTGCAAAGTGTCAACACTGATGTGCTTTGGAATGTGCGTACAAAATTTCTATTTCGATTATGATCTTTTTGGGTCAATTAAAGGCTGCTGCACAGACCCCAAATAAAAACATTTGACATGCATTTTGCTATGTCAGTTTCTCAACTATCCTATTATTATTTATGTATGTATATTTAAGAGTATGTATATTTAAGAAACTTACTCTGCATTGAAGTTGTACATTTTTATCAGTTCATGCATGTTCCCATCAATGGGAATCAAATCCAAGATCTTTGCATTGCCATGATTTACTGCTCTACTAATTCTGTTAAAAATGTTAAGTTTAAAAAAAAAAAAGTAAGATAGATGCAATACTATTCATAATATTCAGTTCATTGCTAAAAATATCACATTGTCATGTTTTAAAAATAAATAAGTAAACCACACTCCAGCTATTATGTATACAGTGGGTACGGAAAGTATTCAGACCCCTTAAATTTTTCACTCTTTGTTATATTTCAGCCATTTGCTAAATTCACTTAAGTTTAAGTTGCATTTTTTCCCTCATTAATGTTCACACAGCACCCCATATTGACAGAAAAACACAGAATTCTTGACTTTTTGCAGATTTATTAAAAAAGGAAAACTGAAATATCACATGGTACTAAGTATTCAGACCCTTTGCTGTGACACTCATATATAACTCAGGTGCTGTCCATTTCTTCTGATAATCCTTGACATGGTTCTACACCTTCATTTGAGTCCAGCTGTGTTTGATTATACTGATTGGACTTGATTAGGAAAGCCACACACCTGTCTATATAAGACCTTACAGCTCACAGAGCATGTCAGAGCAAATGAGAATCATGAGGTCAAAGGAACTGCCTGAAGAGCTCAGAGACAGAATTGTGGCAAGGCACAGATCTGGCCAAGGTTACAAAAAAATTTCTGCTGCGCGTAAGGTTCCTGAGAGCACAGTGGCCTCCATAATCCTTAAATGGTATTAGATCAAAAGGATGTTTCTACTAAAATAGTGAGCAAACGGTCTGAATACTTAGGACCATGCGATTTTTCAGTTTTTCTTTTTTAATAAATCTGCAAAAATGTCAAGAATTCTGTGTTTTTCTGTCAATATGGGGTGTTGTGTGTACATTAATGAGGAAAAAAATGAACTTAAATGATTTTAGCAAATGGCTGCAATATAATAGAGTGAAAAATTTAAGGGGGTCTGAATAGTTTCCGTACCCACTGTATACTCCACTTCGAAATGTATTGTGTATATTTGTTTATATTGTACTGCATAAATCCTGTGTGTATATTTGTACATTCTGTATTGTGTATATTTGTATTTTGTGTACTGTATATTTATTTGTAGTTTGTATATTTTTGTCTATTTATGTAATGTCATGCCCTATAACTGTACAGTTCGGAGCATGTACCAAAGACTTTCACCTATCACTACACTTCAGTGCTTTGGCTTAAAGGTGACTTGATTTGATTATTGTTTTGTTATGTGTGACAAGTGTTAATGTTAAAGGTTTGCTGTTTTTACCAGATTATTATTATTTTTTTCATAGTGTGTTTTTAGGTCACTTGATTGACTATCAAATATGATATTCCTACAGATTATAAAATGTCCTTTTTGTAGAACATTTCAAATAGTAACAACACTGTGTGGGGGTTGAATTGTGATTGTGAACAAACCTGATTCTTCTCGTTCCTCGTTACCGACACGAGCTTTGTCACACTCTGCACACCTCAATCTCCTGACGCTCATCTCCTGATTTTTCCTTCTGCACTCGCTCCACTGCAGCCTCTTCTTCAGAGTCTCCACCTGCTCTCGACTGCGGGACACTTCCTTCACAAAACTGTCCTCCACGAGCCGGGTGATCTCAAACATGGCAGCTTTGAAAACGGTCTCCATGACCCCGGACAACTGTGACTGAAACGAGTGTATGGCTTCGGACATATTGACGAGAATGTGGATGAGAAAAACCTACTTCCGTTTATTATAAACAAACAAGCCAACAATTTATCCTCCAGCTCCTCATTAGACGTTTCAACCAAACTGTAATATCATACCGTTGGTGTTCAACCGTTTCATTGTTTTTAATTCAACACTTCTTTTAGTTTAGTCAAATTTGTAGTCCATACACTTGCAAGCAAAGGCTAGCGATGAATGGTCTTGTGCTAGCTACTGTTTACGCTAACACCCGTTTATTGCACTCGTCTCAGATTTAAACACTGCAACATAAACGATTCGCTGAGAATCAATGCTGCTCCAGCTAGGAACATTTTCTCCCCCAACAGTGGAGAAGTGTGGGACTGACTGGAATTACTTCCTGAAGCAAACATACGGAGGAAGTAGGGGACAAATTTAAAGGGACAGTACACCGGAAATAAAAAAAAAAAAAAAAAAAAGAAGTGTGTCCTCATTTACTGTTTAATTTTACTCAAAAACATTTACTCCTCTTCACGTAGTTGCAAACCTGCTTTAATTTCTTCCGGAAAAGTAGATATTTGTCAGAATGACCATTCACCTTCAGGTCACATACATCCTTTGGCGTTAAAATGAAATTGAATAGTGATTGAGTCAAAGTGAGGCCACGTTAGTGAAATTTCCCAGGGGAAAAGTCTGCTGTCTGTTGTCAACCCTCCTAATGCATTAAAAAAAATCTTTATACACCTTTTGTATTCTGGGTCGGCTTGGACCCGGTGGAACATAAGCTTATAAAACAGTCGTAACTTAATATTTTTCAAATGAATCCATACTGTAGACCTATTTAATCAGTGACTTCTCATTGAGTGAATCCACAAAAGTTTTGAATTTTACCATGTTTTTACCATGCTATTACTTTATTTATCCCATTTTTATTATCATATTTTTTATGAAATTTCAAATTTTGCAAGAAAAATAGGCTACAGCAAAAACCAGTGCTGATAATATTGTTATTAATTCATGATTCGCTTTTTTTGAATATCATGAGATATAATTAGAATTTATATGAACATATAATATGAGAATTACCAGTATGAACTCATTGACTTCAATGGATTTAGTTAAATTCATTTGAAACTTCCAAATCATGACTGCTTAAGTCTAAATTTATGAAACCTACATTATTCTTTTTCTAACAAAACAACATCATTATTACTCTGAAATGTTATCAAATAAAATGTATTCATTTTACTTGCACAAACTTTTACTTTCATATGAAAAAATGATGATGATGATGATGATTAACAGTTTGAATTTCCTTTTCATGATGCAATGGTTAATCAAAATGGTGGCAGCAAAGTGAAATATGGATTTATTTATTTTTTTTCCCAAATGCTCTTTCCTTTTACAAATTCTTTACGTCTACAAAAACATTAAGTGTAGATAGTCTCTAGCTGTTGTGGCGTGATGTGACACGTCAACGGTTGTGTAGACACGGTGTAACAGTTTAGTTTAAATTTTAAAATTATAGTTATATCTCCAACATTTTTGTGAAAAAAATCTAAAACAAATAAATGATGTGTATTTTGACACATCTTACTGTTAATCTTAATACACATAATTTTCATCTTCATACTAAAAATCATTTTTATGTACCTCTTCCGGGTCGAGATGGAGCCGAATGCAGTAATTATTAGTAGTGTAGCGGTATAATATGTAAAATTTTTACATTAAAATATCCAAAAACCACTTGCACAGTGTTATATATTTCGTTCAGCTGTGTACTTACTTTATCCTAAATGTTTCCAAGAATTTGTAAATTCAGAGAAAATCACAATTTTAAATAGTGCTCCGTCCCTCTCTTGCCACTTGCGCCTGTCAATGACGTAATATCTGCGTTATCCCTGGTTTCCGCTTGTACTGCATAGTAACCATGGCAACAGACACGGACAGCTGCGTAACGGCTAGCGGCACACTGCTGTTGTTTCGTTCAAACATTATGGACCATGGCAAGCAAACTTTGGGACATAAGGAGAAATAAAACGAGGATCAATATCGGCGCGGTGTTTCCGAGATGGCGAGAGCTTTGCGACAAACTTTGACTTGACAGAGACTGCGCTCTTGCACATTATTAGACGAGGTAAGCAACTGTAGGATACATAAGACTAATCAATGTTATAAAGCTCAACATGACGAAGTGTTAGAATATCATCAGTATGATAATCTAATGTTGATCTAGCTTACTGTTAAGTCTATTACAGCCAAGAAACTAATATTAAACATTACAACTTTCAACACACTCAAATACAGTTTAGTATGATAGTGTAACGTTAGACCAAGTGAAACAGCGTTGCGTTACCTCACAGTTTAATTCATCAAATAAACTGACCTGTATGAATAGTATTTCAGCACTTATGATTAGTTCAGTAAAATGAGATGTCCTCATTTCTTAATATCCCCAGGGACTCACGTGTGCCACTGATATCTGTCTCTCATTAGTAATCACATCCGCAATTCTCGGCCACGTCCTGCTTCATACCACAGTCATGTTAAAAACATGCATTCATTCCATGATTCCATATTCACTGCGTCATCAAACTACGCCTTTGTTATTGTTTGAATTGTTTAGCGACCCCTAGTGGACAAAAAAACTACATAGTGCAGCTTTAACCAAGCAGTTTTCTGTTGTTAAATGCAGCAATTCGCTTGACCAACTTGAACCTATTGCAAAATCTGCATTGGGAACTCTAATATGGGATTATTTTCACAGGCAAAAAATGTCACCGGACCTTCATTCTGCACAGAATGGCTTCTTCCCCTTTGTAGATAAAGGCAAATGTCGGTCCGGTAGACTTTAGCTCCAGCCCTGATAAAAAAATAATAATAATAATTTAAAAAAAATAAAATCTCAGCTGCCTATAGCCTTTAACAATCCTGAAGTCACTTGAGTGCAAGCAAACTTCCACGGGGGTCCAAATAAGTCTTAAAATCCTTTAAATCATTTAGTTATTGCATTAATTTCCTAATCTGAAAAAAACTTAAAAATTAAGATTTACAACATTAAACTGACATTTTAAAATATGCAATTTAAAATTAAATTTACTTGTGAAACTTCACATATCAAGTAGTTTACTTAAAAAATAAAATGCATTTTTTACTCGTTGATTCATAGACTTGACCACTTAAGATGATACTGAACTTTGGAAAAAATAAGAAATAATTAATATGAAGATGTCCTTTTTGTCCTCTTTCTTTTGAAGAAACCTACATGCAATGCTCAGTGCTTCATGTGTCACAGAGTCTTTCCAAAAGCAGACCGCAAACCTTTTCTGCAGTCTATAAATAGGCTACAACTTTTTATCATTCAGTGCGGAAGTATACCGCCCTCCACTGAACGTGTTATCCTCGTTAACTGTCACAGGAACTATAACGTCTGCTCCATAAAATTGAAGTAATCCGAGTCGGGCCATGCCGGATGCGAGCCCTGAAGACTATGACGGGTTTCAGACCCAGTTCACACACATAATGGAAACAATATTACAGACCGCTGTCAGAGAAGCGACAAAACTTTATGAGGGCACTTTACATCGCTTGAAAGCGGAATTGGTGCAGCTGAGACAAGAGAATGTCAACACGAAGACAGGTGATTCATCCAGCCAATATGCAAAGATATTCCCTGAATCTGGGAGTCAGAGGATCGCCGTTACCCCTGAACATCGTGATATTGGGGTGCAGTGTGGTAGGTCTTATTCTTTTAACAGTGTGTCTGGCTTATGGCGTTCAATAAACACTTCCTGGAAAATTATAACGACTTTTAACGGCTTAGATGAAGTCAGATAAACGCATAAAAGCCAAAATGTCTTACTTTTTAACTCTTTATGGAATTACCTTATATAATAGGCTAGTTCTCATAATCATTTGTAATGTTTGCCTTGCTAAAAATAAAATCTAGGGGAAAAAAACTAGACTAAGATGGTCTTAGAAAGGATTTTGGTCACTTTTCTACTGGTTAGGGTTTTGTTTCAACAGGGTTAGCTACAGTTACTTTTTTGATGGTCTTATTTTCATTTGTCAGAAAAGCCCATTTTGGTTGACCGGGGATGCAGCCCTTCACAATTTATAGGACAACATGTTAGTGTGGGAGACATTACGAGTGATAAACTCACAGATCTTTGTGCCAGCGAGGATGGGAGCAGACAGCTTGCATTGCTCCTCATCAAACAAGAGGTAAGAGATGACAGGTCAAACAATAGAAGAATTAATGTTTACTCATTCTGGTTATCTTCTCCCTCCTTCCTTCCTTTCTTCCTTTCTCCCATTTTCTGTTTTGCATATCAAATAAATTTCACACAGAGTGAATACATTATACATTATGATTTTATGTTCTGTATCTTCAGCCTAAAGAAACTGAATGCGACAACTATGCACCAGGATATTTTCTACTGAAGCAAGAAGGTGCTGAACCAATACTGGTGCGCAGAGAGCCAAATAAGGACACCATGGAAAGGGGTATAAGAGTCATTCACAAATTTGACCAAAAAATGAGATAATATTCTCATATGATATATGCAGTTCTCTCATATTTTGAGAAAAGAAAAAAAAGGGTATTCATTATTAGGACCTTAATGCAAGTACACAACGCAGACACAAGTGCTTGGTTTAATATACAGTTACTCATTAACAGCAATTGATAAAACAGAATAAAACACAATAAACTTCATTATACCCATTTTAAAATTTGAATGAAATTGATTTTTTTAAATGTTCCATTTAATTATAATTACATAATATCACAAATACACTGTTCCAAATTATTATGCAAGTGACATATCAGTAGGATTTTAGTACAATAGACTTTCAGATTTGAGTTTTTCAAAGAAAGTGTTTGTTTGTTTTATTTGTCATATATGTGTCTTAGATAACTGGTTTCGATCTCAGACAGATTTTTAAGTAGTTTGTCAGGTCATCCAGATCACCTAACCTACTTAAAAAAGGTTGTTCCAT
This sequence comes from Zacco platypus, assembly GCA_038088235.1. NCBI lineage: Eukaryota > Metazoa > Chordata > Actinopteri > Cypriniformes > Xenocyprididae > Zacco > Zacco platypus. Next base: position 30,524,127 of record CM076084.1, on the reverse strand, counting down.
ATTATTAAGCAAGTCACAGTTCTGGAGTCCCAAGAACCTCTCTATGCAGGCAGACAGTTGTGCATAAAGCTGATAAGAGAAATGTTGCTATTTACCTGTTTTATATATATATACAGTTGTGTTCAAAATTATTCAACCCCCACTGAAATTGATTGTTTTGGCCGGTTTGACATTGATTTTGATCATTCAGTCATCCTGCTTACAATTAAATCAAAGAGGCACGTGTAGGTCAGACAAATATAACATAACATTTATAATGAAATAACCACAAATGTCTTTTCTCTGCTCACATCATTATCAGTTTTATTCAACCCCCAAGTGACATTCAATCTTAATACTTAGTACAACATCCTTTTACAGTTATAACAGCTTTTAAACGTGAAGCATAGCTTGACACAAGTGTCTTGCAGCGAGCTACGGGTATCTTCGCCCATTCATCATGGGCAAAAGCCTCCAGTTCAGTCACATTCTTAGGCTTGCGCACTGCAACTGCTTTCTTTAAGTCCCACCAGAGGTTCTCAATCGGATTTAAGTCTGGTGACTGCGATGGCCATTTCAAAATGTTCCAGCCTTTAATCTGCAACCATGCTCTAGTGGACTTGGAGGTATACTTGGGATCATTGTCCTGTTGAAAGGTCCAACGTCTCCCAAGCCTCAGGTTTGTGACGGACTGCATCACATTGTCCTCCAATATCTCCTGGTACTGAAGAGAATTCATGGTACCTTGCACACGCTGAAGCTTCCCAGTACCTGCAGAAGCAAAACAGCCCCAAAGCATGATTGACCCCCCGCCATGCTTCACAGTAGGCAAGGTGTTCTTTTCTTCATAGGCCTTGTTCTTCCTCCTCCAAACATAGCGTTGATCCATGGGCCCAAACAGTTCTAATTTTGTTTCATCAGTCCACAGAACACTATCCCAAAACTTCTGTGGTTTGTCCACATGACTTTTGGCATACTGCAGTCGACTCTTCTTATTCTTTGGAGACAGCAAGGGGGTGCGCCTGGGAGTTCTGGCATGGAGGCCTTCATTACGCAGGGTGCACCGTATTGTCTGAGCAGAAACTTCAGTACCTACATCTGACAAATCTTTTCTCAGTTCCTCAGCAGTCACACGGGGACTTTTCTCCACTCTACGCTTCAGGTAGCGCACAGCAGTCGAAGTCAGCATCTTCTTTCTGCCACGACCAGGTAGCGTTTCAACAGTGCCCTTTGCCTTGAATTTGCGAATGATGCTTCCTATGGTGTCTCTTGGTATGTTTAACATCTTTGCAATCTTCTTATAGCCATTGCCCTTCCTGTGAAGAGTAATCACCTCTTCTCTTGTCTTCCTGGACCATTCTCTTGACTTCACCATGTTTGTAACCACACCAGTAAATGTCTAGAAGGAGCTGAGTATCACAGTCATTTTAAAGCTGCCTAATTGGTGCTTATTAGGCTTTATTGCTGCTCCCTGACATCCACAGGTGCTTTCAATACCTGATTGAAAACACTTCAATGGACCTCTGTTCTTCAGAGTGGTAGTCTTTAAGGGGTTGAATAATTGTGTCAATGAAGAATTCACAAAAGAAACATTTACTACTGTATTACAAAACCAATTGATGTCATTTTAGTTGCATATGCTTCTTTAAGAAGTCCTTGTAGGATTTCATTCTGAATTCAATTACAAATGTACTCTAAATTCTCTAAAACCATTTACAGCATTGGGGGGTTGAATAATTTTGAACACAACTGTATATTAGGGGTGGCACGGTTCACAAAACCCACGGTTCAGTTCGTATCACGGTTTTAGGGTCACGGTTTTCGGTTCTGTACGGTTCTTGTTGTTATTTTTTCTTTTAATCTTTAACACTCCAGAAATTTCCTTCAGCGTATGATATATAGCTTATTAGCTTAATTATCCACAATTTAGGATACAGTATTAACATTTTTGTAATGTAATCATGCACTAACTGAATTTGACTTGACTTTAAGCACATTATTGGGACCATCTCTGAGTAAAAGCTGGGTGAGATTTTGATACAGCCAGAGAGAAGACATTGATGATGACATGCTTTTCGTTTGTTTGGCATAAAAAAGAGCATGTGTATTGTTATCTCTACAGGAACGTGTGCCTTTTTAGCACACAAAGATTGAAATTAACTTGCATTTATCAAACTGCCAACTTCAGTGTAGCTCTTACAAAAAAAATATTTTAAACGACAAAGAGAGGAACTTTAAAGCTCTGTCTTTTAAACAAGTCAAAATACTTTAAAGATAAATATATAATATAATGTAATAACATAAACATCTCCAATGCTTTAGTTATGGCTATTGCTTGGTCCGACTTATCACTGAGAGGTTGCTTAAATGCTGCGGACAGTAGAAGTTGTTTCCTAACCGGCTCTCTCCTGTTTGTGCTTATCGACACATTGGCTGTGATGTCTTCTCAAATGAACTGTCATATTAGAAGTGTTTCCATTAGCATATTGAATGCATTTTGCACAATGTTTGCACACAGTCGCAGTTCTATCTACTGTTTTATTTCCGTTGTCATCGTAAGTAACATGAAATCCAAAATGTTCCCACACACCGGATTTGAACGACACGGGCGCATCCGCCAACTCCGGGCAGCCTTCATTAGGGGCCGTTCACATATCGCGCCTAAAAAAGCGTGGAAAGCGCGGCCGCGTTGCTTCCATTTTGAGCGCGCTTGCCGCGCGCCTACATAGGAAATAATGAATATGCGCGATATGTGAACGGCCCCTTACTCCACTTTAACTATCTATATGTATGTTCGCGCGAAACTGTCTGAATACGGGGCTACATTGCGCATGCGTCGAACCGTGCAACGCACACACGAACTGAACCGAGACAATTGAACCGTACGGTTCGAACGGTTTTTCATGTACCGTGCCACCCGTAATATATATATATATATTGTTCTCCTTATGTTAATTTCTTGTATCTTCACCTCTCTGTATTCACAGTTGTGATCCCTCCATCATTTCAAACAATCACCAGGCACCATAGCAACATTAGAGGAAAGTCTCCACCAGCAGTGATTCCTTCCTCCTGTAGTCACAGAGTGGATTCCTGTGGTCACAAACCCAATCAGACTATACAACCCACCCAAGGTACATCTGAAAGAACATCGGAAAACAGTGAAGGCTTGTCTTCTCAAAACAAAAGACAAAATGCCATTGCACCAGCACAGACATCCACTACTTCAGTACTTGCCAATTCGACCCAGACTCCTGCTCCTACTGTTAACTTGTCAGTGCCAATGATCGAGCTGTCTGGTGCTCCATCAATTCCTCAAGTCAAGTCAACAGCATCATCAGTTCCCCAGCGACCAAACCCAAATCCTCAAACATCAAACCAGACAGTAGACTCTCAGAAAGAGGGGTCAAATATCTGTCATCCACTTCAAAACACCTTCCATTCCCCTGTTCCTCCAAGCAAAGTCTTAGTAACAGAGTCTCATTCCTCCAAACAATGGCCTCAGGCCTTGGTTACAAATACAGAGAAAATTACAACCATTGCCTTCTTAAACAAACCCCCTGAGCCATTAACCCAGTCTCAAGTTATACAATCAGCATTCTTTCCACCACAAACCTTCAAAACACCAGACCAAGAGGGTCATGTTTCTGTCACACCAAATACACCTTCAGCAGTCCAGGATTGGATTCCCTCAACTAATCTTGTTCCACCTCAAACCCAAGTTTTTGCAACACCACAGGTAATACCAACACATTCTGCGACTTCAAGTCCATCATTCCAGTTCCCTTTGGTGCTTCCACACAATCTGACTCAACCGACACCACCTTCTTACCTTCCAACGCATGTTCCATTTTCTTCTCCCCACCTTCCAGTTCATGCAGTTCAGGGATCTGTCTCCCTAAACCCACCTCAACCTCCACTTACACATTCTCAATATCCAACACAATCCAATCAGTTCTCGTCTTCTTCAGACCAGATGTTTCCTCCATCCGATAATACGGCAAGTTTGCTTGAGTCTCTTGATACTTTGCATTTGCACTCATCCATTGTGATGACCCCACAAGAGGCCCCGGAGCAGGCACCGATGCACGATTTTCAACCATCTGGACAACTTGCGCCTCTGCTAACACTTAAGGAGCAACAAGCTGCCGCTTCCGCTAACATTGTTTTAGGTAGAGTGCAAGTTCTATCGTCCGAGACCTCTATGTCTCCTGTTGACAACTTTGAAGAAGACGTACCGCTTTCCCCATGTTTTAGTGCAGAAACCACAGATAGAAAGGATAAAGACCTTTCAGAAGATGAAGATGCTCCCACACTCCAGTCTAGACTAAGAAAACAAAGAAAGATGTTCTCCAAATCCAGACAAATAGAATCTGCAGGTGAAGGCTGCACAGTCAAGGTCAATGAAAAGAGGGTGGATTGGGTGCAGAACAACTTGATTAGTGAAACACCACATTCTGGCTCCAATCATGAAAGTCAAGCCTTACCAAAACCTTCGAGTAAAACACTGCAGAAAAATACTGAGTGTCCTGAGTGTGGAAGGGTCCTCAGCAACGCATCTGCCTTGGAGAACCACATGAGACTTCATACAGGAGAGAGACCTTATACCTGCTCCCAGTGTGGAAAGGCGTTCCCTAGTGTACGAGGCCTTAACCGGCACGTAAAGGTCCATGCAGAGGAGAAACGGTATCAGTGTGAAGAGTGTGGGAAGAGTTTTGTCTACCACTTTACGCTTACTAAACATCAGCTCATTCACTCTGGAGAAAGGCCATTTCCTTGTAAAGTTTGTGGAAAGAGGTTTTTGGCCAAGGCAGACCGGTCTACCCATATGCGAATGCACACCGGGGAGAAGCCCTTCTCGTGCACGCTGTGTGGGAAGAAGTTTAAACATAGAGTTGCTCTGAATATGCACATGCAGGGGCATAGAGGAGAGAAACGCTATATTTGCCCCCACTGTGAAAAAGGATTTGTGGATCTAGGCAACTTTAAAAGACACAAGCTCATCCACACAGGGGAAAGGCCATTTGAGTGCAAGGAATGTGGGAAACGTTTCACTCAGTCAGCCCATCTCAAGAAACATGTCAACACACAACATGTTACATGAAGTAATTGGATTGTTTAACAATGCATTCAGTTGATCTACTGTTGATAAATATTGTTACAGAAAATATAATGGTATTAGGTCTGATTGCAAATTAATTTATGGAGATGCTGTTTTTGTTGAGAAAAGTAAATAAAAGTATATATTTTTATATTTTAACTGCTTTACTGCATCAATTGTGTACAGTGCTTTAACTGTTAATGTTTCTTAAATGTGATTATTTTTATATTCATTTCTCAATGTGAAACTACCAAGTGATTCTTGGATTTATTTAGTACTTTTATATTGTCCATCCTACTATATATATATATATATATATATATATATATATATATATATATATATATATATATACAAACAGCTCAAATTGAAACCTAATGAAGTTACTTTTTTAATTTTGTAATTGTATGTGAGTCACAGCCTACTTTTTGCAAAACAGATTTGTGTCCTAAAATTGATAATCTAATAAAAATGATTAAGTTTGTTTGCTCCACAGTTTCTCTTGAAATTGTACATATGAATGTAGTATGATGTAGACAAGAAAGAAAATTTTTGCAAATCATATCAACCACTGGGTGGCGGTGTAATGTTATCATAGTGTTGATATTGATATTTAGATAGTCTAAAACGCTATTCACAAACCTCAAGATTGAAATAACTGCACGTATCGGAAGTGAGATACAAAACGGGAACTGAAACGTACAAAAAAGAAATAACTAAATGGTTGTCAGCGTCACTTAAAAATACGCTTGTGGTCAGAAGACAAGTGTCTGAGTCCGTGTGTGTATGAAGGAGCAATAAATGTCTCGTGGGCTTCCGCAAAATATAATTATCATCTAATAGCCTAATAACAGCACGCGTGTCATGTGTGTGTGGAAATTGGAAAAAAATAACCTGTTGACCTTATTCAGAGCAGCGCCATGACAGTATGAATGCGGGGCTGTGAGGGATAGACTTCCGTGTTTTCAATAAAATCCGCTGAAAAAAGATGTATAAAGCTCCTCCTAGATCACTTAGAATCTACAGCTCATGTTTTTTGTCTACTAAAATTTCTTGGAAAGATATTTTTGCAGTGTTTCGTCTGCAGAACAATACAAAAACAGATTAAACAACAGTACAACCCGAGATGGATGTCAATCATCAGCCGCTTTCATTCCCGTTAAAAATCAAAGATGGCAGACAGGGACTAAAAATTACAATCGCACCTTGAACAGAGTAGCCTTGTGGGAATCTAGTGGGAGCAGGTCGGGGGAAAACAGTCCCCTGCAGACCTCTAGCACAATGTACTGTATGTTAATATGAAGCAAGCATCCGTATTGATTTTTCACATGTGTTTTACTTGTGTTTTAAATTAAGCATTTTGTGTTTTAGGGTTACACAGGATTACAACTAACAGATAATTTCCTGGCAAATTACCAGTAGCCTACATTTCTGTTTTCTACAGTTTTTTTTCTTACAGTGTACCTAACTGAACAACAAATATAGGTATAAGCTAATAACATGCTATATCATAAATGAACAATAGGCCTATCACTGAACAACTGCAACTATCAACTTCATTCATATATGATGTGGCTTCTTTCTTCTACTCTCTCCAGAGTGATGTGCTGCTTGGCTGGCTAGCTGTTCAATGGTTTCGTCTTTTTGTGTAATTTAGATGAAAATATGTGCCTTTTTTATGGTTTGAGTTACTTTTCAAAAATTGTTCGAAGTTGACAAATACATTTTAAAAAAGCTAAATTTGTTGCTAGGTGCTTTTGAAAAAAAAAAGTTGCTAGGGTAGTCTGAAAACTTGCTAAATCAAGCAACAAAATTAACTAAGTTGGCAACAAGGTACCAACATATTAACCCATAGCGCCCTTTAATCGCCCTTTACAGTCCGACCCTCCCAAGTGCTGCCTCTGCGTGCATGGGCACGACCCAGGCAAAAGACACACAACTAGTGGCCATCGAAGGTTTGATTGACTCTGCGTAGGAAATTGCGAGCGTGCTTGAACGTCTTTGGCCAGTGTTACTGGCATGATTCAATAAGGCTTCAGTAGGATTGGAGGAAGTGACCGAATTGAAAGGGAACTGAGTTTGAACTATTTTAAGTTTGCTTTATGAAACAGAATCCACTAACAATAAGTCTGACTAACCAAAATAAGCCTGGCTTGTATTCTGTTCTTGTTTTATAGAACAGGCTTCAGGTGTGTGTTCACAGTGTGTGTGTGTGTGTGTGTGTGTTTTGCTCAATACTCAATGCTGTGTGTGTGTGTGTGTGTGTGTGTGTGCATGTGGAAGGGTGAAATGCAGAGCCCAGAGTATGGGACACCATACTTGTAAAATTAGATTTATATTCAAAATGTATGTTACCTAATAACATGGTTACACAAAATATACTAAAATAAAAATTTATTTCACTAATTTTGGGCAGAAAAGGGTAATATTGTAGAGTACAAAATGGTGTATGCAAAATGATTCACATTCAGATTTATTCAATTTATTCTTTTGATTAATGCTTTTTATTCATTTCCTTTACTAATTATTCCTTTTTAAGAATCGTGAATTCAGGTCATTGAAAGTTATGTGCTCATTTAATCAATAGTTATTATATTCTTTATGTAAGCATGAGAGACTGTGCTGTATTAAAAATCGAGTACCTTATTGCTATTATAAAATGGTTACCACGCAATACAAGTATTAAAACCAAAAATGTATGTATTAATATGTAACTGTTTTGAAGTAAACTCATTAAATGATATCCTTCCGCTAAAAATAGTTGCTGACAGTGACAGTGACAGTAAATGTCAAAAATATTTTCCTCATCTTGTGAAACTAAAATAAAAACAGAGAATAGGAACTGCACATTCTCATCAGCCTTGTCATTTATTTTAACACCATATGTGATATTTTCTCACACACATACATATGCTTACTTAGCATGAGAAAACATCAGATTTCCATCGAGTTTAAAACAGACAGATCTGGGGCACGTGAAAACATCATTACAGTGTAAATTGATGGACATACAGTACCATACCTGAAACAGAAAACTATTAAATACAGTAGTATTCCCTCTGTGGGCTTCCACACATCAAACGTATCTCCCATATGAGAACACTCTTTGACAGCGGAAAGGGCGTGGCCTCAAAATTAAAGGTGAATGATGCAACATAAAGCCAAAAGGGGTCACTTATAATATATTACCTAAATAATAAAGTTAATTTTGCAGAAATCTATTTTCATCTGTCTTTGACATCTAACTGGTCACAAAGACCTAGCAGTTACACCAACTACGTCATAATGGATAAGTCTGTTTGAGTCTTCATCTGTTAGATACAATACTTGAATTTATTATAAACTATAGAATAAGAGATCTTATTTTTGTTTTTTAATACTTGATAAACATGTTTCAATAATTTTGTATTTTAATAAAATTTTATAGTCCTTATTCAAATTTGATCTCTAACATAATCATTGCTTGTCTGCCTGGATCTCACTGCATCACAATTTTATTTTTACATTATTTTTGCAACATTCATTTGTATTTTGATCATACAAATATTTCACTAAACTAGTATGAATTATGACAACCGTAACTGTCAAATTTAAATCCATGATAATAAGACAAAGACTTTTATGATTTCTGCTTTATAGTTCTTCATGTCAGATGAGTTCACATAAAACTTCAGTCTATTTTTGAAGTTTGTAGGTTCAGAATCATGATTTTTCATTAGTGGTACTGAATAGTTGGAAATACCAAAAATGGAATATTTGGAATGAAATACTTTGCTTTACATTATTTCACAGCTCTGAGAAAGCTTTACAAAAATATTATTTATAGAAGGATAGGATGATTGTGTATTTGGTTGGTGAACTCCATATCATTACAGAGTGAAGGATTCACGTAAAAAAACGTAGAAAAGCAGAGATGCCCACAGAGGGAGGGACACACTGATGAGGCGGGAGCCTGCGCCAGACTTCATGGTGTAACTGCACCTGCCCACATTCCCAACCATGTCAACTGCGGTCAAAGTCACGGAAGTTGAACAACATGACGCCTCATATAGACCCATCACACCGTCTTCCACTCCCTTCTGGGTTAAGTTTCCACTGCCTTGCTGGATGGAAATGCTCTCGATGCCTGTGCCATTATTGTCTGTGATGTTGACAGACAGTTCCCAGTTTGATGAATTGCAAGAGGAGGAGTAGCAAGTACCCTGTACATCGACAATTTTACATTTTGGAGGTGTCAAGTCGGTCACCTGGACAGAACAGTAAAGGATGAGATAAAACAACACCTTACAGTAGAATAACATGGCATATACATAATATAAACAGAATATTTCTAATATATTAACATTTATTTAATTAAAACACAGTAAACAGTAACATTGTGAACTATTATAGCAACTTAAAATAAATTTTAAATTCATTAGAATTAATTCCAGTAATGGCAAAGCTGAATTTTCAGCATCATCCTGTCTTCAGAGTCACATGATACTCTATAAATCATACTAATATGCTGATTTGGTGCTCAAGAAAAATGTATTATTAACATTGAAAACAGTTGCTTAATATTTTTATGGATTCTTAGATGAAAGGTTTAGCAAAGTACAGTATTTATTTGGAATAGTAATCTTTTGTAACAATGTAAAAAAAAAAACATTTGTCACTTTTGATTATTTAATGCTTCATTGCTGAATAAAATCATTTATTTTAAAAATAAATAAATCATACGGACCATAAACTTCACATTTAATTTACACATTTAAAGATTTTCCTATTAATTCTATGTCAAGTAAATAATTTTGGGTTTTGGTGGGTCGAATAAATATAATTGCTTGATATTGAGAACATTTTTGTTTGCTTTTGTACACAAAAATGTTTCACTCAGTGTTGGGTCATCACTATTGCAAAATCAGAACCCATGACTGAAATGGCTCGTGTGGCTTGTGGTTTGTTGAAAAATAACATTTCACATAATATCTGTTAAAAGTCCGTGCCCTGACATAGACTACGTTACCCATAATGCACATGTTCCTTTGTTTGTTTGCATAGTTGCTAGGCGCATCATTCACGGTGCAGAGAATTGCCATCCTTTGTTAATCCTACGCGATTCTTGTGTGTATGAGTGCTGTGTGCGTCCTTAATATGTAAGTATCGCTTTTGTATGAATGGCGCGTTTGATTGCTGAGTTATTAGTCCAGTTGGCGAAGTTGTTATACTCGCGTTATTCCGTGCTATACAGATGTGGTCCATTACGGCGCTCCATATGTGCTCTTAAAGTAGCCATCCACTGTATATACTTTAGTTATTGCCTTACAAATAACTGCAAATATTATATTTAATGTATAATTCGCCTGTTTTTGGTACTTAACACCATTTGGAGATTTATAGCATTTATGCAAGTTCATTTATAGTGTTAGAGCTCCCACTAGTGGATTTTTGGTTGTACTGCGGGCCAGTTCTTTATGCATCTGTATGTAACCATAGCATACATGTTTATTAATATACATTTTATTGTATTTCTGTTTCAGATAACCACACATATACACACACACCTACAAACACACCTAATTTGTCACCTGTAAACCATCATCATCATCTTCATGACTCCTCATTAATAAATCCTCAAACTGCATCATTGGATTTGCCTATTCCTTCTGACCGAGGAAGACTCAGTTGACGAGCAATCCATAATCAGCCGCAGACGCACACGGTCTCTTACAAGTGGTCCTTCGAGCCGGATGTTTATTGGCTGAGTCAACAAGATGGCGACTCCACAAGATGAAGTTCCTCAGGAGAAGAGTCCAAAGCATAGTTCCCGTCCAAGAAGGAGCAGAAAGCTTCCGGGGCATCTGGCGGAGTACGAACATGACCTATCTAATCCAGAGGAGACAGAGTCATCAATCAGCAGCAGTTCAGAGGAATCTGATAAGGAGAAGACGAAAAAGGAGACGAAGAAATGGAAGAGAATGGAGGCAGTTTGGGGCAGTGTACTGAAAACAATGAATGAGATGCAAATCACTATGAAAGAGACCAGTGGTGCATTAACCAAGCGTGTGGAACAACTGGAGAGAGCATGCAAGTCATGCAGTCCTCTACTCAGAGTGATGCTCAACAGCAAGATAGAGCCGCTTCGCTTCCTGCTCTACTCCAAACACCACAGCATAGCAGTGCAGGCATGAGCAGCATCCATACTACTGATCAACTACACGTCCTGGCACCAGCAGTGAGGCAGGACATTGGAACGCCTGTAAACCTGTTCAGGCCAGTAGAACCTACTGAATCTTCACCACTGCGAAATGCAAACCCCATTCTCCATTCAGCACCAACGTCAGCTCCACTACCTTTAAGCCCTATTATTCAACCTACTTCTAATATTCAGCCAGTGCCGCTGTCACCGAACCCTGTAGCTCAACCTGCACAGCAGACAGGCGCAGTGCTAGTACCTCAACCTGCATTTCAGCCCACAGGTCAGTCTGCACCTTGGCCCGCGCCAAAGCCTGCACCACAGCTGAGAATCCCTGTGGCCCATCCAGGTATTCAGCCGGCACCGCTACCTGCTCCGCCCCCCAGAATGAGTTACGTGATTCAGCCTGCTCTACAACCTGTCAATCAAGTAGCACAATCAATACAGTTTGGGAGGCTTGAACCACGTCAAGCTGACCCCCTATACAGTCAGAGGTACCAACACCCGCAGCCTCCAGGCAGCTCCACCCAGGTACACTCTGCACAGTCCCACGACTTCTCTGCAGTCTCAGCATCACTGTATCAGCATCCACCAGGGATATCAGCACAGCAGACTTATAGCCAGCTTTATGCAGCTCCACCTCCTGATTCTGCCCGCTACTACTCTGCTGCCTATCCATCAGTCTCTGCCTACCCCTCACTGCCTGCTGCATGTACTGCACAAGACACAGTACTTCCTGCAGCTGAAGTCACCCAGCCAAACATGATGGAGATGATCTTAGCGTCTTCATATGGCATCCCGAAGCCTAGACTGGCGACATTTAAATCAGGCAGAGAGAGTGACTTTGTATTACTGAAGAAAGGACTGGACAGCCTACTCGGGCCACATGCTCATCTCACAGAGGAGTATAAATATCACATTCTGATAGATCAGTTAGAGCATCCATGTGCGTTACAAGTGGCCAGACGCTATATTCACGACCGCACTCCCTACACTAGTGCAATGAGAGCTTTGGAGCAGAGATATGGGCAACCCAGGCAATTGGTCCAGAGTGAACTGAGTGCTACACTTAACTGCTCTCCTATTAAGGCAGGTGACCCTCAAGCCTTTGAAGATTTCTCCCTGGCGGTATCCAGCCTAGTAGGCCTCCTCAGTACTATGAACGATGTAGCAGCCAGTGAGCTCCAGTGTGGTTCACACGTAGACAGGTTACTCACTAAGCTTCCGCCTAGCTACAGAGACAGTTTCATCGAGTACTGCATCACGCGTGGTATCATACGCACAGGCAGCAGTTGCACCTACAATATGTATGACTTCTCCGGGTGGCTCGAACGCAAGTCCCAAGTTCTACAGTTATCACAGCAAGCCATTCAGCCACAGCCCTCAGACAGACCACGCCCAGAGAGGGGCAACCCCAGAGCCTATGCAGGGTCCAGGGCACAGAGTAAGTCTACATCCATCTATTATGGCTCAGATCCCGTTCAAACACAGCGAAAGATGGACACTAAGGCACACATTACTAATTCTTCTCCCTCCTCTAAGAAGAAGCAGTTTAAGCCATATTGCCCGTACTGTGAAGGGACAGAGCACTACCTCAGTGGCTGTGTAGATTTTAAGAAGCTAGACCTCAAAGCTATAGCTTCTTGGATGAAAGAAAAATCCAAATGTTGGCGCTGTGGCCGTAAACATACCCCTGAGCAGTGCACTCTTAAGAAGATGTGCAGCACCTGTGGAGAACAGCACTTATTAGTGCTTCATGATCTGGCTGAAGCGAAGAGGAGGGACCCGAATATCCTAACAGTGAGCACCAGCCGAGTGTTTTTGGCTCCTATTAGTCACTCTGGCCGTGTAATGCTTAAGGTTGTGCCCATCCAGTTACACTATCAAAGGAAGTCTCTGGACACATATGCTCTTCTTGATGATGGCTCAGAGAAAACTATTATACTCCCTGCTGCTGTCAAGTTGTTAGGCTTAATCCATGAAGAGGAAACTCTGTCTCTGCGTACTATTCGTCAAGATGTGATCCATATTAAAGGAGGCTATGTCTCTTTCCATGTGTCCTCAAAGGCCAAGCCGAAAATACGTTACAAGATAACGCGCGCCTTTACCGCCCAACAGCTCAGCCTAGCTGAACAGTCATGCCCAGTGGAGCTCCTAAAGGAGAAGTATCACCACCTACAGCGAGTGCAGCTTGAAGGGTTCAATCAGATTCAGCCACTTGTGTTAATCGGTTCTGACAATGCTCACCTCATAACTCCTGTCCGTTCTATCCTGCGAGGTTCAGCCCAAGGGCCTGTCGCCGTCTACACCAAGCTCGGGTGGGCCATCCAGGGTCCGAGCTGCAGTATGCCCACACAGCAAGGGGAAGCGCACTGCCTGAACATATCATGCCTTTCTCCCGCCATTGCCCTTCAACAGGATGTACAGCGCCTGTGGCAACTAGATGCTCCCCTTCATAGACCTGGGAAGGAGGTCACACGCTCAAAGGAGGACCGAGAGGCCATAGCCATGTTAGAGGCCAAGACTATCAGAGTACCTGTGGATGGTGTAGAGCGATATTCCACCCCCCTGCTCAGGAAGAAGGACTTCCCACAGATGCATGTCTCCTCTGAAGTAGTTAAAGGCCTTTTGAGGTCCACTGAGCGTAAGCTAGCTAAGAATCCTGACCTGGCACTCAAATACAACCAGGAGATCAAGAGGTTGATAGATTCTGGTTATGTGGTAAAGCTGACTCCCGAAGAGATTCATAGCTCTACTGAATCTTGGTATGTACCACACCACATTGTACATCACAATAACAAAGCTCGGGTGGTCTTTAACTGCTCCTTTGAGTTCCAGGGGACCGTTCTTAACCAATACCTCCTGCCAGGACCTACCCTGGGGCCTACACTGCTGGGTGTGCTCCTGCATTTCCGCCAGTATCCTGTAGCAGTGAGCGGAGACATAAAAGCTATGTTTCACCAGATCCGCCTGCTCTCTGAAGACTGCCCCCTACTGCGGTTCTTATGGAGAGACTGTGAAACAGAGAGGCCCCCAGATGTATATGAGTGGAGAGTCCTGCCCTTTGGGACAACGTGTAGCCCCTGCTGTGCTACATTTGCCCTTCAGAGCCACGTGAGGGAGCACAGAGACACCTATAAAGACATCTACGACTCTGTCCACACAGCTTTCTACGTGGACAACTGCCTGCAGTCCCTTTCTGACCCACAAGAGGCCAAGTTGCTCATTGATAGAATGAGAGAGCTGCTTATCCAAGGCGGATTTGAGATACGCCAGTGGGCTAGCAACATCCCTCAGGTGGTCGCTCATCTGCCAGGTACGGCCAGATCAGATAGCTGTGAACTGTGGCTAAACTTTAAAAGCCTTGATCTTCAGGAGTCAACACTGGGTCTCAGCTGGCACTGCACTACTGACGTCCTGGGATACAAGCACCGTCCTGTAACCTACACAACTGTGACGCTGCGCAGTGTTTACAAAGTACTGGCCAGTCAGTATGACCCATTGGGTTATATTTGCCCCTACACTGCAAGTGAGCGCCTGGAGGCGGAGACCCAGCTGCTTCAATCTGCGCAGAAGGACAGCTTCCCAGAGGAGGTCCAAGCATTACAAGCAGGTAACCCTGTTCGCCCGAGCAGTCGTCTCAGCGCCCTTTCCCCTGAGTATGACAGCCCTAGTGGACTAGTCAGAGTGGGAGGCCGCCTGCGTCAAGCTACAGATGTAGACCCTGACAGCATACACCCAATTGTGTTATTACCTGATCACCCTCTGACTCAGCTCATTATAAAGCACTATGATGTTCAGCTGTTTCACCCTGGTGCAGAGAGACTCTATGCAGAGTTACGCCGCACCTACTGGATCCTCAGAGGTCGCCAGGCCATTAAGAAACATCAGTACCGGTGTGTGGACTGCAGGAGATGGCGCGCCTCACCCTCCACACCAAAGATGGCTGACCTTCCCTTATCTCGGCTGAGACTCTACAAACCGCCCTTCTGGTCTACAGGTGTAGATTGTTTCGGACCATACCTGATTAAGATTGGTCGTAGGAGAGAGAAACGCTGGGGAATCATCTACAAATGCCTCACCACTAGATGCGTCCACCTAGATATCATCCCTAGCCTCGATGCTGACTCTTTCTTAATGTCATTACGCAGGTTTATTGCACGCCGGGGAAAGCCGTACGAGCTGTGGTCTGACCGGGGCACCAATTTCAGGGGCGGCCACAAAGAACTACAGAGCACCTTTGAGAGCATGGCACCAGAGTTGCAGCAGCAACTGGCTAAGCAGACTATCAACTTCCACTTCAACCCACCATACTCTCCTCATTTCGGGGGAGCCTGGGAGAGGGAAATCAGATCTGTTAAGTCAGCACTGCAAGTCGTCCTGAAAGACCAAGTTGTGGCAGAGGAAGTGCTCCTAACAGCTCTCATAGAAGTTGAAGGGTTCCTTAATTCTAAACCACTCGGATATGCCTCCTCTGATGTGGCTGACCCGGACCCCATCACGCCAAACCTGCTGCTAATGGGGCGGCGCGACGCTGCATTGCCACAGGCAGTATACGGCCCTCAGGATGCCCTTTCCAAGAGAAGATGGAAACACAGTCAGGTGATCAGTGATCATTTCTGGAAGCGCTTTGTCCAGAATTACCTCCCAGGGCTTCAGCTGAGACATAAATGGAGAAAATCCACTGATAATGCTGCTGTGGGACAAATTGTGATGATCATTGACTCCAACCTTCCTAGAGGACTTTGGCCTGTTGGAACCATCACTAAGGTTTTCCCAGGGACAGATGGTGTTGTTCGAGCTGCGGAGGTGAAGGTTAAAGACAGTATCTACATTCGCCCAGTAACCAAACTGGTGGAGCTCCCTGAAATGCCTGAGGATTCAGGCGGCACTTCTTCACACTAGTTGACTTTGAATGAGTGTATTTGCCAGGCAAATACAGGGGCGGCTGTTAAAAGTCCGTGCCCTGACATAGACTACGTTACCCATAATGCACATGTTCCTTTGTTTGTTTGCATAGTTGCTAGGCGCATCATTCACGGTGCAGAGAATTGCCATCCTTTGTTAATCCTACGCGATTCTTGTGTGTATGAGTGCTGTGTGCGTCCTTAATATGTAAGTATCGCTTTTGTATGAATGGCGCGTTTGATTGCTGAGTTATTAGTCCAGTTGGCGAAGTTGTTATACTCGCGTTATTCCGTGCTATACAGATGTGGTCCATTACGGCACTCCATATGTGCTCTTAAAGTAGCCATCCACTGTATATACTTTAGTTATTGCCTTACAAATAACTGCAAATATTATATTTAATGTATAATTCGCCTGTTTTTGGTACTTAACACCATTTGGAGATTTATAGCATTTATGCAAGTTCATTTATAGTGTTATTTTTGGTTGTACTGCGGGCCAGTTCTTTATGCATCTGTATGTAACCATAGCATACATGTTTATTAATATACATTTTATTGTATTTCTGTTTCAGATAACCACACATCTACACACACACCTACAAACACACCTAATTTGTCACCTGTAAACCATCATCATCATCTTCATGACTCCTCATTAATAAATCCTCAAACTGCATCATTGGATTTGCCTATTCCTTCTGACCGAGGAAGACTCAGTTGACGAGCAATCCATAATCAGCCGCAGACGCACACGGTCTCTTACAATATCACAAATACTGTCTGGACGGTGAGGTTACCTTGGAGAGAACAGAAAGGCGAACGACAGCATAGTTAGAATCACTTCCTCCAGGAGCCTCTGCCTCGATGGTTAGCGTAACATCTGTGCCTGAGACCGTCTCAGCAGGAGGAGTGAGAGACACTGTCCCTTGAGCACTGCCGCCACTCTCGAGACGGAGCCTGTGATGACAAAGAAACAGAGCTGTGGCACAGAGTTTTGTTCTCGATAAGCTGTAAAATCTTGTACAATCATCACTGAGTGCTTTGAGAAGTAAATGGAGAAATTACGTTGGTGGACGTATTATCATGATGATGTCTTTGTCATTCCTTGCACGAATTGTGTAGGTACCACTTGATCCGTTGGTTCTAACAGTAAAATTTAGTTTAAATTCTTCTCCTGGCAGCATGGAGCTGTCTGCTATTGCCTATAGATAGGTATAACAAAAGAAAGGATATTCAATTCCAGAAAATAGCATTATAATTAAGATAGATTTGTAAAGGAAGTATCCTAACTTTCATGGAACCTTAGAAGTGACCGATTTCCACATGAGAGACTCGACCACAATAGATTTTTTATGTTAGCATGTTACACATTACTTAAATTCGGAATGATACACAAGTTGTTAAAGTCTTTTCTTCCCTATAGTGACATATATCCGTGTGAAAAGGCTTCTTGAACAAGAAAAAATGAAGGGCAGAACTTGATTTTTTCCATCGAAAATTGATCAGATTGGTGGATGGTTGTGGTTTGCTATTGATGTGATCTCTCACGCCAGTAAACGCATCATTAGAGAAGAGGTCGCTGCTAGTGAGAGGGGAATTTATTTTGATTAAAGAGGGCACATGAATTTCAAAAAATGAATGATGTGCACGGATATATAATTTATAATAAATACTGCAATATTCCATAAAAAAAACAAAACATATATTGTCCATTTTGATTTCATGGTGATTTTAAACAAGTATAAAAATACAGCGTGCACACAAATATTGAGCAAACTGAATTAGTTTTGTTGATACTTTCTATGGACAATGGATCTCATTCATTAACCATGCATAAGCACAAATTTGTGCATGAAATCTGTGTATAAATGTTTTCACAAACAATTCATCAATACTTTCATACAATCAAGACTGCATCTTTATCAGTGTGATATGTTTGCTGAGAGAGAGTGATGAAAAATTTGTAGATTAAAGGTTGTGCTTATATGGAGTTGGTTTGGGTGTGTTTTATGCAAATTACTAACCTTGGATATATCATTTAGAAGAATCCAAATTTGCTAACATTAAACCAAGGTTAATTCACGTGTGCATGTATATGGTGTGAATAAGGCGGAAATTTTTCATGAGAAGATCTCACGGGAGTATAAATATGAAAAATCCATGCAATTATCAGTGAATGCAATCCAGTGTTTTCCCTTCATGATGTTTTATTAACAAAATTAGGGAGGAACACGTTCAAATGATCTAACTAATCATCACATCACTCCAACCAGCTGTCATTAATCAGCAATCAACATGCCTGCCCAATCAGCATGAGCAGAAACCTATATATATCGATGCAGTCGACTCACCTATGCTTTTGGACAGTTTCAGCATTTGGCCCAGCCCAACATGTCCGAAATCAAGATCTTCCCTTCCGTCGAAAATATTTCATCCTCGAGAAATCGTTGCCACAATCCTCTGGCCCAGGAGCGATTATCTTCTACCCAGCACCAACTATCTCGCGGGCGTCAGCCCAAACAAATGAGTCCCAGCACAACGAGATCTATACGCGTCACCACGGGCGAAACATCGCGATCTCCTTCCCCATATTTCAATGCTTCGGCATATTCAATCATTCCTGCCATAGAGAAACGGACAATAATGCCCGCCGAGCACCAAGCTCGAGTCTGGGGCAATACCGCCCTCTCCCCGCGATTGAACGAGCTTTCCTCCTGCATCAGGTCGCCGCAGCAGGCCCGCTGCAAGCCGAGTCTCTCACCGCCAGCTCAAACCAGTAACGGCTCAGCTCAAATACTTCTGGTTTTCTGCCCCTGATCGCATCGCGTTCAGACGCTAAATAACGGGCACAGTTATGGTATCTGGATATTCCATTTTGATAAAGGAAATTCACGTTCTATACTATTTCTATACAAATGATTTGCTGTTCTAACAAACGCGCTGAGGCTCGCAAGTCACGCGCAGTTAAATTGCCTACACAGAATCAACACTGTCCTGCGATTTATCAACATTAATTATGACCGAAGTCATATAGCGCATATGTTTTTCTGTTAAATGATCTAAACCCACAGCTTCATCATTGGGAAAGAGACGCTGCACAGACTGGTAGGACAAATTCATAAAAATGTTTGTGCTTACCGAATACAGTAGGAAGTGTTTCTTTTAAGTAACTGTGTTGTGATCCTTTAGTGATTGTTGAACACGTTTGAATAAATTTAAGGCGCACATTTTATTATTCAAGCTTTCAACTTTACCATAAGTCTCTTTTGAACTTGATTAATGTGCCACGCAAACCAGCGCAGATAAGGAGCAAACGATCACAAATCAGACTGTACTCTGCTGTTTGACGATCATCCAATATCAACCAATGATTACAGTATCAAACTACGTCAGAGGTGAATATGCGCAGCATGTTTTAGGCTTCTCATCATGTAAGCGTGTTATCACTTTCATAAAACCTATGGAAAAATAAGAATATTACAAACATCTAATAATCAGCCCATGTGGATTCCAGTTGCCTAGGTTAAAACCATGGGTCCAGCCAAATCCAGTGAATTCAGGGCATTAACTTGGATTGTTCACTTACAGAGCTTACTGCACAAGGGAAATCGAAAGGATTTTTCTGGTCTGGTCCGCTTTCCTAGACGGTCTAATTTTCCTACAAATGTGAACTACTGTCTTTGCTTGACCACTTAAACTTCATGATTAATGCTAAACCTGCAAGGCCGCCTTTTCATCTCATATCTCCTCTTCTGAGCCTTTGATTTGCGCCCCAGACTCCGCCGCCGCCCGGCCTCAATCCTCTCCTAGCTCCGCCGAGCTACAAACCGCAGTTTTTTCCTAACACTGCTCCCAGAGTTCCTATAATAGCCCCTACCAGCGTAGGCTATCCTTTCACGGTAAGTATGCCTCACGGTAAGTATGCCTCCGCCAGAGGCTCAGGCGCAGCTTCCCCAGTCTTTTCCTGTCACTTTCTCTAATTCTCTCCCCCGTCAGTGGCCTGCAGCTCCTCCGTCTAATTCTAGCGCGAGGCTGCCTCCGCTAGCAGCGCAGGCCCAGACGCCCACTATCTTCCCTCATAACCCTTGTTTCCCCCCCCTTTTCTTTCCCTCCCCAGGCACCAGGGGTCGACACAAGCGTGAGGTTGCCTCCGCATGTGAGTTTGGCCCCGGCCTCTTTTCCAGCTATGGCTTTCCCCCAAACAATATCTCCTTTCACCTTGTTTTCTGCTAAGCCAATGCCTACCCTGGGGAATGCAACAGCCCTGGAACAACCCCCTGTCACCAGCAGCATCCGAGCGCAGATCCTCACAGAAATTCAAGCAGCTGGCACCAGAGGCGGACCCATTTCCAACTCCAGTACCTCACTTTCCAGAGCTGATATTCCCATAAACCATCCACTGAAACCATTCCTTGATGCTTCTCTCAACACTATTCTCCAAGCCGTATCCCCGAGGACACTACAATCCTACCTAACTGCATGGAAGAGTTTTAAATCCTTTCACTCCACCTACAACCTGCCTTTTCCAGACTTTTCCCTTCTCACCATCACGTCATTCATTTCTCATCTCAACTGCACCAAGAACTTACAAGCTGGCTCCATCAAAGGAGCCAGATGCCATGTTCATTCTGGCCTTTTTCGGTTTCCTCAGATGCTCTGAACTCACCATCACTTCTAGCTTCAATCCAAAAGTATAACGAATATATAACGATAACGAAACCATCTCATACTTCATAAAGAAAAGCAAGACGGACCAAACAAGGAAAGGCCATTTTATCTATATTTTCAATCTCCCATCTTCAATTCAACCATACCAAACCCTCTTAGCTTATATCCATTTCAGAAGCTCACAGGCCAAACTGCCATCCGGCCCACTTTTCACAGACGATTCCGAGCGCTCCGTCACTCGTTTCTGGTTCCAAAAACACCTCAAATCCATATTGATTCAATCTGGCATCCCAGCAGAGCACTTTTCCAGCCATTCATTTCGCATAGGTGCAGCAACCACAGCCGCCCAAAAAGGGCTTTCCCAGCAGCAGATCCAAGCACTCGGTCGCTGGTCATCAGAGGCTTTCAGAAGCTACATCCGATCAAATCGCAATCACATCAAAGAAGCCCAACGAAATCTCATCAGCTGAAACTCCTTAACACCATTTATACCAATACACACGCAGGAGTTTAAATATCACGATCATCACCAGTCACCATTTTCACCATCACACCATCGTCTCCACCATGGTCATCATTATCATAATCATCATCCTTCATCTTCATCCTCATCTGCCGACCCCACCAATGGTGACGTTTCCTCAGGCTCCCGCAGGAGCTCAGCAGCTTTAAAAGTCTCCACTGCCGCAGCAGTGATGCTCCCGCAGGAGCTCAGTGGCTTTAAAGTCTCCACTGCCGCAGCAGTGATGTTCCCTCATGCTCCCGCAGGAGCTCAGTAGCTTTAAAAGTCTCCACTGCCGCAGCAGTGATGCTCCCGCAGGAGCTCAGTGGCTTTAAAGTCTCCACTGCCGCAGCAGTGATGTTCCCTCATGCTCCCGCAGGAGCTCAGTAGCTTTAAAAGTCTCCACTGCCGCAGCAGTGATGCTCCCGCAGGAGCTCAGTGGCTTTAAAGTCTCCACTGCCGCAGCAGTGATGTTCCCTCATGCTCCCGCAGGAGCTCAGTAGCTTTAAAAGTCTCCACTGCCGCAGCAGTGATGCTCCCTCATGCTCCCGCAGGAGCTCAAGAAACTGAATTAATGAGCAGAACTGGAATCAAAATTCAAAGATACTCAACCTTGGATATCATCATGATCATCTTCATCTATCACTATCACTATCATCGTCATCATCATCATCGTCTCCCAAAGTCATCAATAGCGATGTCCTCACCCTCCCGTCGGAGCTTATTTATATGCAACTTTCCACAGCGAACTACCAGCGAGGCTCACCTCTCCGAAGCCAAAGTCAACTCTAAGGACGCAAGAAGCCCTCCCAATCAAGTGACTAACCCCTCCCTACGATTACGACATTTTCAGCTTCACACTCTGCAAATTTTGGGGGATTAGCAATTTTCTTCTGGCTGCTGTCCCTCGCTAGTTGCAGCTTTTTGGGGGGAGTACTCTGGGCTCGGGCCAAATACCAAGCTCGGAGTCCTCTCCTCGGACAGCATGCCAAATATGCATACTAATTTCCCTATCTGATTATTTGTAAGTGTGAACTCGTGAAATGATGTTTTATTAACAAAATTCGGGAGGAACACGTTCAAATGATCTAACTAATCATCACATCACTCCAACCAGCTATCATTAATCAGCAATCAACATGCCTGCCCAATCAGCATGAGCAGAAACCTATATATATCGATGCAGTCGACTCACCTATGCTTTTGGACAGTTTCAGCATCCCTCCACCACCCCGTCTCCTCACACTTGCCTGGTTACTTCCTAAACCAGAATACGGGGGGAGTACTCTGGGCTCGGGCCAAATACCAAGCTCGGAGTCCTCTCCTCGGACAGCACGCCAAATATGCATACTAATTTCCCTATCTGATTATTTGTAAGTGTGAACTCGTGAAATCCACCATGGATTTATTGGATTTATTTTTTTACTGAACTTGGTGCAATACATTCTGGGAATGTCATGCCATTCTCTGTGAAGAATATATACAATAATTCCTTCAAATCTGGATGAAAAGACTTATCTTATGACACTGATACCGTGTCTTGTTTGGAACAGTTTTGGAACAGAGTGAATGTCATAATGGATCAAATAACCTAGTTTTGAAATTAAGTGTCATATGCCAAAAAAGAATGCAGTTTGTACCTTGACAGTGACTTTGGACTGAGACATCTGTGTGGTGGTCTGCCTCTGGAACAGGCTGGAGAAGGTCTTGTCTTTTCCTTTCAGCAATATCACAAACTCTCCTTCTGGCACATCTTTCACAGTAACTAGGAAATCTCCACCACCCATTTTCCCTATGGTTCCACTAGACACTTTGACCCCAGACACCTCCACGAGAGCGACCTCATGCACCTCTAGAGCCTCTGGACCTTTCTCTCCAGTCAGTGTTAGTAGCAGCTTAGCCGGTGAGCCTGAATAAAGAGTAAACAATCTTTTAACACCTCCATTCAAATAGTTTTATAAGAATCGACTCATACTGTAGTTAAACACAACAGCGGTTCAAACCTGCTGACGGCCGCCCATCAATGACAGCATATCCAGGATGGGGTCCTTTGAATTCCTCCACAAAGTTGTAGATGAATGTAATTGCACTCTGACCTGAAAAATGTACGTTCTTTTAAATGTAAATCAATTTCTTTACTGTCTACATTACAAAGGCCTAAAGACAGGTTGGCAAAGACTTTAGTCTTTTGTTTTGCATTTGTTTAGTAAATATGTACAGGATGACTCGCCAATCACTTTTATGGTGTAGGGCTGAGTTGTCGTCATGTCAATGTGCCACAGGCCCATCTCAGTTTTGCTTAATTGGATTCGTTGCAGGTTTCCTACTGCCTGAATTGTTCCCAGAGGTCCGTTGGCAACAGTGTTAGATTGAGAAATACCTGGAAGCAAGTGCAATCCATTAGATAATATTGTATATTGAAACTGTGTGACATGAGTACAGAACAATATAATATAATCAATTCAACTTATTATAGTTTTGCATTTTTAATTTTGTGTTTATATTTTATCTTCAATGTTATTTTCAATAACTTCTAACATTGTTAGTTTTTTCAGAGTTTTCTAGATTCAGTTTAATGCGCTAACTAGAATCATTTAAAATTATTTCAATTTCTCAGCGTCATTGTGACCAAGTGATATTTCATGTTTAATGCTGGCGGGCTGCAAAAGTTTCATGTTTTATAATACTGCATACCATGCAGAATGCCTCTGCTTTTGATATTACCTCTTCTGGTCATTCATTTTTCATCCCCGGAGGGGATCAGTTTTATCCCCATTTCTGGTTAGACGGGATGCATTTCCCCTTTCTTTATTTTAAGTCTAATGGTTTATAAAAGGCAACTCAACTGTTTTACTAACTATTATCCTTAACATGAGGTAAGGTTATCTATAGTTAGTGCAACATACTGTTGCTGCCATCTCTCATTCATGAGACCAAACCAGAATTTCATTTCATCTTCTGTTACGGATTTTATGTTCAGAGTTGCTAGTAGCCTGGTAAATCATACACGAAACGACAACTTAATACGGATTTGAAGAAGATAATACAAATTTGTTGGGATAGCTTCTTCTGCAAACTCCAAGGGAGCATAGAGCCTCAGCAACAGTCTTTCAGCAGACTTGGTTTTGAGCAACTCTCTTCAGCTGGGCCCAAGACCATCCGGCTGCCTTCATCTCAGCTTCAGTCTCCACGTCTGTCTTGGCCTGCCCACTCGTCACTTTCCGTGTGGGTTCCACTCCAGTACCTGTTTGGTGACATTTTAATTGCTCTTACAGAGGGTGTGGCCCATCGAGGCCCATTTCCTCTTGCGGATTTCTTGGCCAATAGGCAGCTGCATTGTTTTCTCTCACAAGCTGAAGTTTAAGATCTTTTCCGACCATCTGACGTGTAGAATGTAGCGGAGATGTTTGTTGATGAAGGTCTGGAGTTGGTTGGTGGCTGTCAGTCTCCAAAGGTTTCAGAGCCATACAACAAGACTGCTTTCACGTTGGTACTGAAGATGCAGACTTTGGTCTGCTCGGAGAGCGCTTTCGAGTTCCAGATGGGGTGTAGAGTGCATGTCTAGCTTTGTTGATGCGGCTCCTGAAGTCCTAATCCCCTCCTCTGTCCTTGCTGACCACGCTGCTCAGGTAGGTGAACTTGTCAACATCAATGATGTCCACACCGTTTAGTTGGATTTGGTCCTGTTGTTTGTTGTTAATCCTCATAGTTTCTGTTTTCTTAGTGTTTATTTTGAGGCCAACTTTCTCTGCTTCCTCCGAGAGCCGGTTGAATGTGTTGTCGCCTGTATGACAGTAGGCTGATATCGCCTGGGAAATCAGGTACCACTTGATCCAAACGGATCCTTATGTTGGCATTTTCTGTGGACATATTCAATATCCAATCCACTACCAGCAGAAAGATGGTTGGTCACAGCAAGCAGCCCTGTCTCACTCCAGTCCGTACATTAAAAGGTTCTGCAAGTTTTGCTTTTTTTATGACCTGACATGTCAAATAGCTGTACAACTGCTGGATGGAGACAAACTTGGCTGGGATCCTGTAGTGTGCAATTAGCTTCCAGACAACTTCTCTGTCCACACTGTCAAAAGCCTTCTCAAAATCCACAAAGACGGTGTACAGTGGAGACTAAGACTTACATTTTTATTTCAACAAAAATGCTTTAATTTAGTTTACAATAATTAGAGGTTCAGATTCTACTAAAAGTGCCTCTAAGCTTACCTGTCGGGCTGTGCAAGTTGAATGTGAGGCTACTTCCTGTGATGTAGATGGTAGTGTTGGACACAGACTCATCCAGTAGGAAAGAGAAACTCTCCACACGTCCTGGAGATCTGGAGCGCTGAAGAATTGTCACCTGACAGAAGAAGTGCAAACAAGACAGAATGTGCAAACATTTTCAAGGAAAAAACTTCAGATGTTTACAATTTCAAAATGACTATAAGACGCTGATCATACCAGGGCTGAAGTAGAAGTATCAACAATGATGTCAGTGGCTTGAGAGATGCTGGACTTGGAGACCACAATAGCTTGACCACCAGAGGCCAAGGCCATGTCATAATACACCTGAAAGTCTGACCGTGCATTCACTGACCTTCTCCTCCTGCTAAATGATGTCATTAAGTAAGACACCTTAAAAAAGACAAAAGAAAAGGAAATGGAGGGCTGGTGAAAATGTTGATGGCAAAGACTGAAAGTGAAACAACGATTGACAGTTTACCGTAGACTTGGTGCTGCGGATGAGAGCGGTGATGGTTTTCTCCAGATATGTATCCTTAGGTGGAGCGTCGGTAAACACATATATTTGCGAGGAGGAGGGAGCACCTGTCAGAGCCAACTGTGAGAGACGGAAGGTTAGAAAGAAGAACAATGTAGAGTGGTCAATAAAAACTGATTCCTTGTAGTGAAAAGATGCTATAGTGTTTTGACCAAAAAAAGAATGGAACTTGATACAGTCAATTTAGCTGTGGATGAAGGTTCACATATTCACATATAAAATAAAGTGTTAGTTTGGTAACATTTTATTTTAATGTGTCCTTGTTACGCATGTTACATGATGTATTTAATTTAGTATTTGCCATAAATTAGGCTTAATTATATGCAACTAACCCTAAACCAAACCCTAATCCTACCCTAACCCTAAAGTAAGTACATGTGCTTAATTAATATTACTCAGTACATGTTTAATTACACAGTAATAGGGACACATTAAAATAAAGTGTAACCATTAGTTATAACTATTGTAGTTGCTAATCAGATATGACGATTGAGCTGATTGGCTGAAAGGCCACACAACACCGTACCTGAAGTCCTGACAGGCACATTTCTGGAGTGTCTCCTCCTCCATCAGCTTTGAGCTTGGAGATCTCTGACTTCATTTTATCTGGGTCTGTGGTTCTTATTCGTGGTCCAAAATCTGCAAATTGTATCTATAAATAAACTAGATCACTTTTGCCATAATAAGAGTAAAAATGTACATCATTGCTCTTTAGTGAGCTGCCTACAGAGGAAACATTTTAAGGTACCATATAGGCACATTCCCAATACGAAGGCTGTTCAAAAAGACCTAATTCTGACCATATTCTAAGGCAGAATTGCATGTTTTCTTCACAGAGCACAACAAACTCAATGGGGGGGGGGCTTTTAAAAAAAGTTAAATTTAAATGTGACAAGCGTGAGATCACTGAAGACAGCGAGAGCGTGTGAGTGTTTATTTGTACTTAATACCTATTTCTGCTCTATTGCTAAGTTATTATTTGCTGCTAGGAAGGATTCATTTCGATTCTCTGCTTATTTGTATGTTTGCGCTTTGACTTATATCTGTTTGTAATTGTATTCGCTGCCATTTAGAAGAACTGTAGCGGTTGTTAGTTTTGGCATTGCTGGGTTGGGCACTTAAGTGCTGTACGTGCGCTTCCTGCAGTAGTTTCGATTTGGCCCATTCATGGCGAAACTCTTTTGCTGAGCTAATTGTTAGGACGGACACAGCTGTTTTCACTCATACGTTGATAAGAAAGATATTTATTTAGTCTGTCCGCGCTGTCGCGGAAACGTCAGTGGAAGCGTTCAGCCGTCGTGTTCAGCCTCCTCGTGTGAAGACCGACTCGGGTAAAGACCTGCAACTCTACCTGCGCGACTCCACAGAGCAAGGACACCGTCAGGACACTTAAGTATCCCCCTCCCCCCTTTTTCTTTGCTCTCATACTCAACATGTGCTTTCAATACATTCCTGTTGTCACTCGCCTACGCACCACTATCACCCGTAGAAGGCAGCACAACACTACTAACCTGCGTCCTATTTACTCCTCTTCTAACAAACCTCTCTCTGTTTCTGTAGGCCTATGGAATTGTCAGTCAGCTGTTAACAAAGCTGACTTCATTCCAGCCTTTGCCACTAACTCTACTCTCAATATCTTAGGCTTGACTGAGACATGGATTCGTCCAGAGGACTCCTCAACCCCCGCTGCTCTTTCTAACAACTTCACTTTTACTCATACCCCTCGTCAGTCAGGAAGAGGAGGGGGCACAGGTTTCCTCATTTCTAACAATTGGAAATACTTAATTCACTCTGCTCTATGCTACAACTATTCATTTGAATCTCATGCCATTACAATTACAAACCCTGTCAAAATTCATCTTGTACTCATCTATTACCCCCCAGGTCAATTGGGTACCTTTGTCAAAGAATTGGACATGCTGCTGTCCTCATTCCCAGACAGTCCACTTGTACTACTGGGCGATTTCAACATTCACCTTGATAAACCTTATGCTTCTGACTTCAACCGACTCATCACCACAAGCACCCACAAATCTGGCAACCAACTGGACCTGATCTACACATGTAACTGTATCACTGACAACATTCTGGTCAAACCTCTGCACGTCTCTGACCATTTCTTCATCACTTTCAATCTGCAACTTATTTGTGCACCACCAACCACTTCACATGTTTCCTTCAGAAGAAACCTGTGCTCTCTTTCCCCTTCTCATCTTTCCTCTGTTGTGTCATCCTCCCTTCCTTCACACACACAATTCTCATCTTTGGAATGCAATACTGCTACACACACTTTATGCTCCACTTTATCTTCTTCCCTAGACAGTATCTGTCCTCTATCATCCAGACCAGCACAAGCAACTCCTTCTAACCCCTGGATATCCGATGCACTTCGTGAAGACCGGACCAAACGGTGGAGTCCATGCAGCAGTCCATGCGTGGAGTCCTCATACTTCCACGACAAGATCAACAGCGCTACAAACACATGCTCACTCTTCAAGACATTCAACGCACTCCTCTCTCCCCCTCCACCACCACCCACCACATCTTTAACTGCTGATCAAGTTGCCAATTTCTTCACTGACAAGACATCTTCCATCAGCAGCCAGTTCTCTACACCACCCACACAGGAACTCAGCCCCTCCTCATCCACTAATCTTCTCTCTTCCTTTTCTCTTCTCACGGAGGCGGAAGTATCAAAACTTCTCCTCTCCACTCATCCCACTACCTGCCCTCTAGACCCCATCCCCTCACACCTTCTACAAGCCATCTCTCCCACTCTTTTACCAGCACTTACACACATTATTAACTCGTCTCTCCACACAGGCACTTTCCCTACCACATTCAAGCTGGCTCGGGTAACCCCACTGCTAAAAAAACCCACGTTAAACACATCACCCGTAGACAATTACAGACCTGTCTCTCTCCTACCATTCATATCGAAAACACTTGAATGAGTTGTGTTCAACCAGGTGTCATCCTTCCTCACACAGAGCAACCATCTGGACGTCAACCAATCTGGATTCAAGAGCGGCCATTCCACTGAGACTGCGCTACTGTCTGTCACGGAATCCCTGCGAATTGCAAAGGCTGGTTCCAAATCATCTGTTCTCATTCTACTGGATCTATCTGCTGCCTTCAACACCGTAAACTATGAAATTCTTCTGTCCACCCTCTCGTCACTTGGCATCTCAAGTACTGCGCTTCAGTGGTTTGAGTCCTATCTCACAGGTATGTCTTTCAGAGTCGCCTGGGGAGGGGAGGTATCCAAACCTCATCAACTGATCACTGGGGTTCCTCAGGGCTCAGTTCTTGGTCCCCTCCTATTCTCCATTTATACTACATCCTATACCCCATCTAAGTTGGCCAGAAATCTTGGAGTTATCTCAAAGATGGCGCGGTCACGCAGATTTGCACTTCACAACATCAGGACAATCCGGCCCTTCCTGACTGAGCATGCAATACAACTTCTTTTCCAAGCCCTGGTCATTTCAAGGCTTGATTACTGCAATGCTCTTCTGGCTGGACTGCCATCAAGTGCAATCAAACCTCTTCAAATGATCCAGAACGCTGCTGCACGTCTTGTCTTCAACTAGCCTAAGAGAGCCCGCGTCACGCCCCTCTTCATCTCTCTGCACTGGCTACCCCTTGCTGCTCGCATCAAGTTCAAGGCGCTGATGCTTGCTTACAGATCCACCACAGGCTCTGCACTCTCCTACCTCCACACACTGCTACAACGCTACGTCCCCACCAGAAGACTGCGATCACTAAAGGAACGAAGGCTTGTGGTACCATCACAGAGAGGCACAAAATCACTCTCCAGAACATTCTCGTTCACTGCTCCCTGCTGGTGGAATGATCTCCCTACTTTCATCAGGAATGCAGAATCCCTGGCAATATTCAAGAAACAGCTGAAAACTCATCTCTTCTGTGAACACTTAATTCCTTCATAAAAAAAAACAAAAACCTATCCTTCCCTTTTCCCTTCCTAATCTAGCTTATGGTACTGAGCAATGTATGAAACTTGTATTGTGAGCACTTCCTGTGTCTATTTGCCAATTCATGAAGAATCGCTTTTTTGTATTCCTCACTTGTAAGTCGCTTTGGATAAAAGCGTCTGCTAAATGACTAAATGTAAATGTAGATGGAATTCAATAATTAAAAGTACCAATAAAAACCATTCAGTGTAATTAAAAAGGTTTATTTTTACCAAATATTTCTATGTGCTATGTATTTCAATGCTTAATGGAAACCCTTTTTTTCACTCACCTGGATCATTAAACGGAACCAGAATATATACAGATGGTTCATCTTGAGTTCCTTTTTTACTGTCAATGATGTTGAAAGCGACTCTCTGGGCTTCTGCAATGTCGCCTGACATACTGCCTGTGGTGTCAATCACAAAAGCCAGCACTGAAGATCGTGCAATACCCATCAGCCTGATGGAGGAAAAAAATATTCTGGTTAATGGTGTAATGGGTGCGTGTCTAGAGAAGTAGCGCAAGACGAAAGGAATCGTAGAACAGAACTTTTAATAATCATAACAGGGAAAATACATGCAACACCATCTAATCAACAACATCACTGGACAAAGACAAGACAGAAACTGAGGGTTGAAATACAGAGAGAACAGAGGAGGAAACATAATAATTAATGAGTGGAGGGAAAAATAAAACAACACATGACGAACAGAGTCCACAACAGTCATACATGTAACAAATGGATTTTAAATGTGAACATTAATGCATTCACATTACATTTATAATATACTGTTAATTAGAAATGCTACATACACTACCATTCAAACGTTTGGGGTCGGTCTTTTCCAAATTTATGCTCACCATGGCTACATTTATTTGATAAAAAAAGCAGCACTATTGTGAAGAATTATTCAAATTTAAAATAACTTTTCTGTTTGAATAAATTTTAAAATGTACCTGTAATTTCAAAGCTGAATTTTCAGCATCATTACTTCAGTCTTCAGTGTCACATGATCCTTCAAAAATCATTCTAATATGCTCATTTGGTGCTCCTCTAATTTTGTGCGTAGAAATTATTTTAAAAATTAAAATACCAGTTAATTTAATGTGTCCTTGCTGAGTAAAAGTATTCATTTCTTTGAAATTACTGTCCCCAATTACTAACCCCAAAATTTTGCTATGGTCACTGATTTGATTTGATTTGATTATTAGTTCATTTAGTTCAGTTGTGTACAATTTGTCTCGTTTGCTCCCCTGTTCCCTGTGTATATAAGCCCTCAGTTTTGATTTAGTCCTTGTCTTGTGTTGTATTTGGTTAAGTGATTTGTTTAACATTCTGTTCCTGTTTCTAAGAGTATTACATCAAACATCTTTCAGTGATTCCTTCGTTGTGCGCTCCTTGAACCTCCAAACCCACAACAGAACGCTAGTGGTGGGCAGAGCGAGGCCTCATGAAACACTGAAACAGTTGAAGCAAATGTGCCGTATTGTCGAGGCTTCGAAACTATACCGACACCCGTCTCCACGGTGACACCTAGTGGTCAATTGCACATGTTATCTGAAACAACTTTGACAACAAAACATTTAAAAGTAAAAATGTTGTGTTTTTGTTAATCTGGTTAGTTTTTAACATCCTCACTATATAACTATAGTACATAATAATAATAACTAGGTTATTTTGGTCAAAAAATGGAAATTAATAAAACAAATCCATCCACAATTGTCTCATTTTTGTTTTTTTAAAGATTTTATTCAAAAATATTAATTCCTTTCTCCTCTCACAAAAACCCACGAGGTGAAGGTGCATTAACTCCTCTTTTAAACTTTGTGGGAGTTGAGACAGATGAGTGATTGGGTGATTTGTTCCCGCCCCTGTCAATCAAACGCAGACTCAGCAAGCATGCCACCTATCGAAACGCTCAGAAGCTTCGTTTAGCCATAGTCACATGACATGGGTGTTTTGAATCACAGTTCGGAGCAGTGTTTCGAAACATCTACGCTTCGGGATCTCGACACTGTCTCGAAACGTTAGTTTCGCGTCAGCCATCCCTACAGAACGCAAGACCATACCGAAACAACTCGTCTGAAACATGATCACGGCAGAGGATCTCCTGTGGGGATTACGGCAGAATGGCCATCTTTTGGAGAGGTATGTGGAGAAGTTTATCGAGCTTTCCCATTAGGTGAGCTGGGATGACACTGCTCTCAATGTTTGTTTCCATATGGGTCTGGATCAGAATACGATCTGTTATTATGAACCTGCTTGTAATTTTTCCTTAGTCAAGTCCATTAATCTTATTCTGTATCTCAAAGGTTCTAATTTTGAAGTAGAAGAGGTTCAGAAGGATCATTATTCTCATCCAGCCCATCGATGGAATTGGCAAGGTGGCCGCCACGTCCGAGCCTTGTCGCCTAATGGCTGCCATGCCCGAGCATTGCTGCAAGATGGCCACATTTGTGCCCCGTTGGCCTCTTGGTGAAGTCCATGTCCAGGGATATCCAGGAACTCGGAGAGTGTTCCATTCTCCAAGTCCGCTCCTGTGTTGGCTCCAACCCCCAAGTTCGCTCCCGTGTCGGCTCTAGTTTCAGCCTACTAAATTCTACGTTATGCAGAAAAATTTTTGGGTGAACTAACCCTTTAAGAGAACCTGACATTTTGCTCCTTGCTTTGCAAGTAATAATCTATATTATTAATAGACAAAGAAAGAAAGTTTGTCAAAGGATGTATAAGGAATCCCCATACCGAAGATAGTTCTTGTTTCCTATAGCTCCACGGATGTCCTCCAGCAGCTCCAGGGTGGCTTCAGATGCCAGGTTCACAGCATTATTGTGTAGATGAGCATTATAGGAAAGGCGTTCATCTTTACTGATCCCACCTCGAGGATTCTGGGTACTGCTGAGATCAGTCTCTCCACCATGGCTACATTTACCTTTCACACACGAATAAAAGATAAATAATGAAATTGTAACAATTAAGACTATATTTGAACTATGTTATCACCCCCTTTTCCACTTCTAATCACTATTAAAACATTTCTTAAGTGAGGAAATGCAGCTGATCTTTTTTTTTTTTTACCTGTCATTCAAGGCATTTTGAATTCTGTCTTCGGAACACAAATTAAGATATTTTTGATGAAATCAGATGGCTCAGTGAGGCCTCCATTGCCAACAAGTTAATTAACATTTTCAGATGCCCAGATGGATACAAAAACATATTTAAAATGTTTCATGTGAGTACAGTGGTTCAACCTTAATATTATAAAGAATCGAGAATACTTTTTGTGCGCCAAAAAACCAAAATAATGGCTTTTCAACAATATCTAGTAATGGCCGATTTCAAAACACTGCTTCGAAGCTTTATGAATCTTGTTTCGAATCAGTGGTTCGGAGTGCCAAAGTCACATGATTTCAATTAACGAGGCTTCGTTATGACATAAGTGTTTCGCTAATTTCATTACTTTGTGTGACTTTGGCAGTGTGATACGTGAACTGAACCACTGATTCAAAACAAAAGATTCGTAAAGCTTTGAAGCAGTATTTTGAAATAATTAAGTGACTGAATATTAAAGTTGAACCACTGTACTCACATGAACTGTTTTAAATATGCTTTAGTTCCTCTCTGGGCATCTGAAAGTGTTAATTACCTTGCAGCAATGGAGGTCTCACTGAGCCATCGGATTTCATCAAAAATCTTAATTTGTGTTCCAAAGATGAACGAAGGTCTTACAGGTGTAGAACAATATGAGGCTGAGAAATTAATTACAGAATTTTCATTTTTGGGTGAACAAACCCTTTAACATCCTACTTACAACAACATTTTCTGTTGTTTACATATGACAACTTAAAACCAATCCTTCTAGGAAGCTGATTAAACTCCATTTGTTGTATTTGTTGTTTCCTTACGTTTTTTTACAGTAGGGCTTATATATGCTCATGCGTGTCTTCTGGTATAAACCTGTGTATGTCTCCTCACCTTTAGGTTTGTTGGGGGAGAACAAGCCCATGTATCCTGAAGTGAGGTACTTCCCATTCAGAATGTCAGGCAGCAGCTGGTTTGGACAGGTACCACTGGCACAATCACTGCATGTTGGCATTGCAACGTCTGTGCATGAACAAATACACATGCATTCGATCTACAGCAGTATACAACACACATAAATCACAAACATGTACTCAATTTATAAGTCATCTGTTCATTTATTTCCAGTTTTCATTTGAAACATTGATTATTAAGAGATTTTTACACATAAACATTGGACATGCCAATACTAAATCAATGGTGTAATTGCATTTATTTTCCGCATATGAGTCTCTCTCTCATAAATCATATTTCTCATAAAACCTTTATTTACCAGCAGTGTTCTCAATGTTGAGATCCGGTCTGATGAGGTTGACATATGGACTTTCGTTCCCTAATTCAGCCCAGTTACTGTGGCTGTAAAAATCCTGGGGGAAAAAAACATGAATTAAAATTAATGTGTCATATAATATTAATGATTTGAAAGCTTATGTTATATTAAAGCTTAAATTTAGGTTGAAAGCATATCTTTTCGAGAAACGTCACAACCATAAACAAAAGCATTTCTAACTTATAATATAATAAAAATTAGCATTTTCTTATGATAAAGAAACGTTTTAGTTTATGGTTGTTTACGAAATTACTTTGTGTGTGTGACATGCATACTGTATGTTTTAAGTCCTCACTGTATTTTCCTTTCTGTAAATGTGTTGGCAAATATTCTTAACTGACTGTTTTACATAATATTAACATTCAAAACTTATGTTATAAGAAAAGTATTTCTTATATTAAATTATAAAGCATTTTTTGTAATTAAGAAATGCTTTGTTTATGATTTTATACAAAATTACTCTTTATGTATATTTACTACTATTAAAAATATATTAAGGACTAATATATTGTCCGTAATGTATTTTAACAGA
Organism: Zacco platypus; assembly: GCA_038088235.1. Lineage (NCBI taxonomy): Eukaryota > Metazoa > Chordata > Actinopteri > Cypriniformes > Xenocyprididae > Zacco > Zacco platypus. The sequence continues at coordinate 30,489,100 of CM076084.1, read as the reverse complement.
ATTAAATGTTGACAAACATTATTGACTGGATGTTAAGCATAATATTAATAGCTTAAGTTTTTTTCATTTGCTAGAAAAGATATCTTGTAGAGAAGCATGTGACAACCACAAACAAAAGCATTTCTTATAACTATATAAGTGTGCTCAAAAACGTTTAATGAGTAAAACCATATTCTTGAGCAACTTTGTAGCAATATGCTTGTCATGGTCACTGACTATCAGAAAAAATGTGCAAAATTTGTTCTTACAGGGGTACAACGGCTGGTCACTGGGCCAGTACCCTCAAGGGTACACCTGTATAATAGGTACATACACAGTTTTTACCTTTGAACAGCAAATATTTACTTTTGGTGACAATTGTTCCCTGTAGTGCTATGGTACCATAATGTACTCCTAAAAACGGTACAGATTTGGTCTTTTAAGGGCAGTAGCACCATTGACAATCCCTTTGTACCTCATGATGGCAAGTTTGTACCCCACACAACATATTAAAAAGGCGACATTGCTGTTTCACAACATTTATTAAATAACATCTCACATTTTTATGAAATTTCACAGAAAAAACATTTTATGACATTGTATTAATGTGTCATCAATATGCAGGAGGCATTTACATATTGAGCAATTTCACATTTACTAAAATTAACTGTAACTCTTTAGAACATTAAACAGTACTACACATTTCATTTTAACTGTACATTTTAAACCTGGACATAGCATGGACATAGTATCAAGGGTCCAAAAGTCCATCTTTTGCCCTGGTTAAAATATATTCCATTCAAGTATGTGTAACAAATCCACTCGAGGCTAGTTGTTTGTGAGAACCCAAGTGCAGTATTTTATTTAAAGACCATCAAACAAAACATAAATCCAACATGGAGACTTCAAATGGCATGGCATGGTTTGGCAACAAAACAAAACAAAACAAAACAGGAATACAATCCACAAACATCCCCCAGGAACGTCTAGGTTACTATTGTAACCCCCTTTCCCTGAAGGAGGGAACGGAGACGTTACGTCGGACTGACGTCATGGGATCTCACTTGGGAGCCCAATCACCTCCACGTAGTAAAAAACAAGCCAATGAGAATTGGCCAGTGAGATTTACATGCCGGGCCCCTCCCCCGGCATCCGGGTATAAATAGAGCCGGCATTACTCACTTCATTCATGCTTTGCTGAGGAGCCGAAAACTGATCTCGGCCGCTCAGCAGTGACTCAGTGCTATGGCAAGGGGACGTAACGTCTCCGTTCCCTCCTTCAGGGAACGGGGGTTGCAATAGTAACCTAGACGTTCCCTATCAGTCAGTCACGTTCGACGTTACGTCGGACTGACGTCATGGGATCCCCCTGGAAAACGCCATAGCAACCGAGCCACGCTACGAACGTCGGGGAAGCAGATGCTGGCAGGCCTAGGCGTGCCACCTGCAAATGCAACCGCAAATGTCGTAACCCTCCAGCGCCCGGAGCAGGCCCTACAATGTCTTCCATACCAGACGGATGGAGAGGACAGGGTCTTACTCAGGAGATGGTCGAAGCTGTTGTTTCTCACCTCAGGGAAAGAGTGCTTCGGTGACTCAACTCCCACATTTTTGCAGCCATGACCCAAAAACGCTGGGAAAGCGTCCCTCTAGGGGAAGCTACGGAGACCACACCCTGCCCGAAGGGAGGTAACGTGTGGGGCACATATGCACTGACCTGCTGGGCAGTATCTGCATATGGAGAGCTCCCTGAGGAAGGTCCTACCCGGACTGGGGAGGAACGCTTCGCCTCAGGGGCAGGGCTGACCGCCCAGGGAAGACACGGGTTTACCCTCGGGGAAACCGTACCGTGGACTAACACATATGGGATTACCCGCAGGGAACCACAACCATATGGGCATCTAGCCCAGTACAAGGACTGACAACTGGGGGCATGTACACGAGTACTGGACCTGGCGTCTGACGCCTCCGCCGCGTCTGACTGCCGAAGGATGCAGGAGGAACTCCACAGGGTTCACCAGCTGGGGAACTGACTGAAAAGTAGACCAGCGCTCGCATCTCCTCGTGAAAGGAGAATGGCGCAGCAAGCGGTCTCCCGTGGCTATCTAGCTGTAGACAGCACACGAGAGGACACCGGGTCCACTCGGAGGCTATAAAACCTGGCGAATGTGTTCGGTGTCGCCCAGCCCGCAGCTCTGCAGATGTCTGCCAGAGAGGCGCCGCGCGCCAACGCCCAGGAGGAGGCAACACCCGAAGTGGAGTGTGCTCTCACCCCTAGGGGGCACGGCTCGCCTTGGGAATGGTACGCCAAGGCGATGGCATCCACTATCCAGTGGGCCAACCTCTGTTTGGAGACAGCCTTCCCTCTCTGCTGTCCTCCAAAGCAAACAAAGAGCTGCTCGGAGCTTCTCAAGCTCTGCGTGCGGTCCACGTAAGCGCGGAGAGCGCGAACGGGACAAAGCAAGGGCTGGGTCTGCCTCCTCCCGGGGCAGCGCTTGCAGGTTCACCACCTGGTCCCGAAAGGGAGTGGTGGGAACCTTGGGCATGTATCCAGGCCGGGGTCTCAAGATTACGTGAGACAAAGCCGGCCCAAACTCCAGGGACGCTTCACTGACCGAAAATGCTTGCAGGTCCCCTACCCTCTTAAAGGAAGCGAGCGCTGTCAGGAGCACTGTCTTCAGCGACAGGTGTTTCAGCTCGGCTGACTCAAGGGGCTCGAAGGGAGCTTTCTGTAGCCCAGCTAGGGCGACAGAGAGGTCCCAAGAGGGAATTAAGGGAGGTCTAGGAGGGTTTAACCGCCTAGCACCTCTCAGGAACCTGATGATCAGATCGTGCTTTCCTAGTGACCTGCCATCGAGCACATCGTGATGTGCTGGGATGGCAGCCACATAGACCTTCAAGGTGGAGGGGGACAGCCTCCGCTCCAAACCACTTTGAAGGAAGAAAAGCACTGAACTGACCGGGCATTTCCGGGGGTCTTCCTGGCGGGAAGAACACCAAGCAGCGAAGAGACTCCACTTCAAAGTATAAGCACGCCTCGTAGAGGGGGCTCTATCTGAAGTGATCGTGTCAACTACCGCGAGCGGTAGGCCACTTAAGTCCTCCGCGTCCCGTCCAGGAACCACACGTGGAGGTTCCAGAGGTCGGGACGTGGGTGCCATATGGTGCCCCGTCCCTGAGAAAGCAGGTCCTTCCTCAGGGGAATTCGCCAGGGAGGGACTGTTGCGAGGAGCATGAGTTCTGGGAACCAGGTCCGGTTGGGCCAGTATGGCGCAACTAGCAAGACCTGCTCCTCGTCCTCCCTGACCTTGCACAGTAGCTGTGCAAGAAGGCTCACTGGGGGAAACGCATACTTGCGTAGGCCCCGGGGCCAGTTGTGTGCCAGTGCATCCGTGCCGAGGGTGCCCTCGGTCAGGGAATAAAACCACTGGCAGTGAGCAGATTCCTAAAGGAGGCAAACAGGTCTACCTGTGCGTCCCCGAATCTGCTCCAGATCAGCTGGACCGCCTGGGGGTGGAGTCTCCATTCCCCCGGGAGCGTGAGCTGTCGTGAGAGCGCGTCGGCCGCACGATTGAGCTCGCCCGGGATATACATGGCACGCAGCGACCTGAGTCGCCGCTGACTCCAGAGGAGAAGGTGGCGGGCGAGTTGCGACATGCGGTGTGAGCGTAGACCACCTTGACGGTTGATGTGCGCTACTGCCGATGTGTTGTCCGTCCGGACCAGTACATGCTTGCCCTGCAGCAACGGCCGAAACCGGCGCAGGGCCAGCAGTACTGCTAGCAACTCGAGGCAATTGATATGCCACTGCTGGTGGGGTCCTGTCCAGGAGCCCGACGCAGCATGCCCATTGCACACAGCACCCCAGCCGGTGGTGGAGGCATCTATTGTGACAACAACATGCCTGGACACTTGTCCTAGGGGCACCCCGGCCCGTAGGAAAGCAAGGTCCGACCACGGGCTGAATGTTTGGCGACAGTTCGGCATGCTGACCACACGGAGCTTGCCATGGTGCCATGCCCACCTCGGGACTCGGCCGTGTAGCCAGTGCTGAAGTGGTCTCATATGGAGTTTTTCGAGCGGCGTGACCGCGGCTGCGGATGCCATATGCCCCAGGAGCCTCTGAAAATGTTTCAGTGGGACCACTGTTTTCTGCGAGAACGAATTCAGGCAGCTCAGCACTGACTGTGCATGCTCGTTGGTGAGACGTGCCGTCATGTTGACCGAGTCCAGCTCCACACCGAGAAAAGAGATCCTCTGTGTTGGACAGAGTTTGCTCTTTTCCCAGTTGACCCGAAGCCCCAACCGGCTGAGGTGCGTGAGCACCAGGTCCCTGTGTTCGCACAACTGTTCTCGGGACTGGGCCAGAATGAGCCAGTCGTCGAGGTAGTTGAGGATGCGAACGCCCACTTTGGTAAAGACACGGGGGGACAGGGACAGCCCGAAGGGTAGGACCTTGTACTGATATGCCCGACCCTCGAACGCAAAGCGTAGAAACGGTCTGTGTCGAGGGAGGATCGAGACATGAAAGTACGCGTCCTTCAGGTCGATTGCTGCAAACCAATCTTGTGCGTGAATGCATGTGAGCATGCGCTTCACGGTGAGCATCTTGAACGGGAGCTTGTGCAGGGCCCGATTCAAGACACGTAAGTCCAAGATTGGTCGTAACCCTCCGCTTTTCTTGGGTACTATGAAGTACGGGCTGTAAAACCCTGACTTCATCTCGGCTAGTGGGACCGGCTCTATTGCGTCCTTCGCCAACAGGACCGCAATCTCCTCCCGTAAGACAGTGGCATCTCTGCCCACCACTGAAGTGGATAGGACGCCACTGAATTTGGGAGGACGCCTGGCAAACTGGATTGTGTAGCCGAGTCTGACTGTTTGAATGAGCCAACGGGACGGGCTGGGAAGGCCTAGCCAGGCCCCCAGATACCGTACGAGTGGTATCATCCGAACACCAGAAGTACCCGCGGGGGGGCAGCATGGAGCACTGGGGCCCAACCCGGGAAGCAGAGCGTCCCGAAGTAGAGGCAGTGAGTGATGTGAACTCACTTGGCTCCGTGTGTCCCGTGAGGGACGAGGCAGGGGGGCATGGGGAGGCAGTGCGTCCCTGACATGCCCGAGACCTGCTTGTGGCGAAAGCGGGAGTGGTTGAGAGTGAGGAGGCGGTGCGTCGCACACTGTCAACACAGACCCTTTGTGACTCAGAGATAGTGGAAATTGCTCTTTTATTGATGAGGTGGGCGAAACAAAAAGAAAAGGGAACATAGGATTTACCCCCCGGCCCACTCCGGGGGGAAGGAGCGGTGCCTTCACCGTCTCCTGGGGCAGAGCAACTCCCACCATCTCTGGGCCACCCGTCTCAGGAGCGCTTCTTCTGCTTTCGTTTAGCAGTTTTAGCGGCCTGAGCGGGTTGTGCCGCCTTCCTGCGGGAAGCTTGCGGGGGACGGGATTTCTCCGATCCACCCGAAGCTTGTGCAGCCACAGGGGGGCGCCCTCGACGACGAGCAGGCTGAGGGCCAGTCCTAGGAGGGACAGGAGCCGCATCTCGCCGAGGCAAGATGTGGCTGATGGCCTCAGTCTGCTTCTGCACCGCCGAGAACTGCTGGGCAAAATCCTCGACGGTGTCGCCGAAGAGGCCGGCCTGGGAAATGGGGGCGTCGAGAAAGCGAACTTTGTCGGCGTCCTTCATTTCGGCCAGGTCCAGCCAGAGATGGCGCTCCTGGACCACCAGAGTGGACATCGTCTGACCCAGGGCACGTGCTGTGACTTTCGTCGCCCAGAGGGCAGGTCGGTCGAAGCACGCAGTTCTTGCAACACCCCTGGGTCCGAACTACCCTCGTGCAGCTCTTTCAGAGCTTTCGCCTGATGGACCTGCAAGATGGCCATGGCGTGCAGGGCGGAGGCCGCCTGTCCAGCGGCAGAGTAAGCCTTAGCGGCGAGAGCCGCTGTCGTCTTACCCGCCTTGGACGGGAGACGCGGACGATTCCGCCAGGTGGCAGCCGACTGCGGACACAAGTGAACCGCAATCGCCCGTTCCACCTGTGGAATGTCCACGTACCCCTTGGCGGCCCCACCATTGAGGGTAGTGAGAGTAGAGGAGGTAGAAGTACGGCTTCTGGCAGTGTCTTCTGCACCTCCTCATGCAGCTCAGGAAAAAATGGCACTGGGGCAGGACGCGGCTGTGAACCGCGCCCCGCACCTAGAAACCAATCATCAAGCCGCGAGAGCTCGGGACACGGTGGAGGGTTCCACTCGAGCCCGATGCCCGCGGCGGCCCGAGCCAGCATAGCTGTCAGCTCCGCATCTGACTCAGCCTGTGCAACCACCCCGGAGGGCGGAAGTTCGGCCTCATCTTCATCTGCAGAAGATAACAGCCCACTCTCCGATGCAGCGATCGACATCCGATCCTCATCCGGAGCGCCGAATGAGATGCGGGGAACCTCACGAGAAGGACCCGCACCAGCACTCGGCAACTCGACGGCACATGGCATTAGAGAGGAGTGGGAGGTTCGTGGGGGCAGACCCGACGAAGAGGCTCCCACCGTCACTCTCAGACCTCCCAGAGTGCTAACCATCCCCGCAGCTCTTCCTTGAAAAGCCACGGGGGATTGGGTAGCAACAGAGGGGACTCCGCCTTGAAGAAAGAGAGTCGCGATCTTAATGCCAACATGGTCATGCTCTCGCAGTGAGAGCATGAACCATCCACAAGCGCTGCTTCAGCGTGCTGTCTGCCCAGACACATCACACAGCGCTCGTGGCCGTCAGATGAGGTCAGAAAACGACCACATCCAGAAACACACGGTCGAAAAGACATCTTGAAAAAGACGCTCTTCTCCCGTGCTGCTCTTTTAGAGGTGCTCTACCCGCTGGAACACCGAGGGATGGAATGCGCGCCGATCTGTTCCACACCAGTGCCCGCTGCACACCACCGCTGCTGTGTTGTCACGCCAACGAGAGAGAACAAGAGCTTTGTGGAAATTTGAATTAGCAATGAAAATTGCTTTTGAAGGGAACTTGTCCCTAGCAATTAAAATTGCTGTTTGCGCTCTGTTCTTTTGTAGAGGAGAGAAGTGAAGATCAGTTGCGATCGGCTCCGAAGCAAAAGTATGAATAAAGTGAGAAATGCCGGCTCTATTTATACCCGGATGCCGGGGGAGGGGCCCGGCATGTAAATCTCACTGGCCAATTCTCATTGGCTTGTTTTTTACTACGTGGAGGTGATTGGGCTCCCAAGCGAGATCCCATGACGTCAGTCCGACGTAACGTCGAACGTGACTGACTGATAGGGAACTAGGGATGGCTGACGCGAAACTAAAGTTTCGACACAGAGTCGAGACCCCGAAGCATAGATGTTTCGAAACACTGCTCCGAACTGTGATTCAAAACACCCATGTCACGTGACTATGGCTAAACGAAGCTTCTGTACGTTTCGACAGGTGGCATGCTTGCTGAGTCTGCATTTGATTGACAGGGGCGGGAACAAATCACACAACCGCTCATCTGTCTCAACTCCCACAAAGTTTAAAAGAGGAGTTAATGCACCTTCACCTCGTGGGTTTTTGTGAGAGGAGAAAGCAATTAATTTTTTTGAATAAAAATCTGTAAAAAAACAAAAATGAGACCATCGTGGATTGATTTGTTTTATTAATTTCTATTTTTCTTGACCAAAATAACCTAGTTATTATTATTATGTATTATAGTTATATAGTGAGGATGTTAAAAACTCACCACATTAACAAAAACACAACATTTTTATTTTTTTAAATCTTTTGTTGTCAAATTTGTTTCAGATAACATGTGCAATTGACCACTAGGTGTCACCATGGAGACGGGTGTCGGTATAGTTTCGAAGCCTCGACACAATACGGCACATTTGCTTCAACTGTTTCAGTGTTTCATGAAGCCTTGCTCTGCCCACCACTACCAGGAACAAGGCAAACATGAGGGTTTATATACACTGACTAATTACAAACAAGAAACACCTGTGAACAATGATTACACCCAGTGAACCAATCAGAACAAGACATGAAACAAGGGAATCACATGGCAGGATCACATGACAAACAGGGGAATCACATGACATCTGGAGCACATGGATAAACAAACAAGACATGAAACTAGACATGAAACATGAACAATGAAACAAGAAACATGAACAATGAAACAGGAACATGAAACAGGAACATGAAACATGAACAAAACCAAAACAAGACCTTACAGTATGCATGGAAGTGTAAAGCATTAGACAATGGGTTTACAAGCTCACCACACAGAAGCCATTCAAAGTGTTTGGTTGCATCTTATGAATAACCATTCAAATGACCTTCAATAGAGGATGCATCCTGGCCAATGACTCGACAACACGGTCTCACCCCTATTCGTCACACGCTGCCTTTTGGGCATTTCCCCTTCACTTCAACACTCCGATGTTGAGGGTACCCCTCTTCGTCAATAAGCCAACGTTTAGGGTCTTAGGAAATATTGCCTTTTTTTAACCAAGGGGGCGTTTAGGTGGCGCGTGTTCCAGTGTTAAGTCAAAGGGAGCAATGCGTCTGAATGCGTTTCGCCGCTCTAATAGGATCGTGCCGCATAGGTCATAATTATGTCGGGTTTACGTGGGCTCGTGGTCGGCGATCATTCTAATGCCACCATCTTCCCGATGTCTTGCCGATTAGCTACCGATCTCCATAAGACATCTCACCGAGGCACTTTATGTCGGGCAGGCACACGCGCCCCAACGTCGGCAAGACCTAATTTGCTGTCTGGGCTGTCACAATCATTGGTGCGGTGACCATACATTTTCGTGGGGCAGAAACCCTTGTCTGAATCGCTACCACGACTTTTATATATAATTTCATATATATAATATATATAATTTTGGCCTACATTAAAATGGCATAATTACAGGACTTACAGGACTGCATATTTGCTGTAGGCTTAAACGTGTCTTAATTTAGGTGAGATATTTTATATCTCATTGTGATTCAACAAACAGTTGTATTTGATTTGATTTGATTTGATATACTTTATTAATCCCACACTGGGGAAATTTCTGTGTTACAGGAGCTCAAAAATAAAATATGCAAAATAAAGTAAAAAAAAAAAAAATGTAAAAATATAATGTCACTCTATTTGACTGTTGTACGCTACTTACCGTGGTGGAATCGCGCTGGGCAATGGTTTCTGCGATCGTCGCACACAGTGTGACGCGTTGCACAAAATTGCGCCAAAATATCAATCATAATGAAAAAGTACAGTCTTAATATTGTGACCTGTGTTTGTTGATTAAATGATACAAACATGGACCTCTGACATTTGGAAACCAATTTTTACCTTATTTTCCCCGTAGCACATATTAGTTCCTTAAGGTGTAATATGACCCAGTGAACCACAGCATTTGTACCCTAAGTGCTCACACTTGTACCCCATCATCCATACCCCTTTTTTGACAGTTCTCCCTCTCACCCACCTGCAGTGTGTGACACACTCGCCCCAGTGTTTCTCTGGCAGATTGAAGGTTGTCGGTGCGGACATTCGCCTTAATGGCTGCAGTCCCCTGAATGATGAGGTTGCGCCCCTCAGTGAAGGCCTCATTATTGAAGTGGTGTGGTGCACTGCTCATGAAATCACTGTCCACAAATCCATGCTGCCTGTAGATCTGATTCAATGCTGTGCGGAATTTGGCTCCTGAAACCTCACCTGTGGCCGTTCCCAGACACGCACGCAGCAGCTCTTCAGGTGATGAGCCCTGTGTTGAAGTGTCAAGTTATTTGTCATCATTTTGAGAAATGACAAAAGCTATTGTTTGTCAGAAGAATTGCACAATTTTCATGTTTATAGTGCTTTTTATGCCGCTGCTTGTTCACAAACTCACAGTTGGATTGAATTCTCTTCCTTCTGATTCAGCCACTGCTGCACACACCTCACGGATCTTTGCCATCACAGCATGTGTAGTGATGGTCACATGGGTGTTTCCATTACCTCCAACTGACACAAATGTCTGCACTCTGGACACCACTAGTGCGATCAAAGCCACGACGGCCACTGATGACTTCATGATCTGAGTCAAGAAGAATAAAATTTAGTAATTTGGTAATGCTTGCCTGTTGGGGGGTGAGGGCAACACACCTAATGCTTAGTTAAAGATATCTGAGAACAGGTATGTAGCAGACATTTTCATTTTTAGGTGACAGTGCAAGAGCAACTATAGTTTATACAATAATATCCTTAAAAATTTTGTGGCTTCACTTCATACTTGAAGTTCTTTCATAACTGAATATAGACAAGAATTTTACAAATAAATTCTTAAGGTGCAATTTACAATGTCAATTAGCAATTAGGTTGTCAAAAAAATCTGAAAAATTTCTCTTTCAAAATATGAATCGCATGGTTCTTCATCCACACCCATAGCTCACAGGTCCTTTTTCTCAATCTTCAAGTCAGTCATTATCAATCATATTCGATCATAATATGTCGGTAAATATGACCATGCTCCTCAGTTTTTGTCTGTTTTTAGTAAAACACATGTGTCTGCTTAATTACTTATTTTTCATTGCCCAGGAGCTTCAAAATGTCTTATAATAAAACACGGCAATGTTCAACACTGCTCATATATTTAAAAATCCCACACACATACATTCTGAGCAGCTGCCGTCTGTAATGAACAGCAGAACTGTCATGTGACAGAAAGACACAAAGATCCTACTCCAACATCCACTCCTTTTACTGTTCTTCACTTCTCACTTTCTTCCTCTTGAAAGAGTTCACCAAAAGCCAAAAAGGTCCAACTGAAAAACTTGTTTAAGCTATCATTGTTTTGCATTTTGTGGTAAAAATCTTTAAATCTTGAAAAGAGTCTTGATAGACAAAAAAAGACTGACAAAAGACACACTGAATAGAGCTGATTCAAGATTAGCTCAATTGCTATTATGGTGTTTTTACATACACTACAGTTCAAAAGTTTGGGGTCTTTTTACTTATCAAAGAATCCTAAAAATGTCAACATTGATAATAAAAAAATGTTTCTTAAGCGCCAAATAAGCATATTAGTATGATTTTGAAGGATCATGTGACACTGAAGTCTGGAGTAATCACTGATGAAAAATAAATTTATGGCCTTATATACAATATATTTATAGATTATATATATATTTGTAACATTCTTAAATCATGCTGGAGAACATGGAAATCAGATTTTACACAAACTAGTGGAGTTCGTGGAGCTTTTGAGTGCTTTTTTACATTTTCTCTCAAATTATTATACATTACATATTATAGGCTATTTGTAATGGAAAAAATAGTAAATTTGAAAAACTGAAGCAAAATAGAAGCATAATGGAAACAGACTACAGTGATCTCAAACTTTTGGACGCCATTACATGTCATGAACAAAATCTATTTTGATCAATTCTTTGCTAAAAATGTGATTACACAGAATAATTCTTTTATACAATCACTGAATTTTTGAAATATACAAACGTATATGAATACATTTTTAGTAAATGTTTTGTGTTACATTTACTGATTTATGCCATCCTACTGCGATTATATTTTTGGCCATTGCTGGGCTGTTACATAATATTTATATGAACCTGATTGCTCACTCATCTTTTTTCCCACGATTTTCTTTGCTCTTCCCACAACATGTTTTCTAAGTAAATGTTGGCGCAGGCAGTGACATGTTCAAGTGCCTCATGACAAGCTTTTTCAAGATAAAATGAGATCTATTATCAGTGCTGAATGAAACTGTAGTAGGTTTACATTATCAACATTCCAGAGGAATATAAACTGACAATCCTGATATGAATGGATGATACAGGATGAGCGAATGGTAGTCATTGTGCAGTTATCATTTTTAATAACACATCAATTATGTTGTAGTAGTAGTGGAGCTTTATTGTCATTGTAAACTATACAAATGAATCTTGATCTCAACACTATAACATGAATCATTATGAAAGCCTTTATAATGTAAACTAATGTAAAATTGATGTTTTAAATACAATGCAAGAGAATGTGTGAATTTGTGGATAAACATTTTGTTTAGACCTGCTCTGCCTGCTGTTTTTTTGACTCAGAAATAACAAGATAAAACAAAATGTAGACAATGATAAATGCTGTGACTCAAAATGTGTAAAATCATCCATGCACAATCTTAAACCAAGACAACATTGCAACATACCTCAGGATGATGTTATTGTAGAGAGGCCTTGAATGAAAATGTTGTGAAGTCAAAACAGCGACAGCAGAAAACTCACAGACAGGACTAGCACAGTTCAGAGACTAAGAGATTAAGGTGGTTCATTGGAGCATTACTGTAAATGCAGTTAAATGCAGTTAAAAGTTAATTGCTTGACACTGATGATAATCTGCTCATCTGATTATCAGTTTACACCACAGCTTCCTATTTTCTTGCTTCACATTCTCCTTCCTCTTCTTCCTTCCTCATCTTTTAAATTGTTGGGAAATTTTCTATTGTAAGAAATGTGCAGATTCGGTGAACTTTGTGATCTACTTAGTTAAATTATTATTGTCACTATCAAATTAACTGGTATTTTAATGTTTAAAATAATTTATGTACAAAATTCAAGGAGCTCCAAATGAGCATATTATGATTTCTGAAGGATCATGTGACACTGAAGACTGAAGTAATGATGCTGAAAATTCAACTTTGCCATCACAGGAATAAAATACATTTTATAATGTATTTTAAATATATTAAAATATTTAAATTTGCAATAGCATGTATTACTGTTTTACTATATATAAAAACATCTCCTGAAGATCCACTACGATACCACAATTGAAGACCCCGTCTAAGAAAGAACAAGAAACACATTTCAAACACGGATAAAAAAAGGTTTCATTTTTTGATCTATGTGCTTCATTTCAGATGGCTGTAATAAAGTCATATGCTAATAATTTTTCGTTTTTTGTAACAGTAATGACTTCCTTGTTACCTTCTAATTCCTCATTCGTCTTCCATGCCTGCGGCCTAGGCGTTGGCGGCGGTTAATGCGTTCATGTCCATTTAATGGTTTATTGCTATGCCCAATTTTATTTTGTTATAAAATACAGGCGAAGTTATGGACGACAAGGATAAAAGATTTTCAAGTTTTTCAACTTCGAATCTCAATTTCTGGCCTTCTAGTGATGTGAAATATGAGCGCGAGTCTACACATGGTGATTGTTTTGACTTTATTTTGTGTTTGAACTAAAGGTCACAATCATGGGATGGCCTTATAAGCCTTTATCTTTTTCTTTCCTCCACTGGGTTTGATTTAAGCCATAGTCATGCTGGATTACCTCTGAGGTTGTTGTGATTTTGATATTAAAGAGAGTATGTCCTTGCCACTGGTGAAACAAAAAAAAAATAAATCCCTCAATAACATGGCCCATATTCCTGTCTCTGTTCTCTCACATTGCTCAGATTACTGACTAAATTTATACACTGTGTTCCAAATAATGATGCAATGACACATTCCTGGGATTACATTACAATAAATAATTCTAAAATCTGAATTATTTATTGTAATGTAATCCCACGAATGTGTCATTGCATCATTATTTTTGTTTTCCAAAGAATGTGTTTGTTTTATTTCTCATATTTTTTTCAGATAACTGTTATCAATCTCAGAGTGATTTGTTAAATAGTCAGGTCACATGCCAGGTTTTCTAGGTAAATGGAAAACCTACGTAAAGAGTTTATTTCACATTACTAACCAAGTCACAGTTCTCATGCAGTATGCAGAGGAAGAAAGATCTTTCTGTAGATAAAAAGCATGACATTGCGCAATGTAATGCAAAAGCTTTGAAAACAACTATAATATTGTGTGAAAACTAATGGGAGATTACAGTTATTTCAAACAGTTTTATTGCTGTGGTGTTTTTGGAGCATGGGAAAGTGCACTGTCCTGAACGAAAATCCTTTTATTTCAGAAGGCACACTCCTTTTTATACCATAGCAGGAAATGGTCAGTTGTAAACTTCACATATCTTGCAGAAGTCATTTTGACACCCTCAGAGACCTCAAAGGGAACTTCCAATCCAAATCCTCACCCGTCAGCTCCTTACTGGAGTCGCAGTCTTGTTGGAATGGGGTGGACACTCACCAACCATCCAGAAATCCATTCATCTAGAGCATCCATTGTAGTACAACATTCGTCAGAGAATAAAACTTAAAATTGATTCTTCATGTATTTCTACACCCACTGTGAACTTCTCTCTTTGTGAGCTTTGGTTAGGGGTGGCTGAAATGCAACTTTACACGCAACTGCCAGCCTACATGGAGAAGTTTTTGAGACTCCACCTGCTTCAAATACCAGTTTGCTGCCCTTTTAATACAAATACCCCTGGTTTCACATACAAGATTTAAGGTAGTCCCAGACCAACATGCATGTTTGAGCTGTTTTAACTGAAAGCAAATTGTACTGATTTATCTTGAATCATGTCAGTGCCATTGGTTTGTCTCAAGATGTACACCAGTAATGTTTGTTTTAGTACACATTTATAAAAGCTACTTAAATGCCCTAATTGAACTAAGGCCTAATCCCGGTTTTGTCTAAGCCCTTTCTGTGAAACCAGGCCTTAATTTTTTTGACAGAAACTTCCTTTATTAATAAGCCTTTATCCATCTATGTACACATATTTATGTATATATATAAATGTATCACAAAATAGCTAAGCCTTCTCAAAAAAAACAAAAATATAAATAAGAACATAATTTTTGAATTGGCAAAATATTCTGTATTTCAGGTTTAATTTTTTATTTTTAGGTTGACAAACATTTGGTGCCTATATCAATGTTGACTAACAATTAAAAAATATTGATGAAATCACCCCATCCCACCCCAAGCACTCAGATACTTGGCTGAATCAAACAGTCCAAATAGCAAAATAACTGCCTATCACAACTTTTACAGGCCTACATTTTCTTCTCATTATGCTATTTTTTATGTTCTTGTATCTTCACCTCTCTGTATTCACAGTTGTGATCCCTCCATCATTTCAAACAATCACCAGGCACCATAGCAACATTAGAGGAAAGTCTCCACCAGCAGTGATTCCTTCCTCCTGTAGTCACAGAGTGGATTCCTGTGGTCACAAACCCAATCAGACTATACAACCCACCCAAGGTACATCTGAAAGAACATCGGAAAACAGTGAAGGCTTGTCTTCTCAAAACAAAAGACAAAATGCCAGTGCACCAGCACAGACATCCACTACTTCAGTACTTGCCAATTCGACCCAGACTCCTGCTCCTACCGTTAACTTGTCAGTGCCAATGATCGAGCTGTCTGGAGCTCCATCAATTCCTCAAGTCAAGTCAACAGCATCATCAGTTCACCGACAACCAAACCCAAATCCTCAAACATCAAACCAGACAGTAGACTCTCAGAAAGAGGGGTCAAATATCTGTCATCCACTTCAAAACACCTTCCGTTCCCCTGTTCCTCCAAGCAAAGTCTTAGTAACAGAGTCTCATTCCTCCAAACAATGGCCTCAGGCCTTGGTTACAAATACAGAGAAAATTACAGCCATTGCCTTCTTAAACAAACCCCCTGAGCCATTAACCCAGTCTCAAGTTATACAATCAGCATTCTTTCCACCACAAACCATCAAAACACCAGACCAAGAGGGTCATGTTTCTGTCACACCAAATACACCTTCAGCAGTCCAGGATTGGATTCCCTCAAACAGTCTTGTTCCACCTCAAACCCAAGTTTTTGCAACACCACAGGTAATACCAACACATTCTGCGACTTCAAGTCCATCATTCCAGTTCCAACTCAACCGACACCACCTTCTTACCTTCCAACACATGTTCCATTTTCTTCTCCCCACCTTCCAGTTCATGCAGTTCAGGGATCTGTCTCCCTAAACCCACCTCAACCACCACTTACACATTCTCAATATCCAACACAATCCAATCAGTTCTCGTCTTCTTCAGACCAGATGTTTCCTCCACCCGATAATACAGCAAGTTTGCTTGAGTCTGATACCTGCTCCCAGTGTGGAAAGGCATTCCCTAGAGTACGAGGTCTTAACTTAAATGTCCATGCAGAGGAGAAACGGTATCAGTGTGAAGAGTGTGGGAAGAGTTTTGTTTACCACTTTACCCTTACCAAACATCAGCTCATTCAATCTGGAGAAAGGCCATTTCCTTGTAAAGTTTGTGGAAAGAGTTTTTCGCCAAGGCAGACCGGTCTACCCATGCGTATGCACAGGGTTGGGGAGTAACGAAATACAAGTAACTTAGTTACTTATTTAAAATACAAAATTTAAGTAACTGTATTTCATTACAGTTACATTTTAAATGGGTGGTAATCAGATTACAGTTACATCTGAAAAGTATTTTAGATTACCAAAGTGATTACTTTGAATTTTAATGTCATTTAACAGCAATTGGTGATTCTCTGACTCTGAGCGGAGTTAAGTTTCATGTTTTCGACTGTTTTCATGTTTTGTGATAATTGTTTGTGAGTCATTTTATAATTGTAAAAAAGGTCACTGCAACTTTTTCTCACAATTTGTTTTTTCCCCTCACAATTGTGAGATTGTATTTCACAATTCTGACTTCTTTTTCTCAGAATTGCGAGATTTAAACTCACAATTACAAGTTAAAAAGTCAGAATTGGGAGATATAAACTTGCAATACAATTTTTTTTTCTTGCAATTGTGAATTTAGTTTGTGAGTTTATATCTCATATTTTTGACTTTTCTCAATATTGCGAGTTTATATCTCATAATTCTGAGGGAAAAAGTCAGAATTGTGAGATAAAAACTAGCAATTACCTTTTTTGTGTTTGTTCCACACTTATTAGTATTCCAAAGTATTCTAAAGTATTTATGCACACCGGAGAGAAGCCCTTCTCGTTTATCTTAAAATTGTCTCAGATGTAATTCATATATAAATGTAGTTAATGCAGAGAAGAAAGAAAAATTGCAAATCACATCAACCACTGGGTGGCGATATAATTTTACGTGAGACCACAATTTTCAAACCTCAAGACTGAAATAAGTTCAAATAACTGATATCAATTACAAGTAAGACACAAAACAAGATTAAATGTTCAAAAATCAGCGTCTCTTTAAAATACATTGTAAAAAACTGTGAAAATATCTTTTCATTTTAGGCAATTACTACAAGCACATGTTGGACAGTGTAGCCTGCTTGAGAAAAGACTCGCAGCCAGATGCAAGTACTTTGTAAAGAGGTCAACATCTTATGTAAAGTGGTCAATGGTCTGGTATGCGTTTTAATATGAATATTTGCTTGAAATTTTCTAGAGTACATGTTCAAGTAGCAACTTACCACATCATTTAATGCAAACACACAAAAAAAATACAAGTTAGTTAACATAATAACTCATGTTTATGGAAATTAGCATTTATTATTATCATAATACTTCACATAGCTTAGTATAAATGTCACTGTCCTTAAGGTTACATTTTGATTTCAAAGTTGTACATTAGGGTTACTGAGCCATGAAATACTCTTTCTTTTAACGTGTGTTTACGTAAAATGATATTGATATTATTATATATGTTTACACAAAACATAGTGAAATAGACATTTTCATCCTATGTTTGGACAGAAAAAAATAATATTGTAGATTAGAAAATTTTTTTGCAACATCAATTTGTATTTATTTGTCATACAAATATTTCACTAAACTAGTATGAAATATGACAATCATTATCATCAACATTAATTAAATCCATGTTAATAAAACAAAACTTGATTCCTTAGTTCTACATGTCAGATGAGGTCTCACAAAACTTTAATCTTTGAGGTTTGTAGGTTCAGAATCATCAGCATGGTTCTTCATTAGTGGTACTGAATAGTTGGAAATGCCAAAACTGAAATTTTTAGGATGAAATGCTTTGCTTTAAACAATCTCACAGCTCTGAGAAAGCTTTATAAAAATATTATTTATAGAATGTTAGGATGATTGTGTATTTGGTTGATGAACTCCATATCATTACAGAGTGAAGGATTCACGTAGAAAACCGTAGAAAAGCAGCGATGCCCACAGAGGGAGGGACACACTGATGAGGCGGGAGCCTGCGCCAGACTTCATGGTGTAACTGCACCTGCCCACGTTCCCAACCATGTCAACTGCGGTCAAAGTCACGGAAGTTGAACAACATGACGCCTCATATAGACCCATCACACCGTCTTCCACTTCCTTCTGGGTTAAGTTTCCACTGCCTTGCTGGATGGAAATGCTCTCGATGCCTGTGCCATTATTGTCTGTGATGTTGACAGACAGTTCCCAGTTTGATGAACTGCAAGAGGAGGAGTAGCAAGTACCCTGTACATCGACAATTTTACATTTTGGAGGTGTCAAGTCGGTCACCTGGACAGAACAGTAAAGGATGAGTTAAAACAACACCTTGCTGAAGATACTTTAATGCTTCCTTGGTGAATAAAATAATTAATTTCTTAAAAAAAAAATCAATACTGACCACAAACTTTTGAACAGTATGTTAAAAATTGGTCAACCACAATTTGTTTTGTGCATAGAATTATTGGCTGCCATTGAAATGTAGAACAAAACAAAAAACAATCAATTTTGTTCCTAATTCTATGTTTTGTTAATCATTTAGCATTTTGATGGCTCTAATTAATAATTGTTTGATATTAACACTTAGTGAGAACATTTAGTGTTGGGTCACCACTATTGCAAAATCAGAAGCCATGACGAAATGACTCATGTGGCTTGTGGTTTGTTGAAAAATAACATTTCACATAGAAATATGACGGTGAGGTTACCTTGGAGAGAACCGAAAGGCGAACGACAGCATAGTTAGAATCACTTCCTCCAGGAGCCTCTGCCTCGATGGTTAGCGTAACATCTGTGCCTGAGACCGTCTCAGCAGGAGGAGTGAGAGACACTGTCCCTTGAGCACTGCCGCCACTCTCGAGACGGAGCCTGTGATGTCAAAGAAACAGAGCTGTGGCACAGAGTTTTGTTCTTGATAAGCTGTAAAATCTTGTACAATCATCACTGAGTGCTTTGAGAAGTGGAGAAATTACGTTGGTGGATGCATCACAGTAATGTTTTTGTCACTCCTTGCATGAATTGTGTAGGTACCACTTGATCCATTGGTTGTAACGGTAAAATTTAGTTTAAATTCTTCTCCTGGCAGCATGGAGCTGTCTGCTATTGCCTATAGATGCAGAGATAAAACAAAAGAAAGGACATTCAATTCCAGAAAATAGCATTATAATTAAAATAGATTTGTTCAAACATCTGTGAACAACTGTGTATTGCCTTCTAAAGGAAGTATTCTAACTTTCATGGAACCTTAGAAGTGACCGATTTCCACATGAGACTCGACTACATTAGATTTCAATAGATTTTTTAAGTTAGCATATTGCTAAGCTAACAACACAGCTGGCATGAAACACAAGTTGCTATATTCGTTTCTTTCCTGTTGTGACATGTATCCAACTGAAACGGCTTCTCGAACAAGATATGTTATTTTGATTAAAGATTATGAGGGCACACGAATTTCAAAAAATAAATATAGCTGCAAGCAGCGGAGACGGGCCCAAGCTCTGGCCATAAACTGGTTCTATGCCTTTATTTTTTCATTGAAACTGATAGAAACAGACCCTAAGTCAGGGATAGGCAACGTCGGTTCTGGAGTGCCACTGTCCTGCAGAGTTTAACTCCAACCCTAAGCCAACACACCTGAACAAGCTAATCAATGTCTTCAGAATTACTAAGGCTTCAGGCAGGTGAATTTTTGAAATTAGAAAGTTTGCCAGCTCAATGAGAAAAGTACAGAGTTTAGTAACTGTAGGTAAAACTAACCCCCAGCTTTAGCCAAAATGTGGTGCTATAGAGCCCCTCCTCAACCCCCATTTCTAAGACTTTGTCAATGTCTTCTGGCTGAAAACTTTTATGTGTGTTGAGTTTCATGTAATTTGAAGCATACAAAGAATCTCAAAAACACCACAAAAGAATTAAAAAATCATAAAGCATACGTTTTTCAAATAACCCATAATAGCCAACTTCCTGTTGTGCTGACTTGTACTTATAACTGTATGTTATAGTTACTGTAAGTTTGGTTACTGCAGGTGAAAAGGGGTGCGCTACAGAGCCCCTCATATACAACCACATGAAAGGATGTGCCACAGAGATCCTCAGGGAATGTCATGCCATTCTCTGTGAAGAATATATGCAATAAAATCTAGATGAAAAGACTTATCTTATGACAATGATACCATGTCTACCTTTTGGTACCGCTCACAAGTTTTGGAACAGAGTGAATGTCATAATGGATTAAATAATTTAGTTTTGAAAATAAGTGTCATATGTCAAAAAAGAATGCAGTTTGTACCTTCACAGTGACTTTGGACTGAGACATCTGTGTGGTGGTCTGCCTCTGGAACAGGCTGGAGAAGGTCTTGTCTTTTCCTTTTAGCAATATCACAAACTCTCCTTCTGGCACATCCTTCACAGTAACTAGGAAATCTCCACCACCCATTTTCTCTATGGTTCCATTAGACACTTTGACCCCAGACACCTCCACGAGAGCGACCTCATGCACCTCTAGAGCCTCTGGACCTTTCTCTCCAGTCAGTGTTAGTAGCAGCTTAGCCGGTGAGCCTGAATAAAGAGTAAACAATCTTTTAACACCTCCATTCAAATAGTTTTATAAGAATCGACTCATACTGTAGTTAAACACAACAGCGGTTCAAACCTGCTGACGGCCGCCCATCAATGACAGCATATCCAGGATGGGGTCCTTTGAATTCCTCCACAAAGTCGTAGATGAACGTAATTGCACTCTGACCTGAAAAATGCATGTTCTTTTAAATGTAAATCAATTTCTTTACTGTCTACATTACAAAGGCCTAAAGACAGGTTGGCAAAGACTTTAGTCTTTTGTTTTGCATTCGTTTAGTAAATATGTACATGATGACGCACCAATCACTTTTATGGTGTAGGGCTGAGTTGTCGTCATGTCAATGTGCCACAGGCCCATCTCAGTTTCGTTTAATTGGATTCGTTGCAGGTTTCCTACTGCCTGAATTGTTCCCAGAGGTCCGTTGGCAACAGTGTTAGATTGAGACACACCTGGAAGCAAGTGCAATCCATTAGATAATATTGGAGGAACTTACTTTGATATAATATACAGTTAATGTATATACACATATACATATATATATATAAATATATAATATATAATATATATTATAATTTTATATATATATATATATATATATATACACTGATCAGGCATAACATTATGACCACTGACAGTTGAAGCGAATAACCGAATATCTATATGCCGAATATCACGGCACTTCTTAGTGGGTGGTATATATTAGGCAGCAAGTGAACATTTTGTCCTCAAAGTTGATCCGTTAGAAGCAGGAAAATGGGCAAAAAATGGGCTCATTAATGTACACACAGCACCCTATATTGACAGAAAAACACAGAATTCTTGACATTTTTGCAGATTTATTAAAAAAAAAATTACATTTTATTTTAGTTAACAAAAATACTTTAATTTAGTTTTCAATAATATGTGGTTCAGATTCTACTAAAAGTGCCTCTAAGCTCACCTGTCGGGCTGCGAAAGTTGAATGTGAGGCTTCTTCCTGTGATGTAGATGGTAGTGTTGGACACAGAATCATCCAGTAGGAAAGAGAAACTCTCCACACGTCCTGGAGATCTGGAGCGCTGAAGAATTGTCACCTGACAGAAGAAGACAGAGTGTGCAAACATTTGCAAGGAAAATACTTCAGATGTTTACAATTTCAAAATGACTATAAGACGCTGATCTTACCAGGGCTGAAGTAGAAGTATCAACAATGATGTCAGTGGCTTGAGAGATGCTGGACTTGGAGACCTCAATGGCTTGACCACCAGAGGCCAAGGCCATGTCATAATACACCTGAAAATTTGGCCCTGCCTTCAATGCCCTTCTCCTCCTGCTATATGTCGTCATGAAGAAAGACACCTGAAAAGAGAGGGCGAGAGATGGAAAAGTGGGAAAATAATGGAGGGCTGGTGAAAATGTTGATGGCAAAGACTGAAAGTGAAACAACAATGGACAGTTTACCGTAGACTTGGTGCTGCTGATGAGGGCATCGATGATGTTCTCCAGGTATATATCCTTGGGTGGAGCGTCGGTAAACACATATATTTGCGAGGAGGAGGGAGCACCTGTCAGAGCCAACTGTGAGAGACAGAAGGTTAGAAAGAAGAACAATGTAGAGTGGTCAATAAAAACTGATTCCTGCTAGTGTTTTGACCAAACAAAAAATGTATCTTAATACAATTAATTTAGTTGTAGATCAAGGCTCACATATTCACAATAATATATATATATATATATATATATATATATATATATATATATATATATATATATTTTTTTTTTTTTTTTTTTTTTTACAATATTCTAAAATGTATTAGTTCTGATTAGAGACTAATCAGATATGACGATTGAGCTGATTGGCTGAAAGGCCACACAACACCGTACCTGAAGTCCTGACAGGCACATTTCTGGGAGGTCTCCTCCTGCATCTGCTTTGAGCATGGCGATCTCTAACTTAATTTCATTTGGGTCTGTGGTTCTTATTAGTGGTCCGAAAACTGCAAATTCATACAAATTGCATCTGTAAAAAATAGACCACTTTTGCCATAATGAAGAGTAAAAAAGTACATCATTGCTCTTTTCCAAGTCTTAGTGAGCTGCAGAGGAAACATTTAATGTGCATATAGGCACATTATGAGCACAAAGTACCTAATTCTGACCAAATTCTAAGGCAGAATTGCATGTTTTCTTCACAGAGAACAACAAACTCAGTGTGGAAAAAACCCAAGACAACAAACAAATGTTGCTATTAAATAAACCCATTTTAAATTTCATTCACTAACAAAAAGTAACAATAAAAACAGTTCAGAGAAATTAAACATTTTATTTTAACCAAATATTTGTGTGCTATGTATTCCAAAGCTTAATGGAAACCGTTTTTTTTCACTCACCTGGATCATTAAACGGCACCAGAATATATTCAGATGGTTCATCTGGAGTTCCTTTTTTACTGTCAATGATTTTGAAGGCGATTCTCTGGGCTTCTGCAATTTCGTTTGACATACTTCCTGTGGTGTCAATCACAAAAGCCAGCACTGAAGATCGTGCAATACCCATCAGCCTGATGGAGGAAAAAAAAATGTTGTTCTGGTTAATGGATTTTAAATATGATGCATTCACATTGCATCTATAGTTATATAAATTATTTAAACTTCCAATGCTACATACAGTACTGTTCAAAAGTTTGGGGTTGGTCTTATCCAAACTTATGTTCACCAAGGCTACATTTATTTGATCAAAAATACAGTAAAAACAGCTATGCACACAGTGATTGGCTGAAAGGGGAGGGGTCTCTGTCAGTGATTTAATCATAGAAATGTTGTAGAACACGGTTTCATGTTTCAAATAAAGATTTTAATGTAAAAATGTTGCCATATTCAAATGCTCACTCTCGGCTGGTTCCTATCCCAGGATACGGGGGAATACTCTGGTTTTGAGCTAAATTCCGAGCTCGGAGCCTCCCCTTGGACAGCACACCAAATATGCTTATTTTACCCCACAAGGCTGGCCCCATGCTTCTGCCGCATGGTTTGATAGTTGGTTGAAATGTCAATGAACTGCCATAAAATAGTGGCCAAAAGAAATGTTTAGCCAAGGAAAATTGACATCTTCAACTTTAATTAAAATATTTTTTTAAATATGTAAAAAGATATAAGCATATTGCGTAGCTAAATGCTTAGAGTCAGTTGTTTCATGTGTGATAATGAAATGAAACATGAAATTGTGTAGACATTGCAGTCATACAACGAAATTATGAACACATGCAAAACAAGAGGAAATTAAATATTAAAAACTGATTATGCTGTAGTCAATGTGTGCTTTTTTCTGATGTTCTAAAAGTGGAAATAAACTGCAAACAAGTGTTTAATAATATTAAAAGTGTTTATTGGGTAGGGTTAGGGGAAGGAGTAGGGAGGGTTTTTATTCTCCCAATAGGGAGCTTCCATTTAATAATTTTAATAAATATTATCATTTACACTCTATGATATTATTTAATCATGTTAATGTACAAATATGCTGAGGTGCAAATGGTATCTGCCAATATAAAGTATAGATAGTATCTAATTACTATTTAATCTCATTGCAAATAACTGATACGTTTACAAGGTGTAAAGAGAATCTATGGCTATTTTCCCCTAGTGTAAATAGCATCTGCAATTATTTGCAGTTAGTGTAAATAGTATCTATCGCTAAGAAAATATGCTATTTTCACAGCATCAATTGCCGCTGCCTTATACATATGGCCCCAGATTGTTAAGAGAACTTGACCTTTTCACTCCCAGCTTTCAAAATAATATCTCTTAAACATTTAAGAAAGTTTGTCTAAGGATATACAAGGAATGTATACCCCTTACCGAAGATAGTCCTTGTTTCCTATAGCTCCACGGATGTCCTCCAGCAGCTCCAGGGTGGCTTCAGATGCCAGGTTCACAGCATTATTGTGTACATCAGCATTAAAGGAAAGGCGTTCATCTTTACTGATCCCACCTCGAGGATTCTGGGTACTGCTGAGATCAGTCTCTCCACCATGGCTACATTTACCTTTCACACATGAATAAAAGACAAATAATGAGATTGTAACAATTAAGAATAATTTTAAACTGTTATCTCCACCTTATCCACCTCTAATCACAATTAAAATGTTTCTTAAGTTGGGAATTCAGCTTATATCTTATTTTTTTTATTTGTCAATGGAATTTTGAATGATCTGATAATGTTTTTAAAATTTGGCAAAAAGTGAGAAATTTTTTGGGACCGTATTCACAAAACAATCTTACGACTTAGAGTTCTCCTAAATAGCAGTAAAAGTTTTTAGCAAAGTGTTTTCTCTTAAAACCTATTCACGATGCTGGTGAGACCAACTTTGACTAAGGAATAGAGAGAAGTCTTCAGCTAAGAGAAAGGGCGGAGTTGACCTCGTTGCTATTCTGAAATATTCTAGTGTGACATAAATGTGTTAGTTATGTTTGATATTAATACAGCCAATGATTTGCTAGAGGTGTCGTTAGGATACACTAGACGAGCCAATAGCATTGAAGTAGCCTGTTTCTGTTGTTTCTGAGAGTCTTTAAGCGTGTTGTTTTAAAAGTTTCCCAAAATGTATGGTAGCATAATACTGTTAATTGTAAACTCCTGTGGTGAAGGCAGCAGTAAACTTTCCTAGTTTGCAGAAGCACTTGTAATCTGGGTAGACTTGAATTTTAAGTGTTATATATGTTTCCAGAATTGCACACATGATGAAAACAAGTTAATTTACTTGAAATATATTTTAGTGATCATCTTAATAGGCCATGATGAATTATGCCTGTGATAACAGATATAATGTCTATAGCTAATATAACCTTCTTTCCCAAAGAAGATGACTTTTACCAAAAAATATTCCTGTACACCAGATAATGCAGACACTTTTATTTTTCACTTTGTTTTGAACATGACAGTGTATTTAAAAATGTCAGTTGCAAAGGATGGTATCACTGGGATTGCATAAGCAGACCAAACTTTAAGAAGTCTGAAGGTGTTGCTCTGCTTTTGTGGCAGGGCTGACTCGAGCTTGCTTGAGCTCTGTTGGGCAAGGAGTCAGAGGCCTCTGTTTTTAGCTGGTCTGTGAGGCTTT
Source organism: Zacco platypus (assembly GCA_038088235.1). Lineage (NCBI taxonomy): Eukaryota > Metazoa > Chordata > Actinopteri > Cypriniformes > Xenocyprididae > Zacco > Zacco platypus. Next base: position 30,463,380 of record CM076084.1, on the reverse strand, counting down.
GAGCACATGTCCACTCCTTGTGGGACTCTGATGTGTTGTGTGAGGTTGTTTACCTTCTGTTTCAGATGAGGCGGGATTACGGAGATGATAATCTTGATAACCTTGGTCAACTCTGTGTGACTGTAACTCTGGGTCATGTGTCATTGATCCTCTTCTCTCACTGTCCAGTTGCATTTGGCTCTGGTGCTGTATGTTGTCAGCTGCTCTGGATGGAACGGTATTCCTAGCACTGGCTAGTCAGTCCTTTAGGTCTCCCGCCTGGGAATTTAAGCTGAGCATCTGCAATATTTTGCCGCACTTGTTGAGAGTAAGGGTGAGAGACCAATGCATTTCTCTAGGGCCAGTCATGTTTCCACTGTCACTTAAGGGGCTTTATCGGGCCTCATCTGGGCTTCCTCTGGGCCAGCAGATGGGGTTTTTTTGGCCTTGGTCCAAAGCAGGCCAGCTCGGGCTTGAGGAGTGGTCATGAACACAGGCGCAGTTTACCTGAGTCAGGAAACGATCAACACCACGGCTCATTTCCCATGTTATTATATCAGGCTACCAGCTAACTTCAACATCTAAGACATTTTAAACAATTTTCAGCTCAAAACTCAGACACCAGTGAGTGTTTGAATTAACTTCCTTGCGATCCCATGGGGATTTTGATCACCATATGATGATGACTTATATGGATATACGTTTTATGGATATATCAGACTGCTTGAGGAACATAGACAACTCATATATGATTATAATTGTGTATTTATTTGAATTAATGTTTCATCTGTCTCTTCCTTGTGCCTTTGTTGATACCTGACTAAGCTGGCAGGTGAAGTGTTAAGCAGAGGGCTTTGGATCCTCCCCCCTTTCTGCAGGGCTGGGGAAGCTTGCGTTGCTGCTATGAAGTCAGGGTGCATTCTCCTTGTGAGGTCCATTTGCAGTTAGTCAGAGTGTTTCGATTATCTTTGGACCACAATGAGTTCGTCTCTAATGCTGCCGAAATGAGTCAGGGTTTTGACTTCAGCTCTGGCTGCACACAGATGGCCTTCACGGGCCTTAGCTTTAGCGTCTCTTTAAATTGAAACAGTTCTTTAAGTTCTTTAAGTGGAAAAGTTCTCCTTTCAGGTCTTGTTCGGTGGCGTTATTTACTTGCTCTCGGTGCTCAGCAGAGCATTTGCCTATGTAACTGGCTAGGTTGTTGAAGAAGAAACTATTAGAGATTCTTGTTATATGAATATGTTGCATAGGTATCAACATATCATTTACACAAGCATTTAAATCTTCATAAAACTCATAGACCCCAAACTTGGTATAAATGAGGTTTAACCATTGGTTCTTATCATAAAATATACATAAAACAAAATACCTTGCAAAAGACACAACACAAGACAGCAATAATCATACACACAATGTCCTGAGATGCATGTTCATTTATAGAACAGTTTGTCTATAAATGTCTGTTTTAAGGGCTATGAGTTTTTCCTATGGCCTTTGCTTTTCCACATGGCTGGGAGCGCAATAAACCACCTTATCAGTTGGTATCCATGGTCACTGGGGTCCTTGCCCAAGTGGGTCCTTCAGGGATGAATTGTGCCTTAGTTTTTACAATTTGTTGTAAGTTGATCAGTTAGTTTTAAAAAGCAGTGAAAGTAGTTACTAAAAGATTTTGAGCTTACATTTTTAACAGTATATGCCCATGCGTGTCTTCTAGTTTAAACCTGTGTATGTCTCCTCACCTTTAGGTTTGTCAGGGGAGAACAAGCCCATGTATCCTGAAGTGAGGAACTTCCCATTCAGAATGTCAAGCAGCAGCTGGTTTGGACAGGTACCACTGGCACAATCACTGCATGTTGGCATTGCAACGTCTGTGCATGAACAAATACACATGCATTCGATCTATTGCAGTATACCTGTTCACCTATCTCCAGTTTTAATTTTAAACATTGATTATTAAGAGCTTTTTACACATGAACATTGGACATGTCAACACTGAAAGAATCATGTAATCACATTTATTTTCCAGAAATGAGTCTCTCTCGTAAATCACACCCGCTGGCTTTATCTACCTGCAGTGTTTTCAATGTTGCGATCCGGTCTGATGAGGTTGGCATATGGACTTTTGTTCCCTAATTCAACCCAGTTACTGTGGCTGTAAAAATCCTGAAAATAAAAACATGAATTAAAATTAAGTAGTAACATAATATTAATCATATTAAAGTTAACGTTAGATGTAAGCTTATTAATATATATATATATATATATATATATATATATATATATATATATATATGAGGCAGTGCCTCCTCAGAAAAATAGTATGAGAAAGTGTTCCATATTACAAAAAGTAAAAAGCTCTATATAAATAAAGGTGACTTGACTTGATTTTACAAAATGTAACATTTAAAAGTGTATTAGTCACTAGTATTTCTAAAGGAACACTGTCCAACACTAACACCCGCAGGTGCGGGACAGCGGGAGTCCTTGTCTCTTGTGCCTCCTCTAAGCCCATAGAATTTCAACAGACCCCCTAAAGTGTGCGGTGCGTTATGTGGGGGGTAATTGAGAATGAATGCAGGAAAGACGCATGAGAGGAGGCAATAGGTGTGTAGTGACGCTAGCGCTGTGTTTGCTTACTTAATCACAGCTGAAAGTGAAATAACTGAAATAAATACAATACTTGACTAATACAAAGATGTTTCAGAGACATTTTCATTAAATACTTTATGTACTGCTTACAGTGTCTGTTTGTACAATAATAAAGTTCAACATAAGTCTGTTCTATTTAAATACCAATGAAGTGGGGTCTACGTTTTTATTAGTTGTATTTTGATCAACATTATACAATATAACATTGTGACTACATTAAAAGAGCTTTAACTGTTATAAAATTTTCCGATATGCAGGTATCTTGATACCCTTTGCTGATTATAGACTGGCAGAAGTGATAAATGATTATAAACTTATTTTATGATAGTGATGCTTTGTTTGGATTCCAGATAATATGTTGAGTTAGTGTTGTATTGCAGCTGCCAAGGGTTCAATAAAGAATGCAAAGAGTAGCGGTGATAAAGGGCAGCCTTGTAAAATTCCTCTTTTTGAATGAAACTGATATGATACTATCTCGCCTTCAATTACTGCAAAATGAGAAAGAATTACCCCAGTTCTGGTTTCTTTACACTGGTTGCCTATAAATTTCAGAATTGAGTTTAAGGTTTTGTTGATGGTTTTTAAAGCATTGTATGGTATTGCCCCGCAACCCTCTTCAAATGCACATTAAATCTTCAATCTGTGGATGCTTTTAAGTCTAGTTTGAAGTTATATCTTTTCAGTATGGCTTTTAGAACTGATTAGAGTAAACAGATTTTAATTTTTGCGTGATTGTATGTAATTGCTTTTGTTGTATTAATTATGCTGGAGAGCACTGTGGTACAATACAGGTTAAATTTGTATTGTATTGAATTGTATTGATATAATGCTATTAGTTATGACAGATACTGTTGGTGTATTATAAAGTGTTTTAATCCAGTTGATGATATATGATCTAAAACCAACATGAGTGTAGTGAAGAGAAAGGACCATTCTACACTATCAAAGGCTTTTTCTGCATCTAAAGATACATATATAGCCTAAATATATTTATGTTGGATGAATTGTTAATACATTACCAACCAAATATAAAACATTTTTATTCACCACTGTTTCCATGTGCAAATGATAACTGGGCTACGTTATTATGCACATATGCAACAAATGCCTCTTAAAACATTTTAACAGTCTCATTAATCAATTATAATTAAGAAAGTATTGATCTCTTTAAAAAAAAATCTTACTGACTCCAATCTTCTGAACGGTTGTTTATATGCATACATAAATTAAATCGTAATCGTCTTGCCATAGTCAATGACTATATCTCCCCTCTCACCCACCTGCAGTGTGTGACACACTCGCCCCAGTGTTTCTCTGGCAGATTGAAGGTTGTCGGTGCGGACATTCGCCTTAATGGCTGCAGTCCCCTGAATGATGAGGTTGCGCCCCTCAGTGAAGGCCTCATTATTGAAGTGGTGTGGTGCACTGCCCATGAAATCACTGTCCACAAATCCATGCTGCCTGTAGATCTGATTCAATGCTGTGCGGAATTTGGCTCCTGAAACCTCACCTGTGGCCGTTCCCAGACACGCACGCAGCAGCTCTTCAGGTGATGAGCCCTGTGTTGAAGTGGAAAAATCAAGTTATTTGTCATCATTTTGCGAAATGACATGACATTTCTCAAAGCAAAGCTATTGTTTGTCAGAAGAATTGCGCAATTTTCATGGTATGTTTATAGTACTTTTTATGTCCCTGCTTGTTCACAAACCCACCAATGGATTGAAGTCTCTTCCTTCTGATTCAGCCACTGCTGCACACACCTCACGGATCTTTGCCATCACAGCATGTGTAGTGATGGTCACATGGGTGTTTCCGCTACCTCCAACTGACACAAATGTCTGCACCCTGGACACCACTAGTGCGATCAAAGCCACGACGGCCACTGATGACTTCATGATCTGACTCAAGAAGAAAAAGATTTAGTAATTTAGTAATGCTTGCCTGTGCAAAAAAAAAAGCGTGGAAAAAATTAACTAAACCAAAAATTAATGGAAAAAGAAGGAATTATGGTAATGCAATGTGTTCATCATTTATAATAGAATAGAAAATAGAATATAATGTATATAATAATATAATAGACCTTCTCATCTTCTACATTCAAGGTACCTTCAATCTGTCTCTGTTCCTCCTGTCTGTCCTCTTGATTATGGATGCTTGTTAGGCTCTGATGACATATACTTATACATTATGTCTTATCTCAGAAGTGTACAGAAGTTGTCATGCAATCAGACCTCAGCAAATGATTAACTATAATGGAGGAATTACATTATTAAGACACAGCTGCCTTTAAAGTATTGTATCACATCACACACACACATAAAGAATAATTGATATATAATAACTTAATTTTATGTGAAATAACATCCAAAATGGTTTTGAAACAACTACAGCAGTAATAAAACTAAGCTGATGCTTACTGTTGAGTGAGGCTCCAATCTATAATACCACCTTTGACCATTCACATAAAAACTTCTACATTGCTCAATTTTAATTTGCTTTATGACTTTTCCATGATCTTTGGAAACAATAGTCACATTCTACAATAAGACCACACCTGTTTTCGCATTTTGAGGTCCCAGAAACATAAGGAAGTTATACAGTCAATAAGATTGTCAACCGTATGGCATTACAGGTTCAATGAATGTTCCGTTATGCACATTAGTGTAGTCTAGTGTTTTGTAGAGAGTATACTGTGATTTTTCCCTCCCAATCTCATACTTACCCGTCCCAGAGCGACCCCATAAGCAGCATAACACTCATTATATAGAATTCAACTGATCTAGGCAACATGTAATTGAGAACATTCTGAAAGACTGCTTATGTGTGTGATATTAACATATCAATTTATTATAAGCAACACAAGAATTTAACAGCCAATGACATTTACAGCTGGAGAGAATGGACTGATTTTCTACTGTTTAGTGTCAATCAACATCAAACTCAGCCAATTAAGATCTACATTTAGCCTTATGCTATATGAATATGGTTTCTGGAGCATAGGTTTTATCAGCTGGCAATTTTCAAAGCACATTTAAGAGTGCAAGTCTATTATTAACAACAATGGAAAAATGACTTATCAGTATGTCACAATATAACCCAGTTTGGACTTTATTTTCTGCAGATTATGGTGGGCTATTTAAAACAGCAATACCAAGAAAGGTTACTCACTACAATATAGTGTAAACACATGTAACATTTAGGATACTTTTTAATCAAGGTTTGCTGGTTGTAGCTTTTTCCCTGACAGTGTACAAGATGACCTACAATCTAAAACATGACATTTCTGAAATGGTTTGGTTCAAAAGAAATAATGGTAAATTAAATACTAGTAAATATTAAATACTAGCTCATTTTCTCACACAGATTTACAACCATTTGAGAGATCGTGAATGATAAATCGCGTTCTGCAATGAACATGCACACACATATTTTCAAGTTACAAACACCCCACGAAAAGGTGATGTGTATGAGCTAAGTTGTTTTAGGGGCGTCTGGGGGCATCCTCCCCCATGAGATTTTTTTAATTATTATTTTAACATATAAACGAAGAATTCTGGTGCACTCTGACAAGAAAATAAATGGAAGAAAACTAACATTTGCTTCAAGTAAAATATATATATATATATACAGTGGGTATGGAAAGTATTCAGACCCCCTTAAATTTTTCACTGTTATATTGCAGCCATTTGCTAAAATCATTTAAGTTCATTTTATTTTCCTCATTAATGTACACACAGCACCCCATATTGACAGAAAAACACAGAATTCTTGACATTTTTGCAGATTTATTAAAAAAGAAAAACTGAAATATCACATGGTCCCAAGTATTTAGACCCTTTGCTCAGTATTTAGTAGAAGCACCCTTTTGATCTAATACTGCCATGAGTCTTTTTGGGAAAGATGCAACAAGTTTTTCACACCTGGATTTGGCAATCCTCTGACATTCCTTCTTGCAGATCCTCTCCAGTTCTGTCAGGTTGGATGGTAAACATTGGTGGACAGACATTTTTAAGTCTCTCCAGAGATGCTCAATTGGCTTTAAGTCAGGACTCTGGCTCGGCCATTCAAGAACAGTCACGATGTTGTTGTGAAGCCACTCCTTCGTTATTTTAGCTGTGTGCTTAGAGTCATTGTCTTGTTGGAAGGTAAACCTTCGGCCCAGTCTGAGGTCCTGAGCATTCTGGAGAAGGTTTTTCATCCAGGATATCCCTGTACTTGGCCGCATTCATCTTTCCCTCGATTGCAACCAGTCGCCCTGTCCCTGCTGCTGAAAAACACCCCCACAGCATGATGCTGCCACCACCATGCTTCACTGTTGGGACTGTATTGGACAGGTGATGAGCAGTGCCTGGTTTTCTCCACACATACCGTTTAGAATTAAGAGTATGTTAGAAAAAGTTCTATCTTGGTCTCATCAGACCAGAAAATCTTAGTTCTCACCACCTTGGAGCCCTTCAGGTGTTTTTTTAGCAAACTCCATGCGGGCTTTCATGTGTGTTGCACTGAGGAGAGGCTTCCGTCGGGCCACTCTGCCATAAAGCCCCGACTGGTGGAGGGCTGCAGTGATGCTTGACTTTCTACAACTTTCTACCATCTCCCGACTCCATCTCTGGAGCTCAGCCACAGTGATATTTGGGTTCTTCTTTACCTCTCTCACCAAGGCTCTTCTCCCCCGATAGCTCAGTTTGGCCAGACGGCCAGCTCTAGGAAGGGTTCTGGTCATCCCATACATCTTCCATTTAAGGATTATGGAGGCCACTGTGCTCTTAGGAACCTTAAGTGCAGCAGAAGCCTTGCTGAAGTGCATTTAAAAGTGCAGAAGTGCAGCAGAAGCTTTTTGTAGGCTTGGCCAGATCTGTGCCTTTCCACAATTCTGTCTATGAGCTCTTCAGGCAGTTCCTTTGACCTCATGATTCTCATTTGCTCAGACATGCACTGTGAGCTGTAAGGTCTTATATAGACAGCTGTGTGGCTTTCCTAATCAAGTCCAATCAGTATAATCAAACACAGCTGAACTCAAATGAAGGTGTAGAACCATCTCAAGGATGATCAGCAGAAATGGACAGCACCTGAGTTATATATGAGTGTCACAGCAAAGGGTCTGAATACTTAGGACCATGTGATATTTCAGTTTTTCTTTTTAATAAATCTGCAAAAATGTCAAGAACTGTGTTTTTCTGTCAATATGGGGTGCTGTGTGTACATTAATGAGGAAAAAAAAATGAACTTAAATGATTTTACCAGTAACACTCCTCGAGTACCAAAACACTCCTCGAGTACCAAAACACTCCTCCCCAATGTGCCTGAATGACTATTGCCCTGTAGCACTCACACCCATCATTATGAAGTACTTTGAGTGAATGGTCCTAGCACACCTCAAAGACTGCCCGCCACCCACACTGGACCCACATCAATTTGCCTACCGCAGAAATAGGAGCACAGAGGATGCAGTATGCACAGTGCTGCACTCTGCACTCACACACTTGGACAATAACAACACGTATGTTAGGATGTTGTTTGTTGACTTCAGTTCAGCATTTAACACTGTCATCCCCTCCAAGCTGATCACAAAACTTGGAGACCTGGACATTAACACCTCCCTCTGCAACTGGATTATGGACTTTCTGACCAACAGGCCTCAGCATGTTAGGTCAGGCCATATCCACTCCACCACCACCACACTTAGCACCAGCGTACCACAGGGCCGTGTGCTGACCCCATTCCTGTACTCCCTCTACACCCACGACTGCAAGCCTGTGCATGGATCCAAGTCCATCATTAAGTTTGCAGACGACACCACGGTGATCGGCCTTATCAGTGACAACGATAAGACTGCCTACAGGGAAGAAGTACAGCACCTGGCCACATGGTGCGCTGACAATAACCTGCTCCTTAACACCAGTAAGACAAAGGAGCTCATTGTGGACTTCAGGAAGCAGAAAGGAAGCACACATGACCCCATCCACATTAACGGGATGGTTGTTGAACGTGTCTCCAGCTTCAAGTTCCTGGGAACCACCATCTCGGAGGAACTGTCCTGGACCAAAAACACCTCCAGCCTGATCAAGGAGGCTTACCAGCGCCTCTTCTTCCTCAGGACACTGAAGAAGAACCAGCTGTCTTCAGCCATCCTGGTGAACTTCTACCGGTGTGCGATCGAGAGCATCCTGACCAGTTGCATCACAGTCTCGTATGGGAACTGCTCAGTGGCTGACCGTAAAGCACTGCAGAGGGTGGTGAAAACTGCCCAACGCATCACAGGGACACCACTTCCTGCTATTGAGGACATCCAGAGGAAACGCTGTCTTCGTCGAGCTCGCAGCATTCTCAAGGACTCCTCTCACCCTAACCATGGACTGTTTAACCTCCTGCCCTCCAGGAGGCGCTTCAGGAGCCTCCGGACAAGGACCACAAGACTCAGGAACAGCTTTTTCTCTACAGCTGTATCCTTGCTGAACTCTGCCCTCTGTCACCCCCCCCCCCCCACACACACCTTACACACAGACTCCTCCCCCTCTTCATTATCACAACTGACTTATTTATTTACTTATTTATTATTCATTCACAACTAGCATAAACAGCAAACTTGTCATTACTTGCACTACTGTCTGTTCACCCAGAAACACAGGATAATCCATTCTCACACTGAAATATTTTTCATGCACTTTACTGTCCATTGCAACAGTGTAAATTGTTCATATGTTCATAGTTCTGCCTATAGTGTACATACACTTTTACATAATCCATCTGTATAGTATGTTCATAGTACACCTATCTGTATATCATGTCAATAGTATTTATTTATAATCTGTAAATTATGCCCATAACACTTATCTGTATAGTTATTGTACATATTGTAGATTTTGTATATTCTGCACTTACTGCCTATTGCACTTCTGGTTAGATGCTAACTGCATTTCGTTGCCTTGTACCTTACATGTGCAGTGACAATAAAGTTGAATCTAATCTAACCTAATCTAATCAAATGGCTGCAATATAACAAAGAGTGAAAAATTTAAGGGAGTCTGAATACTTTCCGTACCCACTGTATATATAAACACTAGTAGAGCTGCTCATTGATCTTCAGATTTCACAACATTCGATTTTGATGCAGAAGCATTCGATTTGATTACTTACTATTCATTATTGATTCATTTGGGGCCTACAAATCAATTAATTTTAACCTAATATTATAATGATGTGTAACTGGTTCCCTGCATAGTTTACAGCATGAGTTGAGAGGTATTTTTTTCTTTGAGGAAATTTGCCATGTACTGTAAACTATCTGCATGCATTGCTCAGGTGTGATTTTGGCCCATTCTTCCACACAAACAGTCTTCAAATCTTGAAAGTTGCTTGGGCCTCTTCTATGAACTTTGATCTTTAGTTCTTTCCATAGATTTTCAATTGGATTCAAGTCAGGTGATTGGCTGGGTCATTCTAGCAGCTATTTTCCTTTCTCTGAAACCAATTGAGAGTTTCCTTGGCTGTGTGTTCGGGATCATTGTCTTGCTGAAATGTCTACCCTCATTTCATCTTCATCCTCCTGGTAGATGACATCAGATTTTTATCAGGAATTTCTCTGTACATTGTTCTATTCATTCTTCCCTCAATTAAATGAAGTTTGCCAGTACTGTGTGTTGAAAAACAGCCCCACACCATTATGTTCCCATCTCCAAACTTCACTGTTGATATGATGTTTTTGGGGTGATGCGCAGTGCCATTCCTTCACCAAACATGGTGTGTATTATGGCATCCAAAGAATTAAATTTTGGTCTCATATGTCCAGACTTATGGCTTGTCCAAATGTTGTGCAGCAAACTTTAAACGAGCTTCAACATGCTTTTTCTTCAGCAATGGAGTCTTGCATGGTGAGTATTTATACAGGCCATGGCGATTGAGTACATTACTTATTGTTTTCTTTGAAACAATTGTATCTGCTAATTCCAGGTCTTTCTGAAGCTGTCCACAAGTGGTCCTTTGCTCTTGGAAAACTCGTCTTTTCACTCCTCTGTCAGAAATCTTGTGAGGAGCACCTGACCGTGGCCGGTTTATGGTGAAATTATGTTCTTTCCACTTCCAGATTATGGCCCCAACAGTGCTCACTGGAACATTAAGAAGTTTTTAAATCCCTCTGTAATGAATGCCATCAGTATTTTTTTTTTTTTGCAACAATAAGGTTGCGAAGGTCTTGAAAGAGCTGGAGCATATATATCTATATCTATATCTATATATATATATATATATATATATATATATATATATATATATAAAGCTAACAAACTATAATTTTGGTTTGGGTAATTCTAATTAATAGTAATAAGAATAAAGCCTACGTGTATCAGAAAACGAGAATATGTTATACAAAACGAAACCATTGTTTGTATAACGTCCAGCATCAGTCAATAACAGCGCAGTATTAACGTTTAATTTCCTCTCTATACAAGTATTTCTATACTAGCCACAATATCTAGCTAGGGATAGTTCACACCGAAGTAAAAATCCTGTCATCATTTCTTCACCCTAAAGTTGTACCAAACCTGTATGAATTTCTTTCTTCTGTTGAACACAAACAAAGATATTTTAAAGAATGTTGGTAACCAAATAACTGACATTAATTGCCACCTCAAAATTGTGAAAAACTTTGAAAATATCTTTTCATTTTAGGCAATTATTACAAGCACAGGTGTAAAAAAAAAAAACCTCACTCAGAGCCGTATGTGAGTACAACTCGTATGAGAGTTAGGGTTTATATAAAGACAGCTCTGCTATGCATTTTAACATATGAATAGCTGCTTTAGATTTAGATTACATGTTCATGTTACAACATACATCATTCCATGCAAACACAAAACAATACAAGTTAAAATATGACCTTATGTTTATGGCGCTTAACAATAATATTCACATAGTATTTGACAAATGTCATTTCAACTAGTGTGAAATATGACAATCATAACTGTCGAAATTAATTACAAACATGTTAATAAAAAAATACTTGATTTTTGATTTAGTTCTACAAGTCAGATGAGGTCACACAAAACTTTAATCTTTGAGGTTTGTAGGTTCTGAATCATCAGCATGGTTCTTCATTAGTGGTACTGGATAGAAATTTTTAGGATGATATGGTTTGCTTTAAACAATCTCACAGCTCTGAGAAAGCTTTATAAAAATATTATTTATAGAATGTTAGGATGATTGTGTATTTGGTTGGTGAACTCCATATCATTACAGAGTGAAGGATTCACGTAAAAAAACGTAGAAAAGCAGCGATGCCCACAGAGGGAGGGACACACTGATGAGGCGGGAGCCTGCGCCAGACTTCATGGTGTAACTGCACCTGCCCACGTTCCCAACCATGTCAACTGCGGTCAAAGTCACGGAAGTTGAACAACATGACGCCTCATATAGACCCATCACACCGTCTTCCACTTCCTTCTGGGTTAATTTTCCACTGCCTTGCTGGATGGAAATGCTCTCGATGCCTGTGCCATTATTGTCTGTGATGTTGACAGACAGTTCCCAGTTTGATGAATTGCAAGAGGAGGAGTAGCAAGTACCCTGTACATCGACAATTTTACATTTTGGAGGTGTCAAGTCGGTCACCTGGACAGAACAGTAAAGGATGAGTTAAAACAACACCTTACTGTAGAATAACATGGCATATACATAATATATTTATAATATATATTTACATTTATTTACTGTGAAAATACAGTAAAAACAAAAACATTCTGAACTATTATAACAATTTAAAAATAAATATTAAATACATTTTAATTTATTCCAGTGGTGGCAAAGTGGAATTTTTAGCATGATTACTCCAGTTTTCATTGTCACGTGATCTTCTATAAATCATGCTAATTTGCTGATTTGATGCTCAAGAAAAATTTCTTGTTATCAATGTTGAAAACAGTTGTGCTGCTTGATATTTTTTCTGGATTTTTTGATGGAAATTTTGGCAAGAAACAGTGTTTATTTGTAATAGGAATCTTTTGTAAAAAAAAAAACATTTATCACATTTGATTCAATTTAATGCTTCCTTTCTGAATAAAATAATTAATTTCTTTAAAAAAAATTCATACTGACCACAAACTTTTGAACAGTATATTAAAAATTGGTCAAACACAATTTGTTTTGTGCAGAGATTGAAATGTGAACTTTAAAAAAAAAAAATTAATCATCAATTTTCTTATTAATTCTATGTCAGGTTAATAATTTTGCATTTTGGTGGCTCTAATTAACAATTGTTTTATATTAAAGAACATTCAGTGTTGGGTCACCACTACTGCAAAATCAGAACCCATGACTGAAATGACTCGTGTGACTTGTAGCACCTGGACTGGATCACTGATGATCAATTCATTTTTAGGTTTTAGGAAAAGCTTTTAACCTTCTGAACTGCATAGTTAAATCATATCTGACTCCGGCCAGTCCTGACCCTCACGGGCCAGTGACAATTTAATGGTTATGTGTCAATCTTAAACAGATCCCTAACTCAAAGTCTCTCTGACTTCAAAAAGATCGGAATCATCTTGGATCAAATTCTTCCCCCCACACAACCCTGGAGCTTGTGGGACAAGAAGACCACAAAGAAGACCAAGCACACACATAGAGACATTCATTAAAATATGAATATTCCCAAATGTTTTTCCTGAGTGTATGCATGTCTCCATATTACCCAACCTTAGTTCCATCTGTTAGCTGTGTTAGTTTTACTCTAAATGCTCATATTCAAGTGTAAGAATGCATATATGCTTTAAAAATTCCTAAACCCGTGCTCCTTGGATTCAAAACGTTCCTCTGTGAATATCCTAACTAGATATTGGTGTTATATCATGATAATATGTATTGTTCTACTTTTAAGGTACTTTGGAGGAAAAAGGACTAAGTTTGGACACCTCCATAGATCATGCCATTTAGGCCATAAAAAGAGACAAAAGAAAGTTCTCCCACTAAAAGTTCATGCTCTCCATTGGTCCGCAAGCCCAAAATAGATGTGCCCGGAGTTATTTTTATAACACCTAAACACGAGTTCATCTGTGCTCAGTCACTTCTCATCCTAGACGAGACCTTCTTCTTTTATTTTCCGGCATTTTGCGAACATTTAATTCCATTTTGAAACTCCCGCTGAAGATTCGACCTCAGGAAGAGACCAATCGAAGCTCCAGCTCCACGCACTGAAGTTTGAACGGCATTCACCACAGCACTAAAGTACTAATGCAAGTATCTGAATTAATTTTCGATGCACTTTAAGTTTATTGTCTGAAGTGATTTCGTTGCTGGCTCTCAAAAGGTTAAACTGTTTCTAATCTTGCCTTCTTTGATCAACCTCTTTCATTTCTATCTATTATATTGTATGCTCTGCTTAGACTTAGTTGCATGTATTCGTGTATATATCATTTATTCATATATTAAACACATTGTATTCACGCTTGATTGTCTCTGATTGAAACTCATACATGAACCAAGTCCCTTTAACTCCTTGATTTTGCTAGCTACATGCTTCTTAAGTAATAGAATAAGTTTTATTTTCGTGCCAGAGAAGAAAACTTATTTTTAGAATTGATAAGTAAATCGGACTGATAGTTTTGCTGGACAAAACAGACCAGTCTCTCTAAAATTAATTCTAATGCTAGAAATAATTTTAGACTATATATATTAATAATTAATTATAATTTGTTATAATTGATTATCCATATATACCTAATTCCCTTCGTGATTGATTCAGATTCATAATTAATCATAACGTATTATGATTCAATTGTGAATATATTTCATCCATCCAGTCAGCAATTTACTACAGGCTTGTGGTTTGTTGAAAAATAACATTTCAAATAGAAATATGACAGTGAGGTTACCTTGGAGAGAACCGAAAGGCGAACGACAGCATAGTTAGAATCACTTCCTCCGGGAGCCTCTGCCTCGATGGTTAGCGTAACATCTGTGCCTGAGACCGTCTCAGCAGGAGGAGTGAGAGACACTGTCCCTTGAGCACTGCCGCCACTCTCGAGACGGAGCCTGTGATGTCAAAGAAACAGAGCTGTGGCACAGAGTTTTGTTCTTGATAAGCTGTAAAATCTTGTACAATCATCACTGAGTGCTTTGAGAAGTGGAGAAATTACGTTGATGGATGTGTCATAATAATGTTTTTGTCACTCCTTGCACGAATTGTGTAGGTACCACTTGATCCATTGGTTGTAACGGTAAAATTTAGTTTAAATTCTTCTCCTGGCAGCATGGAGCTGTCTGCTATTGCCTATAGATGCAGAGATAAAAAAGCATTAAATTCCAGAAAATAGCATCATAATTAAAATTTATTTGTTCAAACAAGCCATGAGCTGCCTTCTAATTGAAGTATTCTAACTTTCATGGACCAATTTCCTCATGAGAGTCTCGACCACAACAGATTTCAATAGATTTTTTTATGTTAGCATTTTGCTAAGCTAACAACACATTACTCCAAGTCTTCATGAAACACAAGCTGCGAGTCTTTTCTTCTGTATTGTAAGAAAAGAAAAAAAATGTAGGGTGGGAATTGTTCAAATCCACGCAATTATTAGTGAATCCAACCCAATGTTTTCCCCTCATCAACCATGGATTTATTGTAGCCTCTTTATTTTTTCACTGAACTTGGTGCAATGCATTATGGGAATGCCATGCTATTCTCTGTGAAGAATATATGCAATAATCAGAATGAAGATACTGTAGCCCATCTACCTTTTGGTACAGCTGCTCACTAAGTTTTGGAACAGAGTGAATGTCAAAAATGGATCAAATAACATATACTGTGCGCAGAATTAATAGGCAATGAAAAAATGAAAAGCACCTTATATTCAGGCGTGCATAGTTATTAGGCAGGTCTTCTTTTACAGGCAAAATGGGCCAAAAAGAGATTTAACTCACACTGAAGAGTCAAAAATTATTAAATTCTCATGAGAAGGATGCAAAACTAGAAATTGCAATGTTAAGGCATGACAAAATAGACTGCAAAATGCTCATTAAATCAGCAGGGTCAGAAAAAATAGGTGAAGAAAAGACACGTTAACTGCAAAAAAAATAAAGAATTAAGGTGAAGAATTAAGCGTGAAACCATCGGGAACCCTTTAGTCTCTAGCTCCTCTATTTTGCAGAATAGCAACCTACCTGGAGTCTCCAGAAGTCTACCCGCTATTACATATGCCGATACGCTGCTGCGAGTAAGACATAGTGCTGCCGCACAAATAGCATATATCAATAACCCATGGCAGATCTATACAGGTGGAGCTGGGGACGGTTGAGGGTTTTAGAGGAACTCTGAAGTGCGCTGCAAACTCCTATAGTGAATGTAACCAGCCATTTAAATGTATGAACCACAAGATCATTGGCTGCAGAAGTGACATAGACCAATCAGCTTGTGCAAAGTAGTTAATGCTGTAATAATCATCAGCTTATGTTAAGGATCCATCAGCCTGTGCATCTAGAGTTTCATGACTGAACTATGTATTTATTAAGATTGGTTTGGAATTGGTCAAATGTGTTTGGATAAAATTTTTATCAGAAACTTTCATAATTTTACACACGGTGTAGTTTAGAAAATAAGTGTCATATGCCAAAAAAGAATACAGTTTGTACCTTGACAGTGACTTTGGACTGAGACATCTGTGTGGTGGTCTGTCTCTGGAACAGGCTGGAGAAGGTCTTGTCTTTTCCTTTCAGCAATATCACAAACTCTCCTTCTGGCACATCTTTCACAGAAACTAGGAAATCTCCACCACCCATTTTCTCTATGGTTCCATTAGACACTTTGACCCCAGACACCTCCACGAGAGCGACCTCATGCACCTCTAGAGCCTCTGGACCTTTCTCTCCAGTCAGTGTTAGTAGCAGCTTAGCCGGTGAGCCTGAATAAAGAGTAAACAATCTTTCAACACCTCCATTCAAATAGTTTTATAAGAATCAACTCATACTGTAGTTAAACACAACAGCGGTTCAAACCTGCTGACGGCCGCCCATCAATGACAGCATATCCAGGATGGGGTCCTTTGAATTCCTCCACAAAGTCGTAGATGAATGTAATTGCACTCTGACCTGAAAAATGCATGTTCTTTTAAATTTAAATCAATTTCTTTACTGTCTACATTACAAAGGCCTAAAGACAGGTTGGCAAAGACTTTAGTCTTTTGTTTTGCATTCGTTTAGTAAATATGTACAGGATGACTCACCAATCACTTTTATGGTGTAGGGCTGAGTTGTCGTCATGTCAATGTGCCACAGGCCCATCTCAGTTTCGTTTAATTGGATTCGTTGCAGGTTTCCTACTGCCTGAATTGTTCCCAGAGTTCCGTTGGCAACAGTGTTCGATTGAGACACACCTGGAAGCAAGTCCATTCCATCAGAAATATCTTATATTGATGCTGTGCATAATAACAATCAAGAAATAACCAACTGAGAACACTACAATACAATATAATTGAAACTTATTATACTTTTACTTTTTTAATTTAGTGTTTATTTCCATTTTATTTCCACTTCTTTTAACTTACTTCTAACATTTCACTTTAACACTGTTAGTTTTAATTTCATTTTCTAGATTCCGTTTATTTCATTTGTATGGGTGCCATTATATAAATTTCTCAGTCTCATTGTAACCTAGAGATATTTCATGTTTAATGCTTGCAGGCTGCAAAGTTTTCGAGTTGTATAATATGCCATGCAAAATGGGGGGGATTTCCCTGTCACTGCTTTTGATATTACCCCTTCTGGTCATTAATTTTTCATCCCCAGAAGGGAGCAGTTTTTCCCTCATTTATGGTTAGATGGGATGCATTTCACACTTCCAGTTTTAAGTCTAATGGTTTAAAAATGGCAGGTCAACAGTTTTACTAGCTATTGCTGTTCTTAACATAAGGTAGGGTTATCTATGGTCTGTGCAACATACTGTTGCTGCCACCGTTCTTTCAAGAGACCAAACCAGAATTTTATTTTGTCACACAGACGAACTCCGTGATTCCCTCCTCTGGTCATCAGAGGGCGCCCTCACCAGAATACTGACACATTCACTCACACACGCACACACTACATTTCCCAAAAGCCTCGTACCTTGGCAGTGATCACCCAGCCAGCTGCAGCGTATTACCTGGACTATTTAAGAGGCATTCTGCCTAGTACACATTGCGAGGTCTTGTACTACTTCGGTTTGCATTTCTGAGCATTATTATTTGTGCTTGACTTTCTGTTATTAACCCTGTTGGATTATCCTTACGACTTTTTGCTGCCTGCCCCTTGTACTTTCTACCTGGATATTGTTCTGTGACTGATATCTGCCTGACCTGACCCTCTGCCTGTATTACGACCACGACTCTGCCTATCCTCTGCCATTCCTGTTTGCTGTTGTTTGAACATTGCCTGTCTGACTACCCCTTCTGTTAATAAAGCCTGCTTATGGATCCTACTTCGAGTGACGAATCATTACATATTTCGCCTTCTGTTACATATTTTATTTTCAGAGTTGCTAGTAGCCTGGTAAATCATGCACGACACTACGACTAATCCTGGACTAAGAGTTAAGTTTAATGAAAAGTTAAGTTATTTTTTGTATTTTTACTTTTCATTTTATATTAATTACACTGTATTTCTACACTGTTACTGTACATTAAAATTTCAATGATGACATTCTCATTCAAATACCCCCTCCCCCCTTTATTTTTTAACATGTTTACCATATATAAAAATAAAATAACTAAAATAATTTATTGCCATTTTTATTCACATTTAGTTCATTTTTGTATCATGAAAATGGGTTGGTTACAAAAAAATATTTTTATGCTAGTTACATTTTTATTTTAGCCAACATAAATGCTTTCATTTATTTTTCAATAACGAGTTAATTCCAAACAGCATTTTTGTACCCTTGAAGGGCACTTCGGAAGGGCATGCCATTTGTAGGGAAGTGAACAACTGAATCCCTTCATGAAGGGCCCTTACAAAATTCTGTCAAGGAAGGGAACATGCGATGGTCATTTCAAGGAAGTAATAACTGTTTATGGTCATGTGATGCAGAGTCACAAGTCCTTGCGATTCTTTTTAAATCTTCATATGGCGTAATAGTTAGAGTTAGCCCATAAACAGTATAATTCAAGTTGTTTTGTTTTGTTGTGATATATTACACACATTTTCGTCATGCATTTCATGAAGATTAAAAAAGTTTCATGGGTAAGAAATGTGTTTAATGCTTTATGTGTTTAACTTATTTAAGTTAAGAGAAGATTGGGAACACACACATACACATATAAAACATATGTTAAAAACCATGTGAAGCTAATGAGAAAATTACACAGTCTTTCATTTCTCCCTTTGCCAATATGTGGTTCGCATTCTACTAAAAGTGCCTCTAAGCTCACCTGTCGGGCTGCGTAAGTTGAATGTGAGGCTACTTCCTGTGATGTAGATGGTAGTGTTGGACACAGACTCATCCAGTAGGAAAGAGAAACTCTCCACACGTCCTGGAGATCTGGAGCGCTGAAGAATTGTCACCTGACAGAAGAAGACAGAGTGTGCAAACATTTGCAAGGAAAAAACTTCAGATGTTTACAATTTCAAAATGACTATAAGACGCTGATCATACCAGGGCTGAAGTAGAAGTATCAACAATGATGTCAGTGGCTTGAGAGATGCTGGACTTGGAGACCTCAATGGCTTGACCACCAGAGGCCAAGGCCATGTCATAATACACCTGAAAGTCTGACCGTGTGTTCACTGACCTTCTCCTCCTCCTTGATGTCATGAAGAAAGACACCTGAAAAGAGAGGGCGAGAGATGGAAAAAATGGGAAACTAATGAAGAGTTGGTTAAAATGTTGACGCCAAAGACTGAAAGTGAAACAACGATTGACAGTTTACCGTAGACTTGGTGCTGCGGATGAGAGCGGTGATGGTTTTCTCCAGATCTGTATCCTTAGGTGGAGCGTCGGTAAACACATATATTTGCGAGGAGGAGGGAGCACCTGTCAGAGCCAACTGTGAGAGACAGAAGGTTAGAAAGAAGAAGAATATAAAATAAAGTGTTAGTTTGGTAACATTTTATTTTAATGTGTCCTTGTTACGCATGTTACATGATGTATTTACTTTAGTAATTGCCATAAATTAGGCATAATTACACGCAACTAACCCTAAACCAAACCCTAATCCTACCCTAACCCTAAAGTAAGTACATGTGCTTAATTAATATTACTCAGTACATGTTTAATTACACAGTAATAGGGACACATTAAAATAAAGTGTAACCATTAGTTATAACTATTGTAGTTGCTAATCAGATATGACGATTGAGCTGATTGGCTGAAAGGCCACACAACACCGTACCTGAAGTCCTGACAGGCACATTTCTGGAGTGTCTCCTCCTCCATCAGCTTTGAGCTTGGAGATCTCTGACTTCATTTCATCTGGGTCTGTGGTTCTTATTAGTGGTCCAAAATCTGCAAATTCATACAAATTGTCTGTGTAAAAAAAAACTAGATCTCTTTTGCAATAATAAAGAGCAAAAATTTACATAATTGCTCTTTTCCAAGTCTTGGTGAGCTGCCTACAGAGGAAACATTTTAAGGCACCACATAGGCACATTATGAGCACGAAGGCTGTTCCACAAAGAACCTAATTCTGACCAAATTCTAAGGCAGAATTACATGTTTTCTTGACAGAGATCAACAAACTCAGTGTGAAAAAAACCCAAGACGACGAACAAATGTTGCTATTCAATAAACCCATTTTAAATTTCATTCACTAATGAAAAGTATCAACAAAAACAGTTCACTGTAATTAAAAAGGTTTATTTTTACCAAATATTTCTATGTGCTATGTATTCCAAAGCTTAATGGAAACCCTTTTTTCACTCACCTGGATCATTAAACGGCACCAGAATATATTCAGATGGTTCATCTTGAGTTCCTTTTTTACTGTCAATGATGTTGAAAGCGACTCTCTGGGCTTCTGCAATGTCGTCTGACATACTGCCTGTGGTGTCAATCACAAAAGCCAGCACTGAAGATCGTGCAATACCCATCAGCCTGATGGAGGAAAAAAATATTCCGGTTCATGGTTTTAAAATGTGAACATTAATGCATTTACATTACATTTATAGTTATATACATAATTTAGACTTACAAATTATAAATGCTACATCCAGTACTGTTCAAAAGTTTGGAGTCAGTCTTATCCAAACAAAAACATCAACATTTTGAAATATTATGATTTTCTCAGCAGTGTCACATGATCCTTCAGATATCATCATTCTAATTGTAATTGTCAATTTAATGTGCCCTTGCTGAGTAAACGTATTAATTTCTTTGAAAAGAAAATTGCTGATCCCAAACTTTTGAACAGTAGTGTAGATAAGTTGTTAAGAGAACGTGACCTTTTCGCTCCCAGCTTTGGAAGAAATAATATCTCTTAAACGTTTAAGAAAGTTTGTCTAAGGATGTCTAAGGAATCCCCATACCGAAGGTAGTCCTTGTTTCCTATAGCTCCACGGATGTCCTCCAGCAGCTCCAGGGTGGCTTCAGATGCCAGGTTCACAGCATTATTGTGTACATCAGCATTAAAGGAAAGGCGTTCATCTTTACTGATCCCACCTCGAGGATTCTGGGTACTGCTGAGATCAGTCTCTCCACCATGGCTACATTTACCTTTCACACATGAATAAAAGATAAATAATGAAATTGTAACAATTAAGAATATTTTAAAAACTTAGGTATCTCCCCCCTTATCCACCTCTAATCACTATTAAAATGTTTCTTAAGTGGGGATCTTTTTTTTCCCCTGTCAAAGGCATTTTGAAACATCTGTTAACATCTGTTAGTGTTCTCTGTGGTAAAGTTGGACCTTGCTTAATTAAAACCATTTCTCACCTTATGAACACAATATAAATTGATTTTGTTGTACTGAGTAATATTGGAAAGGAAAAAATGTGCAAGACGTGTTAAGAAATGATCCACAACTGTACTAGCAACATCTTAGTCAACATTTTTCAGTTGTTTACACATGGCAACTTAAAACCACTTCTAGGAAGCTGATTAAACTCCAACATTTGTTGTAAGTTAACCAGTTAGCTTTAAAAAGAAGTGGAAGTAATTACTAAAACATTTTGAGTTTACTTTACATTTTTAAGAGTATATGCCCATGTGTGTCTTCTGGTATAAACCTATGTATGTCTCCTCACCTTTAGGTTTGTTGGGGGAGAACAAGCCCATGTATCCTGAAGTGAGGAACTTCCCATTCAGAATGTCAGGCAGCAGCTGGTTTGGACAGGTACCACTGGCACAATCACTGCATGTTGGCATTGCAACGTCTGTGCATGAACAAATACACATGCATTCGATCTATTGCAGTATACAACACACATAAATCAACATGTACTCAATTTGCTGTTTAGGATTAGTCAACATAGATTAATCTCATACAATATGATGTGTACTCTCCGGTGTAGCCTGTTATCAGTTATGCACCAAGTCATCTGTTCATTTATGAAACATTGATTATTAAGAGCTTTTTACACGTGAACATTGGACATGTCAATATTAAATCAATGGTGTAATTGCATTTATTTTCCGCGTATGAGTCTCTCTCTCATAAATCACACCTTTATCTACCTGCAGTGTTTTCAATGTTGAGATCCGGTCTGATGAGGTTGACATATGGACTTTTGTTCCCTAATTCAACCCAGTTACTGTGGCTGTAAAAATCCTGGGGGAAAAAAAACATGAAATAAAATGAATGTGTAACATAATATTAATGATATTAAATCTTACTTTATATTTACTCTTATAATAAATAAATGCTTATGTTTATGGTTGTTTACGCACACGCACAGTTGTAAGTCCTTACTGTATTTTTAGTAGATGTGTTGACAAATATTCTTAACTGAATGTTTTACATAATATTCAAAGCTTGTTTTTTTGTATTTGCTTTTAAGACATTTTTAGAGAAATGTGTGACGACCAGAAACAAAAGCATTTCTTACAATAAATTATAATAAAGAGAGCATTGTATAATAAAGAAAGCATTGTTCTTGTAATTAAGAAATGCTTTTCTATATGGTTGTTTAAGAAATTTATATATATATATATATATATATATATATATATATATATATATATATATATATATATACTGTGCATGCATAATTATTATGAAAGTTGATATTTGTATTATTTAGTTGTATATTTTCCAAGCACATGTTACCAATTTCAAAACACATGGAATAATTATAACTTAATAACTACTATTAATTTTGCATTTGATCATTTATAAGTGATATATAATTGTTAACGAAGGCTAGAAGTGAAAAATGCCTTATATTTGGGTATTCATAATTATTAAGCAGGTTTTCTTTTACAGGTAAAATGGGCCCAAAAAAGATTTAAAAGTCAAACTGAAAAGTCAAAATTAGAATTATTAAATGCCCTTGAGAAGGATGCAATTCTAGAAATTGCAAAATTAAGGCATGACCAGTGGACAGAAATGTCATACAGGCCAGCAAGAAAAAGACACATGTTAATGTTAAGTCATGTTAATTGGAAGAAAAAAAAAGTAATTTAAGGAAATTAAGGTTAAGAATAAAGCATGAAACCATCGGGAACTCTTTAGTCTCCAGTGCCTTCATTTTCCAGAACTCCAGGCAACCTGGAGTCTCCAGAAGTACAAGGGGTCAGGATGTCAGAGGCATAGCTTAGGTAAAGAATCCTAAAAAATTACCCTCACTTAATAATAATCACAAGCTGAAGTGTTGTAAAATACATGAAGACCGTTTTTTATAGGCTTTATAGACAGACAGATTGAGTAAAAAGTAGGCTACTGCTGTTTTATTTTATGCTGCTCATTATTTTAACTCAATGTTCCCTGACATCTTTTATTGCAGTTTTTTATACCAATCACATTTGGCAATGTTGAGCTACAATAAATCGTGCTGCCAACGGTGATTAAATCTGACGATCGCTTAGCTCATATCACATCAAACCGTGCAAATTATTATTACTGTTACATTTGGTTCTCAAATTGTTAAAGTTGTAGTATGTAAAATTTTTGCAGTAAAATATCCAAAAACCACCAGGGTTCTGTCAACAAAGACAAGTCCCATAAACGTAAACGTCAACCAAAAGACCCAAGAAGATTTTGGGACAAGAAGAGAAATAAAACGAATATCAACATCGGTGTCGCATTTCCTAAATGGAGAGAACTTTGCGACAAACTTCAACTAGACAGAGACGCCGATCTTGCACGTGTTTTAATAGACAGGTGAGTCACTATTTGGATTCCTTTACTGACAGAAGACTTATGATTATTATATCGATCAACAGTGTTCGTCTTATTGTTTGAATGTTTTGTTCTTGTCTATGCATATGATGTGAAAAATGGTGAGGTGATGTTCACACAACTGTTGTCTGTAATTTTGTTTTATACTGTAGCTTTAGTGAAATACTTGTCACTACATCAATTGTGTCAAATACCAAAACTGCGTATGAGTTTCATTCTGTACCAGTAATGTTCATTAAGGACAGCGTTATTGCATTTGTTTTGTCATTGAATTTGTTGACACTGCCATACACTTCACCCGACGTGATAATGGAAATTAATACAGTGTTATACATAAATATTAATCAGCCTTTTTGCAAATGATGTGGGTACGTTCAACTGTACTGTTACTATGATTGTTTTGATCACATAAAACTGCGCAGCGTTATCACACCAATGAACTGGACAAATGCAGTAACATCTATGACAAACAATTGAGTGTTAAACCTTGCTTTACTTGCGGCTAATTCATTATAATGAAATAAAATCAAGCGCAACATTTATAAAACTATTACTTTACCTCATCCATGAACATGATTTCTAACTCCCGTCTGATTGATTTAAATCAGCGGTGGAGTGAAGACGACAGTTCCCATAATTCGAGCTATGTCATTGTTATTGTTGTTTTGATTGTACGCCCTCTAGTGGCCAAAACATTTAGATATTGCACCTTTAATGTAAACATCAGCATTGCGTAACTACGTGTATTTAGTGTGTTGCGTTACCTGTAGATTTCAATTTCTGTACAGTCTAATCTCTAATTGTCCATTTGTCATGTCATACAATCCGCCAACAAAATAAGTTTAATTATTGTAGCTGCTGAGAGAAAAGGATATAAATGATCCACCACCTGTTTCATCCTCACATGATATAGCCTACTAGCTGCGACTTCTTTGTGTAAACATATGTGACGTAATGACGCAAAGACGAATGGCAGCATGCACGAATTTCCCGCGGAAACCTACCAGTACCACCCGAATTAGAAAACTTTATTACAAGCTGAATCGGGCTAAGGTAAGGAGATAGTTTTGAACATTGGCTGGTTATGTACTTGCTCAAAAATTGATTTTGGATAATGTTTAACCAAAAACAGTTACGGACTGCAACTTTTTTTGATTTGCTAGAAAATCTTTTAGAAAAACATGTGACAACCATAAACAAAAACATTTCTTATAATAACTATATAAATATGTTGACAAATATGAGTAAAACCATGATCTTGAGCAATTTTGTAGCAATATGCATGTCATAGTCAATGACTGGGTAACACTTTAGAATACACTGTTCCATCATTAATGAATAACTACATAGGAACAAATGAGTAATTCATTATAAACACTCTAGTAACTACTATTAACTAACAAGAAACTCTGAATAGCGAATTAGTAAGTAATAGTGCTCAATTGACCCTTAGCAAAGACCCGCCCCCTTTAGCTTTGCCCAACAAGTCATGTGCTCTCACGCCACACATCATGTTCTCACGAAGTGAAAAATACATCCCGGAGCAAAGAGGACACTGACAACACGTCGACAGACATAACAGTTTCATATTTAATATATCGTAATCTTTTAAAGAAGTTTAAACAATAAATAGCATATAGTGTCTCTTTAATGTGTCGTGACAGATCGCTGTAGCTCCTCGGTTGAAGCGGCTCGTGAACTGATCATCTCTTCATACTAGTTCATTTATAGCATCAAATATCAAATGTTTCAAGAAAAGACGTGAATATGTACAATTTTTGAAGGTTAAGTTCACCAACGTTAATCTACTATAGGCTACTCCCCTGACTGCGAATTCTGGGTTATGATTGGTCAGATCACCTGTCAATCAAACTGTTTGTGAAGGGTCAAATTGAATGTGGTAGTTCACTATCAGCTGATCAGTACTGTTTTTTCATACCTCGCAGAAAACTACTAAGAACTTCTATATATAGGTTCAAAATTAACATGAATGATCCATAAAATATAATTAATTGTGATTAATTAATATAATTAAAAGTGAAGGTCATGGTATGACTGAAGTATAACCAAATCCTTCAAGGAATTACTAATTATTTGGATCAGTAAAGTGAGAAACAGGACAACATTGTAAGCTTTTGAGGTTTTGGTATGTTTTTGTATAGTATGGTATAGTAATTCGTTTTGATGGATTTGGTAACACTTAAGTACTAGTGGGTTACAATGAGCTTC
Source organism: Zacco platypus (assembly GCA_038088235.1). NCBI lineage: Eukaryota > Metazoa > Chordata > Actinopteri > Cypriniformes > Xenocyprididae > Zacco > Zacco platypus. The sequence goes on along the minus strand of CM076084.1, from coordinate 30,437,236 downwards.
ACTTTAGAATACAGATCCAAATAATTAGTAGTTCCTTACTATCCAAAACCATACAAAAACCTCAAAAGTTTACAATGACTTCAGTAGTTACTAGAGAGTTATCCTGTTTCTCACTTTAGAATACTGATCCAAATAATTACAACAATTAGGTTATACTTGAGTCATTACTAGTGGGTTACCATGACCTTTACTTTAGAATTAATTATACATTATGCATTATTCATGTGCATTATGAACCTGAATATAGTAGTTCTTAGTAGTTTTCTGGGAGGTATGAAAAAATAGTAGTTACTGATTAATCAGAGTTGCTAAAGTTACTAGAGTGTTAATTATGCATTACTCATTTGTTCCTGTGTAGTTATTCATTAATGACGGAACAGTGTTTTAAAGTGTTACTGTCATAGTCAATGACTATATCTCCCCTCTCACCCACCTGCAGTGTGTGACACACTCGCCCCAGTGTTTCTCTGGCAGATTGAAGGTTGTCGGTGCGGACATTCGCCTTAATGGCTGCAGTCCCCTGAATGATGAGGTTGCGCCCCTCAGTGAAGGCCTCATTATTGAAGTGGTGTGGTGCACTGCCCATGAAATCACTGTCCACAAATCCATGCTGCATGTAGATCTGATTCAATGCCGTGCGGAATTTGGCTCCTGAAACCTCACCTGTGGCCGTTCCCAGACACGCACGCAGCAGCTCTTCAGGTGATGAGCCCTGTGTTGAAGTGGAAAAATCAAGTTATTTGTCATTATTTTGAGAAATGACATGACATTTCTCAAAACAAAGCTATTGTTTTTCTTCGAAAGAATTGCACAATTTGTGTTTATAGTGTGTTTCCCCTGCTTGTCAGTGATGTGTGGTGATGTTTTAAAATGAGGCAGAGTCCTCACATTTTTTATATACTGTATATCAAATGTAAATTTATGTCCATTATTCTTAATTTTCCTGGTTAAATGAGCATTACACGAAAAAGAGAGACCAAATACATTGCTAGTTTGCATTTGTTTTGCAATAACTATGAAATGAACTATTTATTAAAACCAATCAAATTTTTACATTTATTCCAAAATAATAACTAAAAGCAGTAACAATTTCAATAATATATATTAATAGTGAATTAATGTCCAGCGTTTCTTTATAATGGACAAATTACTTACATCAATCATAAAGCTTGTACACACTGCTCACAGAAGATGTACCTTTAATTTCCCAAAGATTGCTCACTAAAACCCCCCCACAGTTATCATGTTTTCAGGCCATTTTAAGTTTGATTTTGACCATAGCTTTTTTGTGACGCATGACTTTTAAGGATTTAAAGAATACCATTAAATCTTTCTGGAAGAGTAAAAAAGTGGGGGGGGGGGGGGGTTATTAAAGAATCTGCATTTATGAATGAAGTAATTGGCCAAAATCACAATATTATTAACCAAGTATTCAACATCACAATTTGGAAAAAAACAAATGTTTTAGTTGTAAAATCAAAGTCAGGTATTACATACTTCGAACTTAACCAAACATCGAGGTCATCCCAAAAAGTTTTAGAGAATTTGCATAAATAAAACAAATGTTACGTGCACGAAAACAAGAGAAGATTTATCGCAAGAGGATTTATCTTGTGAACCAATCATATCCAATTATAACCAATCATTTTAATCAAAGCAATGGAGGCATTGTCTCATGTCAAGTGACGTTCCCCCATTCATTTCAGTTACCTCCCACTAAACTCAGCGCACGCTTTAGGCTGTATAAAAACGAGTGCCTTTTACACTTTTTAAGGTCACATTTTGTAATATTTACGCTGTTTTATTTTTTGTAATATCAATTATAGTTTTTTTTCACTGCCTCCCTTGCCTCCTAGGAGGAAACACCCCTGCTGCTTGTACACAAACTCACCGTTGGATTGAATTCTCTTCCTTCTGATTCAGCCACTGCTGCACACACCTCGTGGACCTTTGCCATCACAGCATGACCAGTGATGGTCACATGGGTGTTTCCGCTACCTCCAACTGACACAAATGCCTGTACCCTGAACACCACTAGTGCGATCAAGGCCACAACGGCCACTGATGACTTCATGATCTGAGACAAGAAGAAAAAGATTTATTTAGGAAAGCTTATCTGTGCAAAAAAAAAAAAAAATTGCAAAATGTTTATATAGGCTGTATATAAACATTTTATATAGACATATATATATATATATATATATATATATATATATATAAATATATATGTATGTATATATATAATTATAGATAAACCTGAATATATAGTTATAAATCTGAATATATAAATATAAATCTGAATATATACACTTAAATGCTGAATTTATAGTTATAAATCTGAATATATAAATGTAAATCCTGAATATATACATTTAAATCCTGAATATATAGTTACAACTCTGAATATATAGTTATAAATCTGAATATATAGTTATAAATCTGAATATATAAATGTAAATCTGAATATATAAATATAAATCAAAAGAATAAATAAAAAAGAATTATTAGCCTCCAGGGTGAATGATTGAACTAATTCATCCAGATAAACAGATCGAAATAATAACTTTAAATCTTGCTGTCACTGTGATTTCACCAACGGCATGAGTGAATCAGTGAATTCCTCTCTCTCATGAGTTCAGTGTTCAGAATGTAAAGCACCCGCTCACGTATTTGGGAGCTAATTAGTTAAAAGGATCTACTACCTGCAGTTGATTTTGATATCCTAGGTATTATTAACAGGTGAATGTGACTTTATCTCACAATTCTGATTCTGTTTCTCAACAACTGTGACATATAAACTAGCAAATGTGAGTTATAAAGTACAAACTGCGAGATGTAAACAATTGTGAGGAAAAAAGTCTGAATTTTGAGATAAAAAGTTGAAATTAACCTTTAATTTTTTTAATTTTTTTTTTTAAATTCTGTGGTGGAAACATGCTTCCATACTTTCATGTTCACTGCAGTCAGGCTCAAGACAACATATGGATTTATATAGTCAGAGTTATAACTGTGTGTTCGGAATTACATTTACAGTATATATTCAGAGTTATAAACATATATTCAGGATTTACAAATATATCCGGGATAACATTTATATATTCTGACTTATAAATATATTCAGATTTATATATATAAATTCAGAGATATGACAATATATTCAGAGTTACATTTATATATTCAGGATTTACATTTAATTATTTCCTGTTTGGCCTTCCATTATATATATATATATATATATATAATCTATCTGTCTATATATATATGGTAATCCAATGTATTTATCATATACAACATAATAGAAAGTAGTATAGAATGTTTATAATAATATAATAGACTTTACCTTCTATATTCAAGGTACCTTCAATCTGTCTCTGTTCCTCCTGTCTGTCCTCTTGATTATGGATGCTTGTTAGGCTCTGATGACATATACTTATACATTATGTCTTATCTCAGAAGTGTACAGAAGTTGTCATGCAATCAGACCTCAGCAAATGATTAACTATAATGGAGGAATTACATTATTAAGACACAGCTGCCTTTAAAGTATTGTATCACATCACACACACACACACACACATAAAGAATAATTTATATATAATAGCCTTCATTTTATGTGAAATAACATCCAAAATGGTTTTGAAACAACTACAGCAGTAATAAAACTAACCTGATGCTTACTGTTGAGTGAGGCTCCAATCTATAATACCACCTTTGACCATTCACATAAAAACTTCTACATTGCTCCATTTTAATGTGCTTTATGACTTTTCCAGTAAAGAGTTTTCCAGTTTATCACAATCTTTGGAAACAATCACATTCTACTGTAAGACCACACCTGTTCTTGCATATTGAGGTTCCAGAAACTTCAGGAAGTTGTTGAGTCAAATTATGTACAGTAGGTTCAAGGAATGTTCCTTGTGCATTGATTATGCAATAAATTATTGTGACTAACTAGTTAATAATCTCATCAATATTTATTCTTGTATTATTCACTTACTTTTTTTTAAAGGTTCACCTCGTACATTTTCCCACATTAAAGAAAAAGTTTTACACAAATAAACAAACGGTACTTTTGGAAAATACTGAAAATAATTTTAGCAATGGAACTAATTAAGCTTATTTCTAAAGTGGCATCAGTTACATTTTTTGTACAATTTTTGCTATTATTCATTAGGTGTCAGTATAAGAGTAACTAACTATAGTTTATGCTCTAATATCCTTAAATATTTTGTGGCTGCACTTCATACTTGAAGTTCCTTACATAACTGAATGTAGACTGAGGAATTTTTAAAATAAATTCATAATAAAATTCATAATTTAAAATAAATTCATTTCAATAAATTGTAATCAAAGTACAATTTACAATGTCCAATTAGCAATTAGGTTGTCAACAAAATCTGAATAACTTTTCTTTTAAAAGATGAATCTAATGGTTCTTGATCCACACAAATTGCTCACAGGTCCCTTTCAATTTTCAACAATTTTTTCAACAAACATTAATTATTCAATCATATGTCTGTAAATATGATCATGTTCCTCGGTTGTATATAGTAAAACACTTACATATGTCTGCTTAATGACTTATTTTATTTTTTCATTGCCCAAGAGCTACAAAATGTCTTATAAGACAATCCATATGCAATGTTCAGCATTGTTCACATTTAAAAAGCACACATACACGCATTATGAACAGCTGTCGTCTGTATGCAAAAGGAAATCAAAAATTATGAGCAACAGAATTGTCATGTGACAGACAGATCCCTCTAACAATTACTCCTTTCTACAGTTCTTCATTGCTTCTTTCTATGATACACCCTGTCTCTCGAATACTACAGTAGAAAATGAAGTACGAGACACAGGAATGACAAAAAAGCACCTGAAATCCATCACTTGCATAATAATTTGGAAAAAAAACTGAAGCAAAATAAAAGCATATCCGAAACACCATTGTATGTCATTAACAAAAATCTATTTTGACTGATTGTTTGCTAAAATATGTTTACACAGAATAATTCATCTATACCATTACTGAATTTTTCAGGCAGTTTCTCCTGAAGACTAATCATTATGTCTTAGGTGAGTGAACACCTGCTTTGTTACATTATAATTTACATGAACGTGATTGCTCTTCCCATAACCCTTTCCATGTTTTCTAAGTAAATGTTGTTGTTGTTGGAGAGACTCACTGGGGCAGGCAGTGACATGCTCAAGCGCCCCATGGCAAGCTACTTTAAGGAAAAAGTGAGATCCATTATCAGTCCTGAAGGAAGCTGTAGTAGGTTTACATCATCAACACCAAGACTTTCCTGAGGAATATTAACTGACAATCCCGATATGAATGATTGATGCAGGATGAGCGAAAACATCAATTATTATGTAAGTGTGAGATGAGATAAGTTCCTGTTTATAGTAATACCAATGAATCTTGATCTCAACACTATAACATGTATCATTATGAAAGCCTTTATAATGTAAATTACTGTAAAATTGATGGTTTTAATAAGAGAATTTGTGTGAATTATGTGTGAATTTGTTGATAAACTATAAACATTTCAGTCTGCTTGCTGTTTTTTTACTCAGAAATAACAAGATAAAATGCAATGATAAATGCTGTGATATAAAACGATCATCCGTGCACATGCCTAAACTGAGAGAAAATTTCAACATACCTCAGGATGATGTTATTGTAGAGAGATCTTGGATGAAAGTGTTGTGAAGTCAAAATAGCGACAGCAGAAAACTCACAGACAGGAGTAACACAGTTAAGACGGTTCATTAGAGTATTACTGTAAATGAGGTTAAGTATACAGAGTTTGCTTAACTTCAAAGCTTATCTGATTATAATTATTCACCACAGCTTCCTATAGTATTAGCTTGTTTTCACATTCTCTACTTCTTCCTTCCTTTTTTTTTTTTTAAATAGTTTCTAAACTCTTTTTGCTAATTAACTTAATATTGTCAGTCAAATTAAGTGGTATTTTAATTTTAAAGTATTTTTTTGGACAAAATCAGCGTATTAAAATGATTTTTGAAGTGTTATGTGACACTGAAGACTGGAGTAATACTGCTGAAAATTCAGCTTTGCCATCACAGGAATAAATTACATTTTGAAATATAATAAAATAGTGCAGGTATTTTAAATTGCAAAAGTATGTCACAGTATTACTGTATTTTTAATCAAAAATGCAGCCTTGGTGAGCATAATAGACTTTTTAAAAAATATATATCTTAGATCAAACATTGTCAGATATATTACAATACCAGCACGGACCCCTGGTTGAAGACCACTGTCTTAGAATCCTAAAGATGTTAAACTTTAAGAAGGAGCAAGAAACACATTTAAAACTTACATAAAAAAGGTTTCATTTTCTATGTGCTTCATTTTGAATGGCTGTTCTAAAATATATTCATATTTTTTCTCTTTTTTGTGACAGCAATGATTTCCTCATTACCTCCTAACACCTCCCTCGCCCATTCGTCCCCCTCAGAGCTCCACTGTCCCCTTCTGCAGACAATGATCTCTCACACCCTGAACAATGACACTCGAGTGAACCTGGCGGTGGTGAGTGTGCATGGTGTTGTGTCCACTTTGGGGATCCTGGAAAACGGATTGGTGCTGTGGGTGCTTGGTTGCCGTCTTCGTTGCAAGACGGTTGCGGCAGTGTGGGTTCTCAACCTGGCGCTGTCGGACTTCCTAACCACGCTAACCTTGCCGCTATTCACTCATTACCTACTGATGGGCCACAGCTGGGAGTTGGGCGGGCCATTGTGTGCGGCCCAGGCCTCCATATTTTTCATCAACATGTTTGTTTCCGCTTTCCTACTGGCTGTGATATCGCTGGACCGTTGTTTATTGGTGACTAAGCCAGTGTGGACTCAAAACCGGCGCACTGTGTCGGCAGCATGGAAGATCTGTGGCCTAGGATGGGCATTGGCGGCGGTTAACGCGTTTCCATATTTCATGTTCCGCTCTGTCGTGCTTAAGCAGGACGGCCGCAAACTTTGCTATCATGATTTTGCACTCTATTCCTCCCAGAGAACGCTACATACAGACTGTAAGGTGCGTCAGGCAGCGACAGCAATGTCCAAAATGTTGCTGGCGTTTGTCGTGCCGCTGATGGTCATTGCCATCAGTTACACCTCGTTTATTTTAGAGCTTCGGGCTCGCAGGAAGAGGCTCGAGAGAAGACGGCAGGATGCGAGCAATGGCAAACAGAGATCCTTAAAATTCTTCCGCAGCCTGTCTTCGCCAGGCAGACAAAACGGCACGCGACTCTCGCAAGGTTTCACGAAAATGGTCGTCTCGGTGATCGCTACCTTTATTCTCTGCTGGTTGCCCTACCATGTTTTCTGCTTACTGGAGGTGACGGCTCAGTACAAGACAGAGATTGTGGATCTGGTGGAGGTGGCCTTACCTGTGGCAACAACGTTCACTTTCCTGAACTCTGTGTTGAATCCAATTATCTATACATTTAGTTGCCCAAACTTCTCCACTCGAATCCGCCAAAGCATAGGGGCTCTTTTTGAGGGGCTGGTGGAGGAAGCTGGGCCATTAGTGCTGTTTACTGGAAGAATGAGGAAAAAAGATATATCGTCTCCTACTTTACGCAGCTCTCCAAGCTCTCCTAGAGTTCCCCGCATCAACCTCTTCGGCTTTAAAAGCCGTCCCACAAATGAGATAGAGAGAGAAGATAAAATGTAACTTTATCATGTGGAATAACATTACCTGGTATTGACAAATGATGTTTCTGGGTGGACTACGGTCTACCAACTAGAGGTCACAATCATGGGATGGCCTTATAAGCCTTTGTCTTGTTCTGTGTTTCTTTCCTCCGCTGGGTTTGATTTAAGCCATAGTCATGCTGGATTACCTTGTTGTGATTTTGAGAATATTAAAGAGAGTATGTCTGTGCCACTGGTGAAAACAAATGAACTAAAATCAAAAATCCCTCAATCAAAGACAAAGCAACATGTCCCATAATTCCTATCTCTGTTTTCTCACATTGCTCAGATCACAGACTACATACTCTATACTGTTCAAAAGTCTTAGGCCACCACCAGCTTTTGTTGTTTTAGTTGTTTTAAAGACCATCCATATTTATTTTTAGGTCCTTATTACGATACAAACAGAAAATACAGGAAATATGTACAAAAAAATTTAAAATCTGAACAAAATGGCTTCTTTAAGTAAAAATCAGTATTTAGTGTGACCTCCTGCACTTCTTCCATTTTCTCAAAGAACAAACTCTAAGAAACCTTTCATCAGATTTTAAAAGTTTTCTTGGCCTTCTAGTCCTTTTCCATTCCATTTAGGTTCAGGAGAACCAGTTCCTGCTGTTGCTCAAGTGTAAGAAGCGGTCAATAAATACTTGCACTTTAGCCTGTAGAAGTCCATTTTTTCTTAATACTGCATACAAATTTCCTGTATTTTCTGGTAATATTCTAATAAAATGAGAAAGAAATAATTAATTATGGTCATATATCATTGCTAAAACAACATCTAATAGTGGCCTAAGACTTTTGCACAGTCCTGTATATATACACACACAAACACACAAAATGTCTGCTAACCCAGGCCATGCATACACATAGACAACATTATTAAAATACATTTATTTACACCGTTATGGAAAACTGGACAGCAGTTTTACTATGTTTATACACTTATATTGGCCATAAAGAGACTACATGAAAACATTATTATTTGTCTCTCATCAGATTACTTTTAACTACAAAGCACTAGTCTACTGTACAATAAAACTAAATAAAAATCTATATAATAAAACAGTTTTACTATTAATCTTATCTTTTCTAATTTTATACAAATTTTATACAAATAAAGCTCAAATCATCAATGAGTTCATTATATGCAAATGGCTTCCATGGTCACCTGATCTCAATCGAGCAGAGCACCTCCGGGATGGGGTAGAACGGGATGTGCAGCCAACAAATCTGCTGCAACTGCATGATGCTATCATATCAATACGGGTAAAAAACTCTGAGGAATGTTTCCAGCACCTTGTTGAATGAAGAATTAAGTCAGTTGTGAAGGCAAAAGGGCTTCCCATAAATTTCAAAATACAAAATGTCTATGTATTTCCAAGGTTTAAAGAAATCATAGATTTTTAATGTGGACTTTTGTAATGTACAAAGCCTCCACTGTATCTGTATTCTCAATGAGTGTTGACCCAGTTTTCATTAGCAACAGTTGTTAGCAAGAGATCATGTGAGAGGGGGGAAAAAGTAGAAATTAGTGAATGGATAGAGAATAGAGTGGACAGACGGAGCAGTTCATGTTTAAAGCTGTAAAGGAGTGAGCTCTGTGCTGTAACAGAATGAAACAGATGCTCTTTGTGGTATTAAAACCTCCATGTGTGCGTCACTAGCAGCTTGAAGCTACAAAGGGAATGAGGAAACAAGCTGTGGAGAGCAAACAAATCAAGAAGTGTTACACAGTAGAGTGTAGGTGTTCACTGAATGCTCAGCAAGAAAGCACGTTTACATATTCTTCCCTTAGCTAATAAACATGCTTCTTATGAAATGAAGCAGCCCAGAATGATGATTGTTCTTGTTGCACCGACCTTTACAGCAACCAGATTATCGACTGAAAGCATTTCTATCATCTCTGTTAGTGTGACATAAGTTCCTCGAGATCAGAACAAAACGTACCATGCAGATCATAGGGATCAGTTGCCTCTGTGGATTTTTTCTTCATACTCCCCTTCTAATCTTACATAACATTACTGTTTATTGTGGGCTATACATGCTGACTGCATGTCAAAAATCTTCACCTACAAACAAAAGCACTGCTGTGGAATGCGAGTCTTACCCCCTACTTATTGAAACTAGTGGTTGTCAGGACAGCCGATTTTCAAGATGCATCCAGAAGGTTGTATGGGTATTGAACTGCAATTAAAAAAAAAATAAAGTATTTTAATATTTTATATATTAGATTTTCAGCATTTGGCTGGGCATAAAATTACCAACTCAAAGTGAGTTTTTTTCAGTAAACAATTTCAAGTAGAATAAGGAAATTGTCATGCACTTAGATGCAAATAAACAATATTAAAATAAACAATACATATACAATTAAATACAATTAAAGATAATTTCATCATTGGCACAAATGACTAATCATAAAATTATTATTTAAAAACAATCTAATTTTTATGACTTAATTTAGAATGACCCATATAGATGTGACAATGTAAATAAATGGTGTTGGGTGGAAATAGAGGATGAAAAATTATAGACAAGAACATGAACGTTTAAGAGGATTTTGCGAGAACAGGAGACAGGATAAAGGATTAAATCAGATGTAAATCAGGAAAAAGAATGAGAGATGAAACGTTTCTCCTTATCTGCAGACAGCATAATCACACAATGCCGGTAAATCAATCTACTGTCGGATGAGACAAAACAAATATAGTTGTGGGAATAAAAAGAAATTCATTTTAATTTGACATCAAAATTGTCACAAAACAAAAGGTGGGATTAAATGACTCCGAATATGGATTATAGGTTTGGAGAATCAGTTTTCTTTCGACTAAAAATAAATAAATAGAAACTATTATAATCAAGTTCTCTCGTGATGTTTTCTTGTATTAGTGCATCTAGCAATGGGAAAACATTCGCCATATGACAAAGAGCATCTATACAGCAAAGGGGGGAGGAGACAGAGAACCTATGAATGAGTGAGCGAGAGCGAGAGATGGAGGGACCGTATTAGAGAGAAACAGATAGAGAGAGACTGAATGAAGGGAAAGAACATGAGCGAGTGAGAGAGAGAGGAGGGGCGATTGATGTCCAGAGATGGACACACTCAATGTTATTTTCTACAACAGAATCTAAACAGACAGAGTGAGAGGCAGAAACACAGAGCTGTTGAAAAGCATTAATGCTCATCATTCGTCACAGAGAAAAATGTCTATGGAAGCAGGCAGCGTGGAAACCATTGAGGTTCCTCAAGACAAGATTGTCAAAAAGGTATGTGACCTTTGTGACTTATGATGATATGGAGCACAAATGATTGAAAAAGTAGTAAATCTGGCAGATTGACACTACAATATATTTATGTTTGTAATCAACAATATGTGTTAATGAAAAAGACATGCTTGAACTAAATAGGGGAAACTAGGACTTCAGAGTCACATGATCCTTCAAAAATCATTCTAATATGCTGATTTGGTGCTCAAGAAACATTTCTTACTGTTATCAATGTTGTGCTGTTTGATTTCTTTGTGGAAAAAAGTGATACTTTTTTCAACCATGATACTTAAAAAAAAAAAAAAAAAAAAAAAACCTCACTGACCCCAAACTTTTGAACAGCAGTGTATAATATAATTATGGTGGGACAGAATTCACAAAAAAAGCACAACATATGCAACCACTTTTAGAGAAAACAAGTGTTTGTGAAACTGTACTTGCCTCAAAACCTCATAGTTTTTGATATATAGCCCATGTGATAGGCTAACTAGTCCACATATCATAAATGGAGCTCAAATTTGATCGCATGCTCTCTGATCAAATGCTCTTTTGCTCCATGTAGGGATCCTTTAGGAAGAAGATAGAGAAGCTGAGGAGATGGAGCACCTCTTCAGGTGGCGGCTCCTTCAAGCGCCCACCCAAAACCAAAGCCCTCAGTCTGAACTCGCCCACTGATCCTGAGCCAGAGCCCTTCAGAGGAGAGACGGAGCGCAGGAAACTCAGACCCATTGTGGCATCTGTCTTTGGTCAGGTATGGGCTGCTGCGTCACAGGAGCAGTTATTAATGCTTATGCGTTGCACTGAGCTGAACTGAGCTGTTGTACTGCCAGTCATAATCTTGATTTAGACAAATGTTTTGGTCTGCTGAACTCATGGTTATAGTTAATTATGGATGACATTAAGTTATTTCAATACACAGGCAGTGAACATCAAGCAGGGGTTCATGCAAAAGTGTTTCTTTATGAAGTACTTGATGATGCAGTTTATACTTTTGAGCAACAAGACATGAACTGAAAACTCTTACATACCCGACATACAATACTCAAAAGAGGTGCTGTGATTGTTAATACATATGGTGGGAAACAGCATTAGCAATGAGACAATGCTGAAGGAAGCAACTATTAAATATTCATCCATGCTTTAACAGTGTTTGTTATGCTGATAGTTACTGTGAACACTGTCCACAACCTGTTCATTGTGATTTTAAAGTCTGAAGTGTGTGCAGTTTCGTGCTTGGGTTGTGCTTTCTCTTTAATGTTTGATGTTAAATGCGTGTCTTTCTATCTGATATTCATTTTCAACAGAAATGTCACTTATTAGCTTGTATGACGGCATAGTTCTCTCAGTTTGGACCTCAAAGATCAGATCCGATGCCTGATAAATTGTACCCAGACAATTGTATTGAATTATATTACTTATTAGGGGCTAAAATAGTTTAAGTGGTTAAGAGAAGGCAGCAAAATTAACATGCCACTATTGATGTTAATTGCAATTTTATGAAGAAAATCTGAAGAAACAGAATGGTTCATTCCCTCTCATTCCCTCACATTTACTCTTTCCAGCCAGCAGTTCAATCATTCTTAAACCTTTCACACAGTAATCGTAATAATCATTGATTCATTTTCCTACAAACTCTCTGCTTTAAAGGGATTATGGGGCCAAAAAAGTGTACTAGGTATTATATATTATTCATCACACCTCTTCTTGTAGCTTGTATTCCCAAAGATAAGGAATGCATTGCACACAACACTTGCACAGCTTTCCATTAAATCCCTTTATTTTACTTTTCATTAATCCACTAAGATAGAGTGTGACTAACCAAACTTGGCATGATGACCAAGTCAGAATTTCTCTCACCCTTCAAATTCTCTAACTGGCACTGACGTAATAACATTAATAAATTAAGAATTTCAATATTTTCATTAACCCTGGAAAAATAACATTGTAGAAAGAACAGATGACCCAGTAAACTCACTAATCATATTAGAAAATCCTTTTGCAAAAGGAATATACTTTAGGTTTAGATTGAGTAATGTTGGATATTCAAATGATCTTCGATTTCACTTGAAGTATATCAGGGCCTTAAAGGGATAGATCCCAAAATTGAAACTTTTGTCATTATTTTCTCACCCGCCTCATGCCGTTCCAAACCCGTAAGACTTTTGTTGATCTTCAGAACACAAATGAAGATGTTTTTGATGAAATCTGAGAGCTTTCTGTCCTCCATTGACAGCCTACACAATTATTACTTTCAAGCTCCAGAAAGACATCATTAAAGTAATCCATGTAACTCCAGTGGTTTAACCTCAATTTTATGAAGTGATGTGAGTGCAAAAAAACACAATTTACCACTTTATTTAGAAGATATAATGATGCTCTCGTATCAACACAACAAGCATGCACAGTGGTGCTCTTGTGAACACGAGCTGGAGATCCATATTTTGTAAATAAAGTAGTAGCCTAAATTTAAAAAAAACAAAGCGCTTGCGTAACTTCATAAAATTGAGGTTAAACCACTGGAGTCACATGGATTACTTTTATGATGTCTTTACCTTTCTGGTAGTTTCGCAGTTGCATAGCCTGTCAAGCCCTCAGAATTCATTAAAAAGATCCTTATTTGTCTTCCAAAGATGAATGGAAGTGAGGGAAAGCCAGTAATGTAAAACTTTTGAATGAGGATGTGTGATGACTTTATTAAGTATCAGTCTGATCCTAAAATTTTAAGTATGATTTTAGGCTTTTAAAGAGTTTCGGGCTCTAGACCACAAGTAGAACCTAAAGGTTAGTGAATTATGATAACAAAAATAAAAGTAACAACAGTACACCAAATGTTTTCCTTCTAACAACAACATATAATCTTATGAAGAAAAACATAAGTCTAAGCCAGGGTAATTCATCTACAGTGTAGGGATTGAATCTTGGATATCATCATTCAATCAAAGAAAAACAGCAACACTGGGAAGGATGAAAGAAGGAAGCTGGCTGGGAGAAGAGAGTGGGGCATGAAAGAAAGAGAATAGGACAGGATTATATAGGTGAGATTAATGACTCAAGAGATCAAATCTAAACACTGATTCACACAAGAACTCTCTTGTGAACACTCCAGCTTTGGCCATCGTAATAATAACACATCAGACTCTAGACGTGGAAGCAGCTTTGAGATCATTTGAATATCCAACATAACACAAACTAAACCTAAAACATGTTCCTTTGGCAAAAGGATTTTCAAATAAATCTAATTTGTAAACAGTCCAGTATATACCAGATGTTGAAATCACAATGTCACTGCCATTTTGCTCCACTATTTATTAATATAATATAAACAGGAAATTTTTTCTCCTATGGGGTGATGTTACAACTACAGTTTTCAGCTTTTTAATTTGGATAAAGAAATCAAATTCGTTATTTTTATCAAGTGCTTTATATGTATATATGCTCACTGGCCACTTTATTAGACACACCTGTTCAACTGCTCATTAACGCAAGTATCTAATCCGTCAATCATATGGCATTAACTCAATGCATTATGGCGTGTAGACAAGGTCAATCTGAACATCATAATAGGGATGAAAGATGAGTTAAGTGACTTTGAACATGGCATGATTTTTGGTAACAGACGGGCTGATTTACGTATTTCACAAACTGCTGATCTACTTGGATTTTACAAGTAACCATCTCTAAGGTTTACGGAGAATGGTCTGAAAAACAGAAAATATCCAGTTAGCAGGAGTTCTGTGGGCGAAAATGCCTTGTTGATGTCAGAGGAGAATGGCCAGACTGGTTTGAGCTGATAGAAAGGCAACAGTAACTCAAATAACCACTCGTTACAACCGAAGTCTGCAGAAGAGCGTCTGTGAATGCATAACGCGTCACATCTTGAAGCAGATGGTCTTCAGCAAGATTCACACAGTTCCTATAAGTTAACAGCAGGAAACTGAGTCTACAATTGTCGTGAGCTTACCAAAATTGAAAAAATAGAAGATTGGAAAAAATGTTGCCTGGTCTGAAGAGTCTCAATTTCTGCTGCAACATTCAGATGGTGGGGTCAGAATTTAGCTTAAACATCATGAAAGGCTGATGCTGGTGGTGTAATGGTTTGTGGGATCATTTCTTGGCACACTTTGGGGCCCTTAGTACCAATTGAGCATCATTTAAACATCACAGCCTGCCTTAGTATTGTTGCTGACCATGTCTATCTCTCTGATGGCTACTTCCAGCCATGTCATAAAGTTTAAACCATCTCAAACTGATTCCTTGAACATGACAATGAGTTCACTATACTCAATGGCCTCCACAGTCACCAGATCTCAATCCAGTAAAGCTCCTTTGGGATGTGGTGGAATGGGAGACTCACATCATGGATGTGCAGCCAATAAATCACTGTTTGATTCTATCATTCCAATATACATCATAATCTAGGACCTTGTTGAATTTATGCCAAGAAGAATTAAGGCTGTTCTGAAGGCAAAAGTTGTCCAACCTAAGTGTAAGTGTATATTACAGTTTTATCCATACAAGATCCAGACGTCCAGTCTTACACTATGAAAATTCAGCATAAAATATTGATATAAACAGGGATTCAAATGCATCAGGGGTGAAAAAGGTGCAGATGCAAGCCTCCAGAGAGGCCTAGAGTGGTGGTTAGCAGAACTTCTCATACTGGATGCGAAATGCCACATCTTTAAAATAAAAAATATTTCAGAATCCTGGATTATAATGCATTATGATAGTAGCATTATACAAGTTGTATTTGGAATAAAAACTATGTACAATTCGGTGGAAATATTGCTAACAACTTTACATATTAATACTTAATGCCATTTAAATTAAGGTTATCATAACGCTACTTTACGAGATTCTTACGTTAAGGTATGCGGGCAGACCTAGTGGAGATGACTCTCTTCAGTCGTGCATTCACTCTTTCCAGGAGCGTTGCTCGTGCAAAGCCAGGAGCAGGGATTTCTTTTTCTTTTTTTTTGACAACTAAGAAGTCCTGATTCTTGAATTTCATAGGTGACCTATTTTGATCTCAGAAAGGTGAATTCTCACTGAAAGGTGAGGAGTTTGCATCTATGTATAAATTAATCACATATAAAGTACAATACTTTAAATACAATAATCATAAAATATTTAATTAAATATAGGGCGAGTTTTTTTTTTGGGGGGGGGGGGTATCATCTCCAATCAAGCTAGCTAAATGAAAATAATTTTTCTTTGAATTTAGGATACATCACATGCTAACAGCCATGCAAACATTCAACCTTCAGTTGACATCCTTTTTCCTCCCTGCTTGTGTCTCCCTGTTACGTGTCTCTACTCGTGTTTTGGCCTTAATCCATCAACAGCCCACCAATATACAACAGACAACCCAAATCCCCTCTATAGCCCACACACATATACGGACAATTACAGAAGCTGTTTGAATCAACAGAAACGAGACGCTCTACATTTCACCGTAGGTCAGTTGTCTGGCTGTCTTACAAATAAAATAATTTAATCCACCAATCAGAGGCCAGGTCTCCATGGGTAACCCAATTAGGAGCCGCTCTGTATACTGGAGCCAACTGGTTCTTTATTACATGAAAAACAATTATGACTGATAGTTCTGTAAGCTATCCCTTTAACCCATTCCATTCTCTTCTTATAGCGCATTTAAAGTCCTAGTTTTATCTGAGAATAAATTACTTTACCAGAATTTTAAGAAAAATGCCTTCAAAATTTCCTAAGCCATTACAGCCATTTATTACAATATTTTGTATTGATTTTCATTTTAAAAAAAGGTTAATTTTATAACAGAACACTGATGTTCTATTTTTTTTTTTTCAGAAAATATTATTATTTGAACACGAAAAACAAACAGAGTAACAAGTAGTGATGAAAGACTGCGTTGTGCAATATGTATGTGACATTTTGCGAAGTTACGGTCGAGTGCCAGTAAGAAGATACTATTCTGCGTGTGCCTGTGTGTGAGTAAAGGGGATATAGAGAAAGTGGGTGTTAGTGTAGGTTATTAAAGAGTTAACTTACCCTTCGCAAAGACCCGCCCCCTTTAGTTACTGTTGCTATGTCCGACAACCCACTCGCTCTCACGCCACACATCATGTTCTCACGAGGTGACAAATACATCCCTGAGCAAAGAGGACACTGACAACGTCGACAGACAAGAGAGAGCAGGCTACTTTTGATATGAAACATTTTCATATTTAAAATATTATTATTTTTTAAAGAAGTTTAAACAATAAATAGCGTATAGTGTCTCTTTAATGTGTCGTGACAGATCGCTGTAGCTCCTTCAATCGGCTCGTGAACCAACCATCTTTTCATGTTAGTTCATTTATAACATCAAATAAACATGAATGAACATCAGAAGGAATGTTGTTTGAAACGCAGAAAGACATGAGTACACACAATTTTTCAAGTTCAAGTTCACGAACGTTAATCTACTAACTCCCCTGACTGCTTTGTCGGACAAAATGGCGGATTCGGGGTCATGATTGGTCAGATCACCTGTCAATCAAACTGCCGGCTAAGAGTCAATTGGTGCTGGGCGGTATGACCAAAAAATGTGTATCATGGTATTTTTTAAGATTCAGTTTCTTGTTATATCACATTTTGATAAATTATAATATGTTCACACCTAATTTTTTTTTTTTTTTTTTACAGAGGATTATCATTTCTATTAATGTTCCACTAATTATGCTAGTTTTGAGCACTCTCTCCGTCTCACTATAGTGGGCCAGAAATGTTCAAAAAGAATTTAAAAAGTCAAATAAAAATAGAGTTTCTGTTTTTATAAACATATGGCTATGATATAGGAGTTAGCCTATCACACTGTCCAGTTTTTCTGAACATCTGCACGATCGCAACAGCTAAAAGCTGTCTACACTGAAGGCGACAAACCGACCGTTACAAACCACTTGGACTACGTCAGAAATCTGTTGTATCGCCAGTGATTATAACGGTTCTGTTGTCTTTTGACGTGTCGCGCTGCTCGCGTCCAGTTACACGGTGTAACTTCCAGACACAAGTTTTTGCTCGGTCAAATATATAACAAACAGCAGAACCATTGCGTCTCCGAGCAACATGGTGTTTTGTTCCTCAAAGAATCAGCATATGAACGTATAAGAAATTAAATTTCAATCATAGGCTATACATACAGTCATTTGCTAAGATAACATGTATTAGCATTTTAAATAATCGGTTGCTTTAAGCATTCAACTTACTCATTAAGACGGTGACTTACCGCCACCTACTGGCCGTTATAGATTCATATTTAAAAAAAAAAAAAAAAAAAGTAGCCCTTATTCCATTTTACCAATTATTTAATATTTCTACATTAAAATTTTATATTTAAAACAATCTCTTTACATAATTTAGGCAAACCCCGTGAATAGACCCTTTTCACAGACTGATGACGCATTTTAACGGTCATCAATATCGTAAATCCAGTTTTTTGTATTTTCATTTTTTTTTAAATATAAGTACATTTATAACATACATTGTATTATATTACCTTTGAATCAAATTACAAAAAAATAGTTAACCCTGATGTGAGGGTGTTTCTAATACAGCAGCTCTGGGAGTGACGTAAAAATGACATCTTTCTCTCTTCTGACTGCCGTTATCAATCGCTCTCTAATTTTTTCCTCTTTTTGAAAGTTATGAAAACGCAATTGTCTAGTTTTTCTTTTGCTATTTGTGCAATTGGAAACACAAAAAATATATTTAATGAAGTCTCTCATTCGCCACGACGACTTTGACGACTTCCGCGTCCGGGAAATGCGGAATTGTGAAAAAGGTCCAATGATTTTGTTGACAGTGATTTCATTTGGTAATAGACATACTGTGTATTTTTATTCGGACTGAATTGATTGATTAAATGTAAGAATCTGACACAAGAGCACAGATAGGACAGTAATACTCTTCATCTCTGGCTTTATTGCTCAGTGTTATTTCAGAGGTTTGATCTTCTCTCAACTGAGAGAACACATCCTGTATTTTATTGTATTAAAATGACTTTTTAATATTACAAACTTTGACTAGGCTAGGCATGTTACATATTAATTGCAACCTCAAAGCATATTTTAATTTTTGTGTACTTTGTGCAACTCATGGTGATGGAGGTATAGGGCTCAAACATAACCTCATGCCCCGGGGCAATATTAAAGAGAGTTAGTTTTGTAGGTTATTTATTTTATTTTTGTGTTATAAAGTTATAACCATTGGTAAGAAGGGTATGCAGATAATAAATACACTCAATACACTATTTTTGGCCACTGAATAGATACGGCAGTTGTTTCAGCTACACACCGGTATGGCGGTATTTGAAAAATACATATCGTTTGCGAAATTGAAACCAGTAAACCGGATGAAGTGGTTTTACCACCCAGCACTAGTGTTAATGTACAATCACAGAGTGAGAAATTGTGTGCTTTGCAGATTAACCTCTGCTGATCCATTAATCTGACAGTAGTGATGCATTAGTCCACTGATGATCAAAGCCTATGAAGCTTTAGAGTCAGGCACATTCTTTGATTCATCAGTGCATTAAATGTGAATTACATGCATGCACACTAATACGCACATAAATGTATACGTTTACTAAAGCTGCTCGATTGACCATTAAAAGATCTCAGTCTCGATTCAAACACCCAAGTAAACTTATTCCTAAATGAGAGCGATTCAGCTCTGTCTATAAACCTTTGAGAAGTACGATCACAGCAAGCCTTCAAATCTATGTGGCCGCTGAGCCAGAGAGAGCAGTCTTTTCAACCACACAGTATCATTATTTCTGTTACACACTTTAAAATTTTCACAGAAGTACTGGGACGAATGTTTAGTTTGCATATAAAAACTGATCATTTACAGTAGTGATCACCTTTTGAGAGAAACTTGATTCTTGCTTCAAATAAAGATTGTATCAATTACATCTTTTCACCAGTAGGTGGCGACAAGTGACTGTTAAAAAATGCATGTCATTGAATCATTCATTAATATATTAGCATATTTGCCATTACATTGGATAATAGCATGTTTTAAATGGCCAATAAGCTTTGTTAATTGTGACCGGTTCTGTGACTGGCACTCAGTTTGTCCAGGTTCGACTGATACAATGTAATGTACTCTACACTCTTCTCAAACTTCTCAAAAAAGTCCTATTTAGTCTGCTAATGAACTGAGTAACAGGCTAGTAGGTACTAAAATAAATTCCCTTATTAGTAGCAACTAGTTTATTTTCCTTAATTAGGCTATGCAAACATTAAAGGATTAGTTCACTTCAGAATTTAAATTTCCTACTCACCACCATGTCATAAAGATGTTTATGTCATATTATTTTTAATTTTTAACTAATTTAATTCTAAATCACCACAATTCTGTAAAATTTTTCCCCACTACCACCTTATGAAAAATGTCAAACATCTATGCAATATACGTAATGGTTTCTATCACGTTGTAAACATTACTGAATATCAAAAATGCTTGTTTGGTGCCCCCTAGTGGTTATCTTTACGTAATGCCACTGCTGAAGCTTTGTACAAAGAACACACGATACAAAGAAAGCAATATATATATATATATATATATATATATATATATATATATATATGGCTCTCGGTTATTCTAAAGGGATTTGAAAAATTCCTCTTTTATAAATAGCTCATAAATAATTCATATTTAAATCATTTATACAAGGGCATGCTGCACAATTCAATGGATGAACACTGCCCTCTTGTGCTTGGGTTTTTGTGAGAGCTTTGTTATTAATAAACAATGTACTATTATTGAGATGCCATGCTGTTTTATAACAGCCTTAAATCTCTGTCAATCTAACCAATCAATCAATCTATAAATCTCTATCAATCCAATCGTTTATTTGGTCTTGAAATATTTTAGTTATGCATAAAGAGAGGGAGAAAGAAATACTTTTTTAAAAAAATCTAGCTCAGAATCTAAAGAAATTTCATGGTAATTATGTAATAACTTGATCTGGTCTAAAAACTTGTGGCTAGGAGAGGTGAAAATTTTATTTTTTGCTCTCACCTTTGTGCACCATAATCTCATAAGACAGGCATATTTTCTTTTCCGCCAGTGTTCACTAGATTTGATGTTTATCTGTAGAGTCTGTAAGTCGCTGTAAATGTTCCCTCCAACCCCACTAATTCCAAGAATAAGATCTTTGGCCATTAATCACATTTTCGGGGTTGTGAGCAGGTTAAAGCAAAACAAACAACCATGTTAATCGGTCTGGGACTTGTTGTCGCACAGAAATGCATTTATTTATTATTTATTTAAAGGATTAGTTTACCCAAAAACGAAATTCCTGTCATTAATTACTCACCCTCATGTCGTTCCAAACCCGTAAGACCTTCGCTAATCTTCAGAACACAAATTAAGCTATTTCTATATTCAACATGTTGTGTTTAGAACATTAATCTCATAATATTATTTAGGCAGTTGCAGTGTAAATGGATTTTGATACATGGTAAGATATGTGTACTAATTTCAAAATAGTGTAATTAATTAAAAGATGATCAACAATACATAACTTTATTTTTTATGAATGTTTATAAGAGGGGTGCCCTTTTTTTTCCCTTGAGCACCTGCCCCCCAAAATGTCTTTGCACGGGCCTGGTGACAGCTTCTCTCCGTCTCTAGTGTTGTTTGCTAATATATTCCTGTCCTTTTTACAGACATGTATAATAAGTACTTATAGGGCTTCATCTACCCATCCATTTGACCTCTGACCCCTGACACTGTGGCTCATCGTCTTTCTTAAAACAATCCGATGGCTCTCTACCTGCTCTCTACAATCTATACAATCCTACATTCCCTTATCAGCACTGCACTCAGCATGTAATCTGGAATGCAGCGGATTATGAAGACCATTCCCACCCCTGCCTGGCCCATCATTCGCTCTCTCTCTCTCTCTCTCTCCATTTCTCTCCTCATCCCTCCATCCCTTCCTATTTTGTGCCAGAACATTCACTTGCAGTGCGATTAGAGTCGGTCACAAGACAAAATGAGGATCTGAAATAACATGGCAAAAGAAACAAAGGGGAGGAAAAAACATGCAGAGAGAGAAAACAGACAACAGATGCAAGATTCGAGAGCATCAGGATTAGAGCACTCAGAAAATCCTGGAAATACCGTTTCTGGCCGAGGGAACAGATCTTACTGATCCCAAAACATGGCGTGACTGTTTTGAGAGGTTTTAACATCACTACCCATCACCTCTTGTTTAAGCAACTCCGCCCCCCTCTTGGGATATTCTGACGACCGGAATCGTATGTCGCAAAGTTTATGTAATAATCTGAGGACAGGAACCAAGAGTGAGTGATAAAGAGGGAGGGGGAGAGACGGAGGGAGGGACAGAGATGACAAGAAAGAGTTGGAGCAGTGAGAATTAGAGAAATACAAATGATGGGAGCTAAACCATCTAAACGAAGCAGTATGAAGAAGGTAAGATATCCCGTTTTAAATTAAGGATGTAGATGTAGTCTGTACATTATTATTTTTGGAAGGTGTAGTTTAGTGAGATTAATTTATAAAATTATTAATAGTGCTTATTTGGCATTTGGAAGAAAGTATGTGTGATGAGTTAAGCTATTTTTAATCAACTGTGTGAATTCAGTAGTGATATTTATAGTGTACAAACATAAAGGGATAGTTCACCGAACTTAAAAGTTTGGGGTTGGTAAGATTTTTAATGTTTTGAAATCTCTTATGCTCAACGAGGCTCTATTTATTTAATAAAAAATAGAGAAGAAAACTGTAATATTGTCAAATATTGTTACAATTTACGACAACTGTTTTCTATTTTAGTTTATTTTATAACATGTGATGAAAAATTAGAATTTTTAGCAACCATTACTCCCGTATTCCATGACCCTTCAGAAATAATTTTAACTGATTTAGTGCTCAGTAAATGTTTATTATTATTAATAATGTTGAAAACGGTTGTGGTGGTTAATATTTTCATGGAAACTTGGATACTTTTTTTTCAGGATTCTTTGATGAACAAAAAGTTCAAAAGAACTACTCTCATTGAAAAATGGAAATATTTTTAATAATGATTAAAATAAAGAGATTTACAATGATTATGATCAATGTAATGCATCCTTCCTTAATAAAAGTATTAATTTTTTATTATTTTTGTAAAACTTACTGACCCAAACTTTTGAACGGTAGAGTCTGTAAAATGATAAACTGAAAATATTCAGTCATTTTTTTACTCAAAATTCATGTTGTTCCAAATATGACTTTCTTTCATCCATTATAGCAGAATGTCCAAGCTGCACTATTACGATGAAAGTAAATGGCTGTCAAGCAAGATTTTTAAGATTTCCAGTAAATAAGTTAGAATTCAGATAACTTAAAATGACTTTTTCTCACACCAAGCAAACATATAGCTTTAGAAGACTTGGAATATAGAGCACACTTCCTATGCGCCACATTTATGATACTTTTATGGTGCTGTTTTGAACCAAACCTGGTCCCCATCCACTTTCATTACAGTATATGGACGAGAACAGGTCGAAATTTTGTGTTCCATGGAAGAAAAACATTTTTCGGAGAACTATTCCTTTAAGTGATTCTTTAAAGGGAGGGGGTAATGTAATTAATAGTATAGCTTAGTATAGACAACTTTTTTCAGCATCAGAACTTGTCAGACTGTGATTTTTTTGTCTGGTGCATAATGAAATGGTTCCTTGCAAAGGGGGGCCCGCCCCTGGAAGGCAGCGGGCTGCCATTGGCAACCGCCATGTTAGGAGGCAGCGGTGATGCGGCAGCGGAGGATGAGGATGATGAAGAGTTAGGGGACGGTCAGCAGTTTGAGGAGCCGATAAGTGCACTGGTTCAGAACTGCACCATGCTACACAACATTGTGGGCCCTGCCTGCGTCTTCCTCCGGCAGAGCTTCGCTCAGGCTCAACTCGTATGTACACACACTTTCAAACGCACCTTTTAGACAATTTATGGTGAGGAGCCAGAGAAAATCAGTGTCAGAAATCCATCAGGGAATCACATACAGTCTTTTCCATCTTCAGTCAAATCCCCCATTCCTCCCCATTACTTCCATAATGACCCATCATATCGCATTCCTAAATTCAAAGGACTTAAAGGTAACACTTCACATTAAAGTGATCATAGCAGACATAAATGCAATCTGTTATACAACCTAATTAGTGAATCAGTAATTTTAATCGGGATGTCTAAATAATATAGTGTAATATAATGCAATGCAATGTAATGTAATCTGAATGTAAAAACCAGTGAAGTAGTTTTGGGTGAATGAAGAAAAAGAAATGGCCAGTTTTGAAGATTGTAATTTAGATCCTGTACCCTACAGTATTGATTAATGGGACTGAGACAGTGTAATATCCTTCTGCTGTTGATATGTATGTATATATATATAAATATATTCCATTAGCATAATGACAATCATTATGAATAGATTTTTCACCTAATGGCAGTTGGTACTATCAGATCCATATGTGGTGGGTGGATGTGGATAAAAAAAACAAAAACACTAGGAGAAAAAGAACATCTGCGTAGTTTCATAGTAGCTTAATGTTTCATATCAATGTCTACATCTGTCTGATAATCCCAGAATCCTTTTTGTGTGGATATCTGGGCAGGGTGTAAGCTGGGAGAAATTGCTGCAAAGACAAAACTGAGGGAAAATTTCCCTGAAATTGTTTGCGACATATTTGTTTTTTTTTTATCTTAAGCCTTTTTTCCCAAATAATATCACTAAGTAATATCACTATATATTCTAAAGTCTTATCTGATTATAGCAGACTGAGGATGTGCAACAGTCAGTGCGGCTCTAGGGTGCGTGTTGAACGGACTATGTAACAACTATATATTTTATGTATGTTCCAATGAGCGAGTGCTGATTTTTGCCAAAAACTATATATGAACTCCATTTGATGCCTGGAAACCGGGATTCTTGTAATCTGTTCACCATAGTGACCTTATCCTACTGCTGCTTTCATCTTGCTTGCCAATTCATGGTAGTAATCAGCCTAAATACTCCCCAGCTGTGTGAATATGTTCTGGCTGGCCACTGCCAAAACACAGACTCAGTCAATCAGATCAAAATCTAAATCACTCTACCATTTGTTATTATCTTACTTATGTAATGTGTAAATTGTTGATTCAGATGAGATTTCATTGCTCTGCTTGTTCTTTTTTTTATTATTTGGAGTTATGCTGATAATGTTTTAATGACTGAGTTTCTCCATTTCCACGAACATGAATATCTGATGACACGCAATCCCATGTGTGTGCTTTTCTGTCCTTGGATGACCTCAGATATAATCCATAAAATCATAGCTCTGTTATTCTTTGTCGGTTTTGCGGTTGGACCTCAATATTATCAAAGGGTGATTAAGAAAATGAACTTTATTTACATTAAGAAAAATATTAAATATTTTGTTAAAATCATAGAAGAACATCATATTAAAAATCCATTATTATATCCTAAGATTGTTAATATTACCATGAATGGCTTTGACCCAAAAAATATATTTTAATTATAAATTTTCATATTGTGGGGAATAAGGGAGGCATATGAGACAGTATATTGGTGAAACAGTGGTTAATCCCAAAATTGGCTTTATAGTCGCAGGATTTTGTGGACTTTTTCAGAAGAATATGTCATTCAGGATCAGATTGATAATTCCCTGGAAAGGAGAAGAGAAGATATACATTAATGTTATGTGTGAAGCTCATTTTATATGCGGGCGCTCCCTTTATTTTTACCTGTGAATTTACCGGTAATCAGAGCCTTGTGTGTTTCATTCATTCACCCGTGTGTTCATGTTCATGTTCAACGGTGTGCAGATGGTTGCCCTCGGCGACAATGACAGGTGTGCGCGAGACTCGCTGGTACAATGTACTTTGAGTGAAAGTTAAACATGAACAGTTCAATACAAAGCAGATTACACGATTATAATATAGGGTTTCCACACTTTCTAACCAATTTTGCTATGATTTTCCCACATCATGTGATGTGGATCCATAAGATTGAATGAGTAAATCATGTGTGTGTGTGTGTGTGTGTGTGTGTTTATGTATATGTATGTTCCTGTCTATGTAATTATGTGTTTGTCCTAATAGTTTGTCTCTGTATGTCTCTTTGAAATCTGTACTCACTACAGGACAGAGATCTACGGCCAGAGGAAATTGAAGGTACAGAAAATATCAAACATCACAGATATGCTTTATTTCATTAAGCCGATAAACCCTCCCACCAACCAAAATAATATGATTCCTTCACTCAGTGACTTCTCTCCCTCTTTCAACATGGATTCTTACCATTACCTCTCTCTGTTTATATATAAAAATCTACCTTCAGTCTCCTCTAAATCCCTTGGTAAGATACATAACTGAGATACAAGGAATAATTCCCCCAAACAATGAAATTCATTTACTCGCACTCATGTCTTTCCAAGCCTTCTCTTTGTTCTGTGGAACACAAAGGGAGAAATTCAAAGAATGTGCCACAGCTCTCGTTCACATTTCCCCATATTAAAAAAAGACAGGTGTTTTTTTACTGTCTCAAACAGAATTGAATTGAATTACATTTCAATCTGCTCTCACACCTTAGAATGGACCAAATGGACAGCTGAGTTTGACAAGCTCTGCTTGCTAGGTTTCATTGTCTCTTTTTGCGTTCAATGGAAGAAAAAGCATTGGCTGCTGCTTTGCAATTGCATAAGTGTGAGTAGTTTTGGATGAACTATTCCTTAAACAAATGATGAGTGCCGTACCTTTATCCTTCAGAATCCTCTGGGCTGCCAGATTACATATTAATGCCAACAAAGTGAGGAAGATTCTGTCTCTCTCAATCTTTCTCTGCCTTCAGAGCTGAAAGAAGCCTTTAGAGAGTTTGACAAAGACAAGGACGGCTTCATTAGCTGTAAGGATCTGGGCGAGTGCATGAGGACGATGGGCTACATGCCCACAGAGATGGAGCTGATCGAACTCAGTCAGCAGATATGTGAGTGGCAACCTTAATATTATCATTATATACTTTCTGTTATACTCAGTTCTATTCAAGGAGAGTCAGGAGGAGGATAAATATCTGAACCACTCATCTGAGATGCATTCATGATTCTTTACGTGACTGTGTGTTTGTTCAATAGGTGGCGGTAGAGTGGACTTCGAGGACTTTGTAGACCTGATGGGCCCAAAGATGTTGGCTGAGACTGCAGACATGATCGGAGTGAAAGAACTGAGAGAAGCTTTTAGAGAGGTTGGTGCTCCACGCTTTTGAAAACCACAGTATTAACCCCTTTATAATAACAGATTTTTAAATGTTTGTTAAATGTTAATGCTCAAAAACAGTAATACTGTGAAATATTAATACAATTTAACTGCTACAATAACTGCTTTTTAAATTGTAGCCTAAGTTATTTCTGTGATGGCAAAGCAAAATTTCAGGCTTCAGCGTCACATGATCCTTCAGAAATTATAAGAAGTATTTCATCTTATTATCAATGTTGAAAACCGTTGTGACGCTTAATATTTTTATGGAAATGGATAATTTTTTTCAGAAATCTTTGATGAATAAAAAGTTAGGGGAAAAAAACAGGCTTCATTTTAAAAAAAGTAAATAAATAAATAACACTATAAATGTGTTCCCTGACATTTTTTATTACTTTAATGCGTCCCAATGCTGTTCACATCCTGGTGTAAACATGTTAGACTTTAAAATCTATAGCAGAAAATCACTAAAAAGCAACATAGCCAATGTTTAGCCTACTCTATTCCCAAGTCTTCTGAAGCCACACAGTTTTCTGTAAACTAATCTTTTAATTGATCTCTTTCTCTCAGTTTGACTCCAATGGTGATGGTCAGATCAGTCTGGCTGAACTGAGGGAAGCCATGAAGAAACTGATGGGAGAGCAGCTCAACCACAGAGAGATTGATGAGATCCTTAGGGATGTTGACCTCAATGGAGACGGGCTGGTTGACTTTGAAGGTTAGAATTGGAACTGTTCTCTATAGATTCTTGAATTTTGAACTGATTCTTGTGTGTATTCAGGTAAATATTATACATAATATGTATATAAATCTATATACTGTATATATATATAAATGTTTCTTATGGAATGAGTACATTATATTTTTATGGCATGTAGATAGATAAATATATACCACATATTGGATAATGTAGATCCATACTAGATCAGTTGGAGGTACTTTGATAATTTAACTGACTGGTTGAAGAAGAAACTGCTCATCTCTTATTATTTCTGTTTAGTACATTGTTTTATGGATGACACTGCATGCATTATTTTTAAATGAGAAATCAAATTTTCCTTGATCTTATGATATAAAAAAGCACTTTTCATAAAACTTACTCCCCAGGCCAAAAAGACCATTTATTAAAACTGAAATGACTTGCACATAATGTATAAAATAAAGTTCAACTTTCTGTAGAAGTTTTTCTTTGTTTGTTTTGCATAGACAAACTAACTATTTTTCACCTTACCCTCCACAGAGTTTGTCCGAATGATGTCTCGCTAACTTAGAGGACACATGACAAAGGGAGAGAACAATCAGTTTGCCAACTCCTAATGTGAAAAGTGAAATACTATGCGTCTCCTTTCATTAAATACCTTATGTAATTAAACCATACTCTTTATCCATACAGAGAACTTTTTCACACATTGGCTTTTTATGACCAAAAAAAAAAAATGAAAACTGTGTTCCGACCAACTAACCAGACGGTCAAATTAGACAAAAGACCACAATAAATTAACAAAAGTTTCATCATCTGTTCAGAATTGTAAGTCTATAGACCATAGTCTATAGCACACATTTTCTATAAAAGCATGCTATAAAAAAATGTAACTACTGAAAATTGTATATGAGATGTATATGGTCATTGTTGACTAACAATGCAAAGGCAGATTTAAAGCAGTATTATGTGTGGTTTAGAAAGTAAATCACTGGCTAATGGGTTTAGAGTTCCTGTATGACGCTTTTAGGACTGTGTTAATGCTTTCCCTGTGGGAACAGGATTTTAGCATGCAAAACTGGATATCATAAAACTCCGGAAGAGTCTGGAATTATTGAACACAATTACCTGGAGATCCCTTGTAAAAACTTGTTTTTGACACCCATGTGATCTCTCTTTGCATATGTTTGTGTTTAAACCAATGTTTTTTTTCTGTTCTTGCTAACAACATTGAACTATTGAACAAAAATAGTTAAATATTTTTATTGTTATTTTCTGTATTCATAAAGATTGTAAATAACTAATACAATTAAATGGAATTCGTTTAAATCTCTGACTGTTAACTCTTATTTCTGAGCATTTGAATCTCTAAAATGGTGGTAAAAAGTTGTGAATACATAATGTTTATTACTATTCCCTTTGTCATTTACAAAAAACTAAGGCCAAGATAGAGATGCATAAGCATATGCATAATCAAGTACTTCTGCAAATGTCGATTTAAATTAATACATTGATATTTCCTGTATGGAGGCTTCTAAAATGCTCTGAATTCTCTCTCTGTTTTGCCAGTTCTCTGCAGTGAAGAAACACATAGACAGGATGAATGATGGCCAGTAGAGTCAGGACAGTCAAGATGATGTTCACCTACAGAAATACAATATCATTTACTGCTT
This sequence comes from Zacco platypus, assembly GCA_038088235.1. NCBI lineage: Eukaryota > Metazoa > Chordata > Actinopteri > Cypriniformes > Xenocyprididae > Zacco > Zacco platypus. The sequence continues at coordinate 30,407,602 of CM076084.1, read as the reverse complement.
ACAGTACAAGCTGTGAAAAAGCAATGATTATATCCAATTTACACAGGAAAAATGACTATTTTAAGCAAATGCTACTGGAAATTTTAATGGGGATCTTTTGTATGGATTTCAAATCTCATGTGGAGAACACTTTTTATTAAGATTTTTTGGTATGCGAGTATTTAAACATATAATCTAGTCACCAGTATTGTATGGAAGCCCATTTCTGACAAGTAAATAAAACACATTTATATTGAATTAAATGTGAAATATTGAAGCAGTATTTTCTTGTAAAATTTTGTATAATTTGTGACGGTGTACCAAGTCATAATTATCAAATAAAAGGTCGAAATAGAAAGTCATAATAAAAGTCATAATGACGACATAAAAAGTAGAAAATAAGATAAAAAGCCATAATTCCAACATAAAAAAAAACAATTATGACAGAAAAAAATGACTTTGTTTGTCATAATTATGATTTACCAAAGCATTATTTTTTAGCAGAAATTGGCTTCCATAGGCATCAACATCTAGTGGCCCCAAAAAGTATTTTCAAACACTTATAATTTATGAATTTCATGACATTACATAACAAAATTATTTGCCAATCTGCAAAAGAAATGATGCTCTGCCTTTTCTCAGAACTAAGTTCACATCAATGGACATGTTCAACTAACATTCGTGAACCAAAAAACTTTTTGTCCTCATTTTGAACACAACAGTATCTCAGTATATTGTTTTATCATTTAAAACCTCTAGTTGTGAAATGTTTTCCTTGTGCTACATATTTATTTAACCCAATGCCACTTGTTTTGATTTTTTGTGTGCAAGTGTCCAAATACTTTTGGGGCAACTGTATGTAAATTAGCTCTTTTCTACTTGACATTGTGGTGTGGAAAGTAGAGATTTACATAGATTGGGTCTCCAAGAACTTTGTTGAGGGCGAAGCAGGGATACTGCAGCAATGACACCATAGCTGATAGGGACATCACTAGTCCATACAGCTTCCCAAAATGGCGGGCTGGAAACCTGTAGGAATTCCAGATTCACTACACTCAGTCTTCCAGCCTAGCGACAATCAAGATATTTATATAAAACCCATTTACTTACGCTATACTGATGAATGCAGCATTCCCTCCATACAGAAAGGAGCGGTTAAGGACCTGAAGGATGAATGTCATGTACTGGAGAGGGAGGAACGGAATGCTTGCACAGATGGAGAACAAGAGGCACTGCAGAGAGGTGAGGAGGAGAGACAGAACGGATGAGTGCAGGTCTGCTTCCCTTTCTGACACACCTGCAAAAAGATGTGGGAAGGGTGGGAATGAGAAAGAAAAAAATGGATCTTGGGTAAACGTGTGTTGTTAGAAGTCAGATCTTCACATTTCTCTGTCAACTGACCTGGACCAAGGGGTTTTCTTTTGTGTCTGTCCATTAGCAGGCCATTCCAGGGAGCACAGAGAACTCCACAGAACTGGGTAAAAGCAAACGCATTGGTGTACTCACTCACTGAGAATGAAAAGAGATAAAGAAATCATAGTCATAACCTAATAAGTTCTGCACCTATCACAGTAAGGGTTGTTAAAATGTTCCTACCAGGTGTTTACCATTCAGAATTGTTTTGACAATTGAAAGAAATTCTTGAATTTGAAATGGTGTAGCAAAGGGGATGCAGAATTGTGGTTAGATTTTGTAATTTAAGTAGAATTAAAATGAAAATAAATTCATTAAAATTGTTGCAAGTAGTCTTGAATTTTTTTTCAATTACCCCTAAAAATGAGATATGAGATATTTCCAGAAATATTTATTGTTTGAAATATCAATTTGTATTTAATTTATATATATTTAATATATCAACTAATATATATATATATATATCAATCAGAGTTTCCACAAAAATATTATAATATTAATCAGCAAAAACTGTTCAACATTGATAATAATAACAAGAAATGTTTCTTGAGCACTAAATCACAATGATTTCTGAAGGACCACATGACAGTGAAGACTGGAATAATGGATGCTGAAAATTCAACTTTGAATTTATAATCACAGGAATAAATATATAACAATTTAAACGGTTATTTTAAATTGTAATAATATTTCACAATATTCACTTACTGAACACATAAATATGCAGCCTTAGTGAGTTTTTTCCAAAAAAAATTCTCTTTCTTTCAAAAATATTAAACATTTGATTTATTACAAACTTTTGACCAGCATTATATATACAAACATATTTAAAATTTAATAAATATTTAATATATTAAAATATAATAGTTTATGGGCCATGGTGCAACATCTATTTGTTTACCAATGACTGGGTCTTGGTTGGCCAGTCTGTTCAGCATTGGATTCAGAGCTCCAATGAAGAAATAATGCCGAAGCTGCATGACTGACAGCCATATGAGGTGCCACAGGAAGAGCCAGGAAAGAACACAGCTCTTAAAACTGTCTATAGAAAAAAAAATGAAGAAACATTTATTTCAGTCAACAATCTTGTTCCTCTCATTTTCTACCCAAGTATGGTCTATGGAGGCCAAGCAGCACCTGTTTCAGTGTTGTCTGTTAGCTGTAGTGAGTCAGTCTCCGGTGGCTCATCATCTACACCTTTGCCTCTGTCTGAACTCGGGCCTCGACTTGCCTCGTTCTGCTCCACATTGTAGCTATTTGATTTAGTGCAGCTCATCCTGTAAATAAGGATTTGCATTTGAGTTATTATGGATTAAGAGAATGAATTATGTACTATACACTCTTAAAAATAAAGGTTCTTGATTGGCATCAATGGCTCCATGAATAATCTTTAACATCTGTGGAACCTTTCTATTGCACAAAAGGTTCTTTATAATGAAAAAAGTTTCTATAGATATAAAATGTTCTTCACACTAAGAAAAAAGGGTTCTTTTAAGAATTGACCACTGAAAGGTTCTTTGGGGAACCAAAAATGATTGTTCAATGTCATTGCTGTGAAAAAACTCTTTTGGAACCTTTATTTTTCTTAGTGTATGTAGTTAGTGCACTATTTTTATTATCAGTATTATATCCTACATATAGAGTATATATGCTATGTTTATTTTATCTACAATATGGCATCAAATGCATTTATTTATTTATTGCAAATAATTTAAAAGTTTCATATTAATCAGAATTTTGCTTATTGCTTACAGTTTGGGGTCAGTATGATTTTTAATGATTGTGAAAGACTTATTCTCACCAAAATACAGTGAAAACAGTAATATTGTGAAATATTACAAAAATGTGATTTATTCCTGTGATGCCAAAGCTGAATTTTCAGCATCATCACTCCAGTCTTCAATGTCACATGATCCTTTAGAAATCATTCTAATATGCTGATTGGTTATCAAGAAACAATTATTATTATTATTATCATCAATGTTGAAAACAGTTGTGCGGCTTAACATAAATTTAATGAATAGAAAGTTAACAAATCAATACTATGAATAGAATGGCATCTTTACGATTTCTTTAAAATAGAAATCTTTTGTAACAATGTAAAACTCACTTTTGATAAAATGCATCTTTGCTAAATAAAAGAAATCATTTTACTGACCCCAAACCTTAATATATATTCCACCTTTCGTTTCACTCACCCATATTTGTAGTCCTCTGGGACGGAATAAGGTATGTGTGATTTTGGCATAAGGAAGAGAGTCCGGAGGAGATGAATAAGATTACAGGCTGAGAGGAAGAGGAATGAGGAGTGAAGAGAGACCCCTTTCTCATAAAGCACCTTCAGAAATAGTTATATATGGTGAATGGTTATTATAATGGTTTATATAATGGTATATATATGTGTTTGTGTGTGTGTACTTCTTACCTTAATGATAAGAAATATAACTGATGAAGAGTCAAAGGCCCCATTATAGACTGTAATAATGGTTGATCTATGAGTGCCAAAAAGGTTCCCCACCTGTAATGAGTTTAAGTAATATAAGCAATTCATCACACCCTTAATAAATATGATCATTAATGAACATACCTGCATATTTGTCATCAGAAATAAAATACCCCCTACAGCTATGAAGGACAGAGCAGGAAAAAGCAAAAAAGAAAGAGCTGTTTGAGGAAAAAGAGAGGGAAATTAGTCCTACCAAATAGGCACATGTCATTTGAGATTTTTAGTTAACTTTTTTTAGTTGGTCTTTACCTTTACTGGACAATGCCACAATAAAAGTGCCGGCGGTATAAAGAAATCTAAAAGAACAATGATTATACAATTTCCATTAGCATAAAAAGGGTACACAATATTATTTACAATAGTGATCTTTTTTGACTAATCTTTTCCCCATCACATATTTTAGTAACTGTCATATTCAAAAATTCATCCTGTGAAAATATTGCAATACCATGGAAATGGTACTTCAAAAAGGTTTAGTAAAAATTTAATTTCTGTGATTAATTACTCACCCTCATGTCATTCCAAACCTGTAAGACCTTCGTTCATCTCCCATAGAAAGCAACGAAATTACCATGTTCAAGGTCCAGAAAGGTAGTAAAGACATCATTAAAATAGTCAACATGACTACAGCAGTTCAACCTTAATGTAATGAAAAGACGAATACTTTTTGTGCTCAAAAACAAAACAAAAATAACGACTTTATTCAACAATCTTTACTCTACGCTGTCATTCTCCTATGCAGTTTACATTGAAGGCACATTACAGTGCTTCCATGTTCCATGTCAGAGCACCGACTTAGTATTGGTTAACTCCTGCATCAGCGTCACAAGTATGCGTTGTGCTGCTCGCGTGAGTCGCCGTCTTGACGCACAACACGCAAGTGCTGCAATGTGTCTTCAATGCAAGCTGCATAGGAAAATGACAGTGTGGAGAAGAGATTGTTGAATAAAGTTGTTATTTTCATTTGTTTTTGAGCACAAAAAGTGCTGTCTCTTCAGAACATTAAGGTTGAACCACAAGTACTATTTTAACGATGTCTTTACTACTTTTCTGGACCTTGAATGTGGCAAATTCATTGCTTTCTATGGGAGATAAAAAAAACCACCTCTCGGATTTCAAAGACATCTTAATTTGTGTTCTGAAGATGAACGAAGGTCTTACGGGTTTGGAACAACATGAGGGTGAGTAATTAATGACAGAATTTTCATTTTTGGGTGAACAAACCCTTTAAAACCTTTTAGAGGGCTTGATTTTTGTGTCAACTTAAAATTTGGAACATAACTTGCTCAGCAATTTTAGAGTGCAAATTTTGTAAAATATATATTTTGTATAAAATAAAAAAGGTTTTGTTCAGTACATTTACTTTACAGTATACTTAAGGCTGATTTATACTTCTGCGTCGAGTATACGCCGTAGCTAAGGCGCAAGCGCTGTGATTGGTCTGTTAGAACCCCTCCTCCTCAGGTCAAAAAACTGGTGCAGAGCAAGCGAGAGGCTACTCACTGCAGAGCCATGGGTGGAGTATGACGTCCAGCTGCCCATCTCTCAACTTACTGTTGGCAAGATAGATGGAGCTGCATCCCCCAACCATACCCTAACCCTACCCATAACCCTATCTCTCCACCCATTTAACAGGATGAGCTCCACCCTTGATCTCCAGAGAGGTGGAGGTCATTTGGCTCTGCAGTGACCACCACTTGGAAAAAGCGGAGAAGACTTCCATAGGAAGGAAAAAACACTTTGTTTCAGGGGACACATGCCCTCAAACTGCAAAAACGTCATTGGCTATTATTTGGCGCCATCACTGCTGAAACTTTTGTGAAAACGTACATGACAAGCTGCTGCTTCTTCGGCTTTTGCCTTGATACTCAACATGACCACGGACACCGCCTACTAGCGGTCTGAAAGTTGCACATCGACACGAACAATGACGCAGAAGTATAAATGAGTACCGACGTGTAGCCTGGCTCTGGAGTAGGTTCGAAGCAGAAGTATAAATCGGCCTTTAAACTTCTATAACTTTCTTACTCCTTCATTTTTTGAAGAGCTCTCACTTTCGCAACAATCTGCTGAGTTTAAAAAGAGGCCAGCCTTAGGCCTGTATTCCAAAGCATTCGTGAATTACAACCATTTAAGTTCAGATCTATGCCAAAAAGGCGGGAGATAGTTAATAGACTAATTGTTCAGATATTATTGTGTTGATTTACTGTTTCCCTTTTTATAAATTTTGTAGAGAACAAGTGGCAACTAACGTTACACAACAGTTGACATTTGCAAATATTTCTGGCAGTCTCAACACATTTTACTTAGGGCTGTTTTTTAATGGCTGCAATGCACAAAGCCCCATTTTTGGAGTCCAGTCAAACGCCCACGATGATTTCTACTATCTGCTTAAAGCACACCCCACTCACAAGCAGATAAACTTTTTGCCTCCACCGCACACAGACACTGCAGTTCTGTTAATTCTTGCCTGATCTCTGTTTTACATCCTATGAGGGACTAACTCACATTGCCAAAAATCGCGTTGCCATCGTCCCAAAGCGGTCATAGACAAATCCATTGGGCAGAGTGAGAAAGTTGTTCATGAACGAGGCCACGGTAAAGACCAAAGCGAAATTCTCATCTTGTAGACTGCAATCTAAAGCGAAAAACAGATAAGCAGGTAACCACAGACCAAAAATGAAAAGCATAAAATGAAGTGAACCATCTAATACATTAAAAGCCACCGTTGTAAATGACCTCACCTAAGCCAAGTTCTCCACTAGCATCTGTCACATTGATGCACAGATTGCTAAAGTAGCCATCTGTCTTGAGGACAAACACAAGAGACGCCCAGCCAAACACGACTCCAGCGAAAAACAAGCACTCCACCAGTCCTGTAGCCAGAGTCAGCTTGTACCTCAACCCCATCCCAGATGATCCCTCTGCGTCCACACCGTCAGGGTCAGGAACACTTTTAGAGCTATCCACTTCCATAGGAAAGTACACTGTAAATGCTTGCCAATATATCTATTTAAATAAAGTGTTTGTACAAAGACTACAAAGGAGTTTGTAGTCTTATATCCCTATAATTCTCGCCCTCTTTAACTGTGCATGTGTCTGAAGTTTTTGTAAAACTGCAAGAAGAAACAGACAAAGCAATGTTTTAAGTCAAATTTTACAAGTGCTATTCCATGTAATCAATATAAAGAATTCTATCAAATTATATTATATTATTCATGATTTGTCACTCAAAACACACAAAAAAAATGGAAGGCAGGAATTGATTTTTTCCATTGTGAATTGATTGGATGGTTACTACTGCTGTGACCTCATGACAGATTGTCCCGCCCTCACGCCAGCAAACATCATCAGGGAAGGTAACCCAGCAAACATTTGGACGTTTAATGACCGTTGAAATTACATCCCTCCGACACGTCCCGTCATGGTTGAAAAATAGTTCCAAAATGAAATTTGAACGTACGTCTTTGACGTTAGCTTATTAATTAATGAATTAATTATTATATATTTAACTACACTTAGCTAAATGTCAAAGTAACTATTATACATGCAACCCCAGACAATTGTAGACATGTACAAACGTATCTGAATGCAATTTATGCCGTCCAACCACGATTATTTTTGGGACACGACGTGGCCGTCAGACCAATGTTTGCTGGGAAGAGGTGTTATGTACTTTATTGACAGCAGAGCCATCTTTGATTTTTAATGGGAATGATAGCAAAGCTGCGAGGGACAGACATGCATCTCTTCAGTAGACAAAAATGAGCAGTGGAAAATGATCTAGGAGATTTATTCAGCTCTTTACAGTGGATGACATGGCATAGAAAATACGGTCCATCCCTCACATCCTCGCTTTCATACCTGTCATGGCGCTGCTCTGAATAAGGTCTGTTGGGAGGGAAAGTTACTATGATTAAAAATTACAAGGGGCGCATGAATTTATTTATTTTATTATTAAAAAAAAAAGTCAGTTGTGAATTCATGGTGACTTTAACTCAAATCAATATAACATGCTAACGTTTAGCCAGATAGCAAAAAGACCCTTACACAAACAGAGGTCTTAGCTGTGTCCGAAACCGCCCACTCGTTCACTCATTCACTAACCCCTATATAGTGCATGGCAGTTGAGTGCACTATATCAGCAAAGAGTGAACGAAAATGAGTGAGCGAATTCGGACGCTGACGTTAATAGCATGTGCCAATGAATTTCGTCATTAACATTTCCTATACCCATCTGTAATATGTCCTATTTAGCTTAATGAATTGTATATTACTGTTTATTTGTCATGTTTATTGAGAATAAAGAGAGAATAAAAACACCTGTGTCATGCTATTTAGTACATTTATATTTAAAAATAACAGAACAAAAACACTACACTGTCACATTCGTTTATAAAAAATATAATAGTAAATAAATACAATATAAACAACAGTATACAATGTACAACAGTTCACTAACATATAAGAAAAATCGACCAAATTATCATATGATAATAAGTATATATATTATGATATAAACCTGTATCATTTCGCTTCAAAATATCTTTACAAAGATGTTCTAATTAATAAAAAATGACACTTACATTTGTAGAAGTTGCCGCTTCCCGTATTGCCGTCCGCCATGTTTATTTTTCTTTCGCGCTCGATCGTCTAATCGCGTTGGATTTTGGGTAACGGCGCTTTAACGAGTGTACATCGAATGTACACTCAAAATCAGAGAGGATTGTGGGTAAATGTAGTGAACGAATGTAGGGAATGAAGTCCTTCACTCAGAATTCGGACAGCACTACAAAATGGCCGACGCCCGATATAGTGCACTATATAGTGGATGGGAGCGGTTTCGGACACAGTTCTTGTATCACCCCGATAATCACCGCCTGGTTGTACACTATCCCATACATAATTGTCATTTAGCAGTGTCTAGTTTCTTGAAATGTAACGTTAGGGTGACACTGAAGTTGATCACTGATGGTACACATGCACGCGCTCTGTGTGGACAGTTGACTAATCCAGATTATCATGTTTGCGCGCTCTGTAATCTCTCTAACAAGAACAACAGTTTTTCTCGTCCACCATTTTTACGCATAATGTAAAAGATAGAACAGATCCGATACAATAATAAAATAGCATCAAATTAAAACCATCTAAAATTAAAATTAATTCTGTTGACTTTCCAATCCAGTCTTGAGCAGTAATACATAAAGTGTATGGGAATCAGTCAAGGAATCGAAATTTAAATAGTGTATAGTCCATACAAAGTGACTATGTTTGCATAGACATCAACTTCTGTCACATTGGTGTGAGTAACGGATGTGAGTAGCGTTTATAAAGGTAACCACGAGTGAACAAAAACATGTTTAGCTCAAACTTATATTACAGATTCAGCAAAAAAAAATAAAATGTCATATACAGTATTTTGTACCCTTTTCAGTGCAAAGTGTCCCCTCTTCAATGTGCAGATGTGTGAGGGGAAAGCAGTGCATACGAAAGCAAGGAAATGACCAGGTAAGGTTAAATAATGGATTTGCAGTTCCTGACCTACATCTACCCTGCCTGGTTGAATAGATAATTAAATCTTGTGGCCATCTGGCTCCCTCTTGTGGATTGACATTAAGCCTGTGTTTGATCATGAGTGTTAGTGTGTGAGGCAGGCGCTGAAAGTCTCTCGTAAAAATACACTATTTCTATATTATTGTACTATTTGTCCACTTTAAAGGCATCGCGGGTTTACGTTTTACAGCAGAAACCGACAAGCGCCTTTGTTGTTTGTGTACAGAAACCGATAAATCCGTTTTAGCGAATCAGCGCGCAGTATTCAGGTCAGGTGACAAGACTGCCAGTCACTTCAAAAAGACGCGCTAGCGGAGGAGAGTTTCCATCAAAGCTGACTAAAAGTGATCGAGGATTTATAATTTCGACAACCGCAAATCTTTGTACACCATACGCGTCTTACATGCTGAAACCTTGTTTGTTCGTTGCGTTTATGTGTGCATGTGCATGTGTGTGCCGATCTGTTAGTGTGTGTGCGCACACGTGTGTTTTAAATGCAGTTACAAAGCAATTACTTGGTTTGGTTTAACTCTGAAACATGAAATGTGGAGTTATCTGCTTTTGCCAAAAAAAACAATTGTTGTCAAAACAACCCAACTGCAGTTGATTGATATTACTTGGAATGCACAATAAAAAAATAAACATGATTTGTGAGGATAAAAACGGAGTTATCTGTTTTTGGAAATGAACTCTTCACACATATTGTATAATATGTTTTAATATATTTTTTTCGTACTTCATTCAGATTGTTTGGCAAATAATTTATGCCTTAAATCCATTATTTTGATCTTACATCATGGTCAAATTCTTAGACTTTCCCAACTTACCTGAGTGACCCCAGAGTGCAGTCTGGATGATTGGGGCGGGGCGACACGTGTATACCCAATTTTATTGGTTTATAATATATGACTACATCAAGTGAAGTAAAGTCAAATTTATTTATTTGTATCTCAAAGCTGCTTTACAAAAAGTCACTGTTAATATTGAGCAGTTTTATGGTTGGGCAATATCATGAAATATGTTGCTGATATAAATGATATAAATGAATAATGATTTATTATTTTATCCAGCAGAGTCAGTGCCACTTTTAGGACTGTATGAAATTATGGCATTGTAAAGGAAAGATATTTTCTATAGGCCGATATATTTTCTAGACTTTCTGCATGTCATGCAGGGCTTTGTATTATTACACCATTCATTTAGGCTTCTTCATATTTCTATTAGGATCGGTGGATAAGCACAAACTCGGGATTTTTTTACACAAATGATGATAATTCACTGTATTTCAGGAAAACATCGGATAAACAGGAAAGTGTGTTTGATTTTACATTTGAAAGCAGAACAAAGATGACAAAAAGACAATAGGCTACCAATAGCCCACACGCCCTGGCCATATTTTTTGTTCGCATATAATAAAAACCTTGCAATGGTGAAAAAATACATCTTTGCATTTTCACTCGTACATACAAAGATTATAACAATAATTGATAATTTCAATTGTGGGGGTTGATAAATAAATAATTGGATTTTTAATACCCGTTGACACTTAAACGCAGTTTGCCATTAAACACACTTTGTACCAAATTCCCTATAGACCAAGTAATGCAAGCATTGGACAAAAATGATCGTACTTTAAAATGTAAAATCATCCGTTTGGGTTCGGGTTTGTCCGATGTCTTAGGCCTATTTAAGTACTTATGGAAATATGAAGTCGTCAAATGAATAAAGCGCTAAATGTAAAACTGAAGTGCCCGGAGGTGCCGTCACCATGAGATTTAGCTATATTGTAAACAATAACTTAATATATTCTGTTTTAGGTACAATAAAACATTACATACATCATAACTAACTAAAATACTAAACAGATAATAAGATACGATTAGGGTTAGCAATTAATATTTCTGTATATGCTAAATCATTTACAAAATCGTACATAAATATATGCGCATGCTCAGGCTCGCTCGAAGTGTCTACCAATAACATTTGCTGAAAACCAATGAAATTGGGGTGGGCGGGGTGACCCTCCCCATCGTCCAGACTGCACTCTACTAACAAAACAGAAAAAAATACATTTGCTTTGTAACCTTTTTCCATCAGATTATTAATGTAGGTTACAAGTACAGTGACAGGCTGTAGTATTATATGATGGACACTAGATGGAGCCAAGAGAACCCTAACCAGCCGTCTCAGGGCTCACCTGCTCTGCTCAACATCATGAGTCATCTGTTGTGCACCATGCAGAGTTTGATCAATTATTTCATACACTGCCACATTCTGCAACTGATCATAACCTCTCTGGATTCCCTTCTTGTCAGATCAATGAAAAACTGGTGATCAGCTCTTTTTTGGTTTTGCTCCCTAGTGTGTCAGCCCTCGCAGCTGATTTTGCATTCATGTTGTGATGTAAATATAAACTTCTTATTTCAGTAGCGAGGCATATGTCACCTGCCAGAATCCTCTTTCTATTTCTGTCCTGAGACATTATGAACAATGGTATATGGTTTGATATTTCTGATCTGAGTCTCCTAGAGTGTAGCTCCTCGTTGGTGACAATCTATTTGCATCTCAGGGACAAGAAATGTCCCGCGTTATGTTTGAAATGCACCTCATCCTGAATTTATACTATACAGCAGAAATGGTTCCATATTTGTATTGAAGATTCTCCACACAAAAATGAAATGTCTGTCAATAAGTACTCACCCTCATGTTGTTCCAAACCCGTAAGACCTTCGGAACACAAATTAAGTTATTTGTGTAAAAATCTGAGAGTTTTCTGTAGACAGCAACGTCATAACCAATTTCAAGGCCCAGAGAGGTAGTAAAGATAGCATTAAAATTGTTATGAAGTGACAAGAATACTTTTTGTGTGCAAAAACAAAACAAAAATAATGACTTTATTCAACAATTGTTCTCTACCCTGTCAGACTCCTACGCTGTTTATGAAGTAACGGGTTCTATGTCAGAACGCCGGCTCCTGAGTCAACACCATACGCATGCGGCGTGCTGCTCACGTGAACAGAGTCGGCATTCTGACGTAGAATCTGGAAGCGCTGCAGTGCGTATACAACGTGAACAGCATAGGACACTGACAAGGAAGAGAAGAAATGGTTAATTTTGTTTTGTATTTGCGCACAAAATGTATTCTCATTGCTTCAGAACATCAAGGTTGAACCACTGCAGTCACATGGACTATTTTAATAATATGTTTACTACCTTTCTGGGCCTTGAAAGTGGTGGTTAAATTGCTGTCTATGGAGGAGTCAGACAGCTCTCGGATTTCATCAAAAAATATCTTAATTTGGGCTCCGAAGATAAGGGGTGAGTAATTGACACTTGACACTGAACACTGACAACGTATGAAACAGTTTCATATTTAAAATATTGTAATTCAAGCGGCTCGTGAACTGATCATCTCTTCATACTAGTTCATTTATAGCATCAAATAAACATGAATGGACATCAGAAGGAATGTTTTCAACCTCAGAAAGATGTGAGTACTCACAATTTTTCAAGTTAACCAACGTTAATCTGCTATAGGCTACTCCCCTGACTGCTTTGTCGGATAAGATGGCGGATTCAGGTTTATGATTGGTCAGATCGCCTGTCAATCAATCTGTTTGTGAAGGGTCAATTAATGACAGAAATTTCATTTTGGGGTGAACTAACAATTTAATGTTAAAAGAATCTCTCTGAGCAGCAAACTGGCCTCTGTTGTCAGTCCTTGAAATGGTCATGAATTCCTCTCTGACCTTTAATTGTGGCATTCTGAGAGAACGTCGGGAACTATTCTAAGCAGACACAGAATAAACTATTGACCCAAATGGGCTTTCACTACCATTCAAAAGTTTGAGGTGGGTAAGATTTCATGATCACAATGCTGCATTTATTTGAATATAATATACACAAATATTGTAAAAATGTATTAAATTTTAAAGAACTGTTTTCTATTTTAATATATTTTAACATGTGATTTATTCCTTTACTGGTAAAGCTTAAGTTTCAGCAGTTTTCGATTTAAAAAAAAAAAATGATCCCAAAATAATGATTTAGTGCTCAAGGAATATTTATTATTGCTATCAATGCTGAAAACAGTTGCTGCATTTTTTTTGTGGAAACTGGTAGTTTTTTTTTCAGGATTCTTTAGAAACTTCAAAATAACAGCATTTATTTGAAATAGAAATCTTTTGTAACAATATAAATGTTTGTCACTTTTTTGATCAACTTAATGCACCATTGCAGAATAAAAAGTATAAAATTTTTTCAAAAGAAAAAAAAAATCATACTGACCCCAAAATGGTTCGATGGTGGTAAATGTTGGATGGCCTCACACCACTTTGGGGCCAAAAAACTGGAGTATAAATAATGCATGAAACTGGTAGTATCAGTGTAGAAGTGTGTCAAAATAAAGAAAAGACATTTGTATATTCCACGTTTGTTTTAGGGGGGTTTGAGTTTACATACCTAAATGCCTTACGATGCATAACATAATAATCCTATCCAAAGTGTAAACCAAAATTAAGCAATATCAGTGAAAATGCTCCCTAATTTTCTATAGGGCTAGTTTTAGCAGCAAACTGCCTGCATGGTGGTTAACAATATGCCATGTGGCCGATGAGCAAAATCCCATGGACAGCTGTGGAATTCACTACGACGTGGCTGCTGAAAGTTTTTTGCACCCTAGGGTCAAGGGAGTGACCTTTGAACCTGGAGCTATACTGTGTGCTCCTGTACTTGCTAGGACAACTCTGACTCAACTACTGAATGCTCCAATCCACAAACTCCCATACTGACTGGTTGTGTCGAGGTCAGTTCTCAACAACAACTGTAAAGAGATTTAATATCAGCTGAGCTTGATTTCCTGGGTGGGGAACTCATTGTTCTTGTAATCTCCCACACTGAAATGAAAGATGACTGTGACCAGATATGATGCTTCATGGCCCACAGACACTGATCATGAGTCATTGTGGTTTATGATGATAAAAATAGGAAATGCGTTGATTATTTCAAACAATTAAACTTTTGCCTTCAGTGTGTCAATTTCAAGTTTAAAGTGAGAAACAGACAAAACACAGACATTTTTTTTTATCAACAGATTGTCTTTCATTGGCCTTTAAAAAGCATGAGCCAGCGATCACAAACACCCAGTATCGCTGTTTTGCACTTTAATTCTAAAGTAGACTGTTTCTCAAACCTTCTCGTGACACATCCACCTGGTGACCTCAAGACGTCTTCTGACCAACAGACAGAAATGAGATGGACTTAGATGGAAGACATTAATAATAAATATGTTTTTGAATGCAACATTAGTTCTAGAGGTAACAAGTGAAGGTCCATAATCAAACAGAACAAAAATAACCTCCACCAAATTTAATTCACTAAAGCAAAATTGTAAATTACCCAACCTCATATTTTGTAGTTCTTCTTGAAATTGGCTACTTAGAAGAATAATGAAATTCATACAAATTAAAAGACACTTGAAGCACAATTTACACTGGTTGTATCTGGCAATCTGAGGAACCATAAATCAAGTATTATTTGATTTTCATATCATCATAAAGGATAAATAAATAAACTAAAATTAGGAAATAGAAAAATGCAAAAAAGAAATAAGCTTAACTATAATAGATAAAATGCTGAAATGAAAGAAAACAAGAAAGAAATGTGACGGATTCGTTTATTAATAAAGGAGTGATTTAATAAATATTACATAGGACTAAATAAAAAAAAGCCTAGAGCACAAAGTTAGCCTGTTTGTTTGTTGTTTATTTAGGCCTATTTTTAATTTCATGTTCTGGTATTCATGAAGTATATTTTTGGTGGAAATATCTTAGCTCCCTTAACTTGATTCCAATCAATCCAACAATGAAGTACAATCACAGGTGAGGCGAAAAGTCGCTGTTTCGTGGCATTTTATCAACCTGACATTTCACACAACAACGAATAACTGCGCTTAAATGCGTTTCCGTTTAAAAAATGTTTTTTTTGTGGCGTAATTCTGCATTTTTCTTTCGCTTGCATTTTAAAAGTAAGTCGTGTCCCGCCCAATCGGTGAGCTGAACTCCTGTTTCAGGGGAGGGGTCAGACGCTTCAGTGGGACGACGAGCGGAGAGGAGTGAACAAGGGGAGCGAGCGAGATAGATTGGTGGGTTCTTAAAAAGACTGCTTAAATTTTGTTCATCTCAGGTTTCTTCTTTGTTTTGCTTCATACGGGGGAAACGCGTTACAGGCCACGCGCTAGAAAGCGAACTCATAAAATAGGGCAGATGCGTCTGGCGTAGCGTGGGGCTGAAACGCCCAAATATAGAGCAGCAAACGTTGGGAATTACCAATCACTTCCTACCGCTTGGAAAATCTGAAACTGGCCATAGAGAAGCCCGTTTCGATAGGCCACGACCTCACATCGGGACTTTAACGAAACCAAAAACAAAGGTAGACACTATGGAAACTCTTTTGTTTGTTCTGATCTCTCTGTTGGCTTTCTTTGTTGTCCTCTGGTTTTCCCTGTTTGGCCTCTTAATTGTGGAGTAGAACAAAGTTAGCCAGCTCTCCATGTTAGCAGGCTAGTGGAGTTAGCTGCCGTGCTAATCGAAACGGCACGAGCGTGAGGATCATTGGGACGGAGGGGGATTGTTTTCCTGAAATTCCTTAAAGTTCATCGTTAAATCGAGTGGATAGCCTTTTCCTTATATTGTAATGCAGGCGTCGTGAAAGAAACACTGGTAGCTGAGCGTTTCGGTGGTTTTTTCCAACCTTGTTGCAGATGCACAGGTTAAATAGTACAGATAAAGTTATTGGTTTTGAGAACTCTTTGTTTTGTGCCCGTGAGTAAATGTTATGATAATGTTCCTGTATTAATTATGCTCACGTTAAAGCTGTAATTTCTGCAAATGAATCCAGAAACTGATTTACATTGAGATTAGCTTCAGTGCCTCATATATTTCATTAGTTTATACACCTCAGTGAGACTTTTCCTCGTTTTTGCACATTCAGGGCTGTAATGTATTTTGATGGAATTGTAGGTGTTGTCACCGTGACTTCTATATGGGAATTTAAAGTGAATCGCAATGCGTTTGTGGGTGAATAAATGGCAATGAGGGTGAAATGTTCACTGCAGTGAAGTAAAACAGGTCAAGGCCCACTAACACACCTGAGTTTGCGGAAGTCACCTGACCTTTTAAAAAAAGCGTTTCGATAAAACAAAATATAGTAGCCCGTGTATTTGATAGATATTTAATGAATCCTTTTGACTGGCTTTAATCGAAAAAGTTATGATTTCCAAGTGAACATTGTCTTTCATTTATTTTTTTAAACATTAGTATTCACATGTTTTTATTCAGATTTGTGAGGATCACATTCGCCGCTTACCGCTTTACCTGAGCGGATCGAGCCTCACAGGTGCAACTATTTCTCAGGTTGTGTGTGACTTTGACTCCGGCGAACGGTTTTTTCCCAGAAGAGGGCGAAATTCGGTCAGCTAACTCATCGGGTTTATGCAATAATCATTACGAAAAGAAGTCTGGGAACCTGTTGAGTTAGTATTTTATTGGAAGGGTGTGTGTGTGTATGTGGGGGAAGGGAAAGGCGCGGTTCTGTGTGTGTGTGTGTGTGTGTGTGTGTGTGTGTGTTAACAGTGACTCTCATTTACACACAGCCCGTGTGAAGCTGCAGGTTAAACTGTGTGATTTTTACCTCACGTCTGGTCTTGAGTCCAATGAGAAGCTCAGTGTGAGTCAGTGCCGCTCATGATGCTTATCAGAGCCTGAGCAAAAGCCTCAAAGGAGGAATGTTTGGGATTTTTCATGTTCGTCTACCTTGACCTGAGAAGGCCGGTACATGTGTACACTCGCCCGATTTAAGACGCCCCCCTTCCCATCGAGGAAGCTCAACTCTCCCGTTTCTAAGGAATTACTCACTGTGAGGGGAGGTGTCTTTGAAGACGACTCCTCAATGACGGGTAACCAAATAGTTTGACCGCTGTAATGACCGGCTCTAATGTGAACACCAGGGCGTGTCTCTCCAGCGCGGAAGGACACAGTGCTGTTATTAAAACACTGTTTAATCATTTCTGAAGTAACATGCATATCAAATACAGTTAACATTGCATAGTAACTGTAGCGTGTCAGTGCAAAAACAAATCAGTATAGTGACTTGCTGAAAGTTTTATTTGAAAAAACAAACAAAAAAAAACTCTTAAGAACAAACCTTGTACATTAAGTGTGGTTTTTGCTGATGAAATTTAGCTAAAATTAGTTGTTTTTTTTACTTTTTAAATGGAAATTATATTATACATTTAACATAATATATAATAACTGAGTGTGTGTTCTTGTATGCATCAATCCAAAAATGGATGTAGTAACTTACAAAGTTGAGTTTTTGTTGTCGTTGTTATTTTTCCAAATCCTGAAAAAAGTTGTAAAACTGTAAAAGACCTGTTCAGGACCTTGGCCATTTAAGTATGCAAATTTTTGTCTATGAAGTGTAGGTAAAATTACAGGTCTTACAGAATAAATTCCAGAAATTTATTATATTGCTATCTTATATATATATATATATATATATATATATATATATATATATATATATATATATATATATATATATATATAAATAGTAAGGTGCTGTTAGCTACATGTTGGGACAGTGGCCATTCACTGTTACGGCCTCTCAATATCATCTTTTTGCTTAAAGGAATGTTTCACTCAAAAATGAAACTTGGCATTGTTTACTGACACTGTATGACTCTTTCTTCTGCAGAAAATCTTTTTTTCCACAGAAGAAAAAGTCTTGGAGATTTAAAATGAAATGAGGGGGATTTAAAGATGACTTTTCATTTTGGGTGAAGTATTAAAACATTACGTGCTGTCAATTTAGCAATTAAATAACTGACGGGATAGTGTGAGGAATCTTTCCATGAGCCTTTTTTTTTTAAATCTTATTTTAATACAGTATTTGAAGTGAAACCACCAGCCAGTCTTCTACTTATTACTAGCAGCAACTGCAGTCAAAGTTATTTCATTTTGTTTTTGGTCATTGAAGTTGATCCCTTCCAACCCAGCTTGTGAGTAATAACTGTTAAAAAGCTTGTTACTTTAAGAAGTTTAATATGAGATAAAAGCCTCGCTTTAGTAAGTTATTTTTCCAAATGTATAGAGATGTCCTATGTACTCCATAAATTGTTCATATTTTAATAATTTTTCAGTTTTATAAAAAATGGTCCACTCCAATATTTGAATTATATCTCCGTTTAAACAATTTGGCAAGATAAAATTGAATTAGCACTTGTTCTATTGCATTTCTTGCAAAGGAAAGAGCTATGTGGAGAGAAATGGTGCTAGTAATAGTTCTTCCAAGCACGGAGTGCATGGTTTAAAAAAAGCACATCCTCTTTTCCCTTAGTGGTAACAGAACTATACTTTTCAAATTCCAGGCAGCGTCATTACAGGAAAAGAAAGGACGCTCCGCCCATGTTTGTTACCTTTTACCTGCAGTAACGTTCTCAGGTTGATGTTTAAAAAGTGTTGCGTCACCGGCACTCCCATTTCCTGGTCTACGCGGTGTTGACTGAAAGCTGCCTGAATGAGAAGTAAAGGCTTTAATGTGTTTGACACATCCATACCAAAAAGGTCAGTAGTTGCTTCTCTAATGCTTTTAGACATTAACACACACAGACCGCGGGTAGCTGTTAGAGTTATTGTGGATTAAAGCGCATGGCTGATCGTGGATCAGTTGGCTGCGTGTGTACCAAAGTTCACTGAGCATTAGTTTGGAGCCAGGCCAGTGCTGATGGTGTTGCTCTTTACATTTCAGCATTGCCTGAGTCAGCAGCAACCAAGAAGCATGCCTGATGTTTGGTGAAATACTACTACAAATGCTTTTATTGGAATTCTCACATTGGTATGTCTAATTAAAAGGTGTTTTCCAACTTGAGACACCTGTATTGACTTTGTCTCAGTTACTCCATATAAAGGCACATTATAGTCGGCTTATTATTTTTCTTCCCATAATCCACATATTTGGAGCAGAAGTCAGCAGCTGTTGTCTGAATTGCCTCCCACATGCATATGATGATCATATTTGACTGCCTGCTGCAGCTGCAGTGTGTTATACAGCATGATCTCTTTACTTGTCCTTAATGTGTTTAAAACTGTGCCCTGTAAGACTGGATCTCACTGTGAGTGTTATCTCTGCCCAAGGTGTTTAGAGTTGGGATGCTTAGTGGCTTAGGTGTCTAATGCCTCTGCTATCCCATTAGACGACAGAAATGATTAAGCACCAGACAAATGAAATTACTCGGGCTTATGTCTAATACTGTCAGAGTTCTAGAATCAAATGGTTTTGATGATGCGGCGATGATGTCACACAGGGTACTTTCTCTCTAATTCCATCAGAGCTCAGGGCAGTCTTGGTGGAGTTTTGGTGCATGATGAATCACATATTCTTAATATGGACTGGCATTTGACCAGATGTGTTTTTTGTGCCAGTGATGCTGGGTTTTTGTCGCATAGTTCAGCAGATATAGTGTACCTGTGGTGTTAAATCATGTTTTATGTGATTTTTGCCCAAGTTTCAGGGTGTTCTAGGTCAGGTCTATTTAAAGAGTTGTCCCATGGCAGTTTTCTCCTTAGAAGATGAGAACTCTTGCAGTTGGTATAGCGTCCTGTGGAGGCCTATTTGTAACGCACACAGGCTGTGTCCGAAACGTGAAAAATGCAGCATCCGTAGGTTGGAAGGCATAAAGGGATGTTCAAGTCCAGTGTTTGTGTTATATCCTGTCTGCTAAGAAGCCTTCGAGTTTTGTTGTTGTTGTTGTTAAATATGCAATATATTTAAACTTTTTTTTTTTCTAATTTAAATATTTGATTTGGATGGTCTGTTTCCCTAATCACAAAACCGCTGTCTGTGAAATTTATTGAATGACTAGTCAGCAAGACGGCTGCCTTCGGTTTCGGAACAAGCCCAATTTTTTTATTTGTGTAAACAAATCACAATCAACTAGACATTACACCTGTAACACTTATTTTGTGGACTTGGCGTCTGAGTTTGCAATGTGTGACTTCCTTGTGTCATTACGGTTAAAGTTGATAGTTCACCCAAAAATTAAAATTTGGTCATTTACTCAATTCAAGTTGTTCCAAGCTAGTATGAATTTATTTGTTCTGCTGAACACATTTTGGAGAATGTTAGTAACCAAACAGTTGATGGACTCCATTGACTTCCATTTTTTCCCCCCTCCATACTATGGAAGTCAATGGGCCCATCAACTGTCTGGTTACCCATATTCTTTAAAATATCATCTTTTGTGTTCAGCAGAATAAAGTAATTCATACAGGTGTTGAACAACTTGAGGGCTAGTAAATGATGACAGAATTTTCATTTTTGGGTGAACGATCCTTTTAAGTAGTTGCATCAATCTGCATGAAATGGATCATAAATATACACACACACACACACACACGTACGTGTATATGTATGTCAACCACACCTCATGTTCAGATCTGCCTCCATCCAGTCAACAACCAATGCAACCAAATTGATCATCACTTTTACTCCGATGTACATCACTTTACAGAAGAAATGATCTGTCGCTCCTTCCGTTACCACCTTCCACCATTCCGTCTTTTTTTGTTGTTGTTGTTTTTATCTCTGCATCTTTCATTTGAGTTACTGTTTTTGGACACTGGTTTTGATACCGTAATCCAGATTTTTTTTCTGATAGTTCCTCTATCAGAATTCATTCATTTAATCAATGGACATGTTGTTTGTAATATTAAAGGCAGGGTAGATGATATGTTCCAGAAACTTTTTTTTTGTGCTGGTTGAAAGTTTCACATGCTGATAGCAATTACGAAGTTAAGTGGTCTAAATGTATTTGTATATCATCTGTGGGAGGCACAGGACCATAAGATGTTCATCCCAATCATTGCATTCGTCCAAATTCAATGAGACAATACCTGTCTGTCAGCAAATGTATTTCCATACCCTTGCGCACCGTTTCACGCAGACATCTCCCGTCATCAGTGCGTTTCATGCTGTTAAACGGGTGTCAGTCACTGAGCACCACAACCGAAACGGCAGCCACGTTTTACAGTTTGTCCTGAACCAAAAGAACGAGCTTATGCTGCGTTCACACCATAACTATCGTAATTTGGAAGCGATGCAAACCCGTGATGTTTTACTGAGCGGCTCGCGACTTGAATATGCTTTTCAATGGCAACATTATCAACTCCGAAATGAATCTGCAGCAGTCAGGTGCTATAGGTTGGTGTTCTTTGAGTTATTCATTATTATTGTAATGTTATGTGCTTTGAGACATGAGGTAGTTTAACGCCATTTCTTGTGACGCTTTTGTTTGCTCACTGCTCTGTATTCTGATGGAGATGTGGCTTCGTAGACTCTGAAGGGAGGGTGGGATTTTATTCTTCTAAAGCTAGTTTGCTATTGCTAGCCTCTCCAAAAATTACCTACCATACCTTTTAAGGAGTTTCATTAGTAGTAATGCATTCAGCCAGTCATTATCGTGGAAGAAAAACGCATCCCGTGGCATCCTAAATGGGGTTTATTTTGCGATAATGCCCACATTGCCCAACTGTACTGTACATTAGCACACTACACTTACAAACTACTTACTAATGAGCAGGAACTGATGGACAGGAAATGATGTAAGTTAAAGTGATAATGGACAGACCACTGAGTTATGCAAAAGATGTGAAACTAACACTGCATAAAAACAAATATTTGACCACAAAATGTTGGAATCATCTTCAACAGAATCAAGTGTTCCTAAGAGCAGTATAAAACGTATAGATTAGACACTCCCTTCTGTGTTTTACTCTATGAAGAGTGTATCAGGAGTCTTTGTTGTCTAAATGATGCATGCATCAGAGCGAAACGGTCTGAGATGTGAATGAGTCATCGGTTACACACTCTTCAATCAGATGCCTTGGGAAAGAATGAGGACATATGTCATAGACAATGCAGCGAAAGAGCGACATATAAGGAAAAAGGAAGGGAAGCCTTTTCCAGTCATTTTTGAGCAGCCAGAGGAGCTGAGACAGGATCTGACATGCCACAATACAAGCTGGAATGTGTGTGTGTTCATTCCTCGCTTTCTACGAGAGTCTGTTTGCTTTGTGGGGAGGGAAGTCGAAGAGGGGTGGAAAAACAGTTTCAGTCCTAGTTGAAACTCCCTGCTGCGTCTGTCTTTTCAAGGACAATGCGATCACACCCACCCACACCCCCCTGCGAACTAAAGTCACCACGGCATATGCACACCCCACTGCTGTCCCTCTCTCAACCGATTCTCTCTAGTGGACACACATTTGCTATTGTTCTGTAAACCACTAAGCAGACAGCTGCAAATATTTCCTCTCTCGCTCACACTCCGTTGTGGCACGAGAAAGCGAGCGGTCGTGTGCTGGGTTGAGTTAGCTGCCTGAATCGTGAGTGGCTACAGCATTCGGTTGGGGCGGAGCTTTGCTTATGCTGCTGTTTTTTACATTTTGGCCTTGACTCCTGCTTGCTTCCATTTCAATCCCGGTCTCATGATAGCCACTGTGTGTTTTGGTGATTCTTTTTTTGCTCTTGGATTGTTGTGCTTTTGTGGTCTCCTCCTTAAAATAGTTTCTGACATGCACAGTAGTTGTTTTTCTTTTTGTACTTTTGTGGATGCCTATAAATTCTTAGTTAACTTTACTTTTTACTTGTGCAGTGGTTTTGTTGCAGATGTTAGGATGGAATGATCCCTGTAGATTCGTAGATAAAGATTCAACCACACAACCATCTAACCATCCAATGATCCAGAGAAGTCCCGTCATACATTTTTCATGTTCAGGAAGCACTTTCACTTGGTTATAAACATAACAATAGGGAAGAGAAGACTATCAAAACTTCCATGTCATGCTGACTTTAATTATACAAGGTCTTTGATTCAGTACTCCGATAAAGATCCATCTGTTTTGGAGTGCTTCGACTTGGTGTTAGGAGACTCGTGGTCTTTATTTTAAAGAAATTGTTTACCTGAAGATAATTCATTCACTCGCCTGTGCGTCGTTGTGTGGAACACACCCCAAGATGTTTTGAAGAATGTTCATGCTGTTCTTTTCCATAGAACAAAGCTTAATGCATGCAAAATGACTAAAGTACCTTAGTTAGTTTACCCAAAAAGTCTGTCATTAATTCCTCGCCCTTATGTCGTTACAAACCCGTAAGATCTTCGTTCTTCTTCAGAACACAAATTAAGATAATTTTGTTGAAATTTGAGAGACTCCTTCATAGACGGCAATTTAATTACCACTTTCAAGGCCCAGAAAGATAGAAAAGGCATTGTTAAAATAATCCATGTGACTGCAGTGGTTCAACCTTAACTTTATGAATACTTTTTGTGCGCAAAAACAAATCCGATAACTTTTAGTAATTAATGTCTTCTCTATCGGTTTCATATGCTGTTTATATTGTAAACAGAGTCCAGCGCTTCCAGGTTCTACGTCAGAACGGTGGCTGTGTATTGGCCGCCTCCTGTATCAGCATCACACGCATATGTAGTTCTGCTCACTTGGAACGGCGTCGGCCAATACTGAGCCCGCATTCTGACATAGAACCTGGAAGTGCTGAACGTATACTGCATAGGAGAATGACGCAGAAGAGAAGAAACAGTTTAATAAAGTAGTTAGTTTTGTTTTTGTGCACCGTATTCTTACCGCTTCATAACATTAAGGTTGAACCACTAGTCACGTCGACTATTTCAACTGTATTTTCTACCTTTCTGATCCTCGAACGTGGTGGTTAAATTGCTGTCTGTGGAGGATTTCATCAAATTTTAATTTGTTCCGAAGATGAATGAAGGACTTAATGGTTTGAAACAACATGAGGGTGAGTAATTAATGACATAATTTTCAATTTTGGGTGAACTAGCCTTTTAAAGTGGTCCATATGACTCATGCTTTATACTTTAGTTTTATGAAGACATTAAAACTGTCAATATTTACTCAACCTCATGTTCCAAAGTGCTCTGAAGCCATAAATCTGAAGCTGAAATGTAAGTCTTTGTTTACTGATAATCTTTTCATCTGTCAAAGCTTTTCTCTCATTTGTGATAGCACATACTCAAGCTTAGTTCACTCTTCTGTTAAGAGTCATGTGAAAATGTGAAGGTTGCAAGCTTGTGTGACTTGGATGCAGACAGGAGAGATTTTGCTGTCACTCGACAAGCACTAACACGTCAAATCTTTAATTTCAAACTATTTTTTTTATCTCAGTCCTATTTTAGGGGAACTGTTTTTGGGCTAAATCCTCCCCAAAATAGGCCTAGCGCTGTTCCTGGTATTTATTGGATTGTTTAACGCAAATGATTGTTCATTAGTTTAGCACACACAGAGGTATAGATATTCTACAATGATTTAAGAAAAAAAAAAAAAACATTGGTATCGTCTGATACTCAATTTGGGTATCGGAATTGGAACTGTTATGACGGGTACCGGTGCATCTGTGCTGCTTTGTTAAAAATACTGGGTTAAAAAAAAAAAAGTCATTTATTCGCCCTCATGTCGTTCCAAACCCGTCAGACATTCGTTTATCTTCAGAACACAAAAGAATTACTTAATGAAATCTGACGGCTTCTGTCCCTGCATTGACGCTACTAATCTACCGCTGAAGTCACTTGGATTACTTTAATGATGTCTTCACTACCTTTTTGGAGCTTGAAAGTGGTAATTGCATAGGCTGTCAATGAAGGGACTGAAAGCTCTCAGATTTCTTTAAAAAGATCTTCGTTTGTGTTCTGAAGATGAACGGATGTCTTATGGGTTTGGAATAACATGAGGGTGAGTAGGCAGAATTTTCATATTTGGGTGAACTCCCTTTAACAGAATCGAGCAGTTCCTTTCTAAAGCATAAATCTGTTAAATTTCGTAGTTAAAATTTTCGAATCATTTCAGATGATTTTTGAATATTGATTGAAATATAAATGTCATTGACGAAATTATACATGTGTATTTTTACATCTTTACTAAGATGTAGTATAAAATTATGTAAACTTGTATCGGTCATCCAAAAAAAAAAAAGAGAGAAAATCTGTATCCATCAACCACTACCAGATATGACTTGCAGATTGGTGATTGGTGCAATAGCAATGGCATGAGGATGAGTAAATGTTGACGGAATTTACTTTTTTGGGCGAAATATTCCTGTAAACGGTTATGTCATGTTTGCAATCACTTGTTTTGTTGCAATTTTGGAATTTTTAAATTTGTCCCATTTAATCTTGGTGCACATGCTCTCACACAAACTCGTGCTTGTGCTTCCGTTTATGTTTTGATTATCTTTTGTAAAGATGCATAGTAATGGTTCATAGACAAGGGCAGGTGCAGCCATGGGCTTGTTTCTCTTTCACTTTGACTTAACTGTAGTGTTGAATTTGGGAAGTTCAATTGTAAATGATCGGAAATAGTTCTTAGGTTCCCTGGAGTAAGTTCTCAATTTCTTCCCTTTTATTGTCATTATTGTAGACTATTGTGCAAAGCGGGCATGCTTAAACTTTTTCTAGGTAGTTCTTCCAAGGAACCTTTTAAACCTTTCAACCTGGTACTCAGATTGATTCAGCTTCCCCTATATGACATCATTTGAGCGCATCGCTGTGCTGAAATCAGTGCTCAGATCAGCTCTCCAGAGCTCAGTTTTTTTTTCACCTGCTGTTCTCACGCAGAATTTGCACCCCACCCAGATAACTGGTGCTAATGAGCAAATGCAGCGCGAAGTCACAGAAGTAGTTATTTATACACTACGATACTGATATCACGATTTGGTACCAGTGAGATGATCTTGCAAGAGAGCTTCTATGCTTAAGAACAAAAATAAAATGTGTCCCACTGTGTCTGAAGCAGGACTGTTATTTTGACAGCACACCAAATGCTCCCATTCTCAGTCTTCATTACGGTCTGTTTAACAGTTCTGTCTAACATATTAGATAGAACTGAACTGTTAAACAAAGTAAACTCTATATGAATATCATAGCATCTGTTTTTGTTAGTAATAGAAAAGTGTGTGTCTGAATGTATGTATTAAAATATCAAATATACATTTTTAATTTTATTATACTGCAGTGTTCATTTTAATAATTCAATATATATTTATAATTGCAGTGACGATCACAAATAGTACCACAATAGTAGCATGATTTGTTTTGATTTTTAAAAATTATTTATTACAAACATCATGGTAGTAACTTGGTGGTGTTTGTTTTAAATCTAATGCAATATGATCATGGTACTTAATAATAATAATAATAATAATAATAATATATATTATGTACCATAATATTACCATTTTATTATTTGGAATATTTTACTTTTCTACTTGTACTAGCTATATCACTGACTGTACCATGGTAGAGTTGTCAGTTTTCCTTGAGCATAAAAATGTGTTGTTAGTAGAATGGCCTCCAGAAAGGCCAGCGCAGTAGAAAGGACGGATTATGGCTTTTATTTAGCTGCGTACGGTTCTCTAGAGCCACTTGATTTGAATAGACCTTGGCTCATTCCTTGTTGTGTCTGCACTCGTCTGCCTGCCTCTACACGATCTCTTCTCAGCATCTGAATCACAATCCTATCTGTGATCTTGAAACCGGTCTGGTTTCCTCTGTGTTGTCACTCGGCAGTGGCAGCGTGATCACGCCTGCCTCTGAAGCGTTTTGTTAGCACCTATCTTGCTCGCTCTCTTTTCACGTTTTTTACTTTCTGTCTGTCATGTTCTCTCTCTCTCTCACCTTTTTTTTCCTGTCTCTCCCTGTTACCGTTTCTTGATTTAACTTGCCGCATGGGTCACAAGGTGCACATCTTCTCAAGCTATGTGTTCGTGTCCATTTGACTGCGTGGAGCGCATGTTTCTTTGTTTTCAGGGCACTTACGGAGTGCGCAAGGCGCTCGATCTCATGATGCGAGTGTGTAACCCCTGTCCTCTTTCTCTCAGTGTGTATGGAGCAGTGTGAGAATGCAGCATCTCTCCTGGCCTCCGTGCGAGAGCAGGAGATGCAGTTTGAGCGTCTGACTCGAGCTCTGGAGGAGGAGAGGAGGAGCGTGGGGCCCTCCGGTACCCTACCCCGCCCCCTCCCCACCCTGCAGGTAACGCCCTCCCAGCCAATCACGCAGCAGCAGAGTTCCCCGCATCATCACCCTGCAATATCTTACCCATGCCGCATCACTCAGCACCAATGCGTCCTAGTTGGCACCTCAAGGAGCATGGCGATTAACCATCCTTCACTGTTGCATTCAATGTCACCAGAACCCACCATTTGCATCCTGTCCTCTTGTCGTCATTCACCGCCCATCCTTTGCTGTCTGCATCATTCTGCAGTTAATGGCGTGTGACGTCACAGAATCCATACTTTTTCTTTTTTTTTTTTTTCAAAGCCACGTTTCCCTTGCATGTTTCTTCTTTGTGTCCCCAATTTGTCTCTCACCACTTTTTTTTTTTTTTTGATTTTCAACCCTGTTGGTTCTCACATACGCATGTCTGTACATCATACATGTGTCATTAACTTGTTTGTTTGACTTAGTGGAATGAATGTTCGACTTAGTGGAATGAATGTTCTTCAACGAAGAGGAATTTCTCTCCCGTTTGCTCACCGTCCTTATGGTGAATGTCTCACTTATCACAGAAACTTTCTCAACACCCAAACCCCCTTCCGCTGATGTTTGAGAGCAGAGAGATAACAAACCGGTTTAGTAAGATGAGTCTCCCTTTTGTGTAGAGGATCTCAGAAAGCTCTATCTTTCGGTCGAAGTTGCTCAATGCGAACACATCAAGTATCGTCTTAATCTCAGCTTTCTCAGTTTACTTCTCTGTTTAGAATAGAGGACTTCTTGGATTGGTTGCATGATCTACTTAGACACGCCCCCTCCTTGAAGGGTGTCGACTGTGAGCAAGCTGGTTGAAATTCTGAAGTTTCATTCACAGTTAGATAGTTGCATAGACAACTTTTGGTTCTTTTGGATCTGATACATCAGTCATAGACAATATCTCACGAAATTGGAAGCAATACCTAAACTAAAAATGAACTTTCATTTATGCACATTTAGTTTTATTTATATACTATTATAGTATTTTATTTTGCGCTTATTTTTATATTTTCATTTGTTTTATCTAGTGTTTTAGCTTCAATTATTGTCAGTTTTAGTAATGTTAGTACTTTTAAAAATGTAACATTGGTAACTAACTAAAATAAGTTAATGTTTTATCTAATGGTTTTATAATGTAATATTATATTTTTTTTCATTTACCGAAACCTATTTTTAATAGTTTTAGCTTGAAGTAACACTAGTTCCAAATTTATTACAGGGAACATGACAATCCTTATAGCAACAAATAGGTTGCCCTTTATTTATTAAAAAATGATAAATAGGGACCTAAATGTCAAAATTTGCATATAAAGCTGCATAGAAGTAGTCCAAACATTCTGGTTGTCACATTCAGTCTTTTAACACCCAAATTTAAGATAATTAAAGCTTTCCTTCTGTCATGGCTCTCAAATGTCATTTGTATTAGTGTACATTTTAAATGTAGAGCATGAGAACCAGTGCCGTTTGACATTGACATCAATCTTGGCGTAATACCTCTTGACTCTACTTGTGAATTTATTTGCATTTACATATGCATGATATGGAACTATGGCAGAAGGATTGAAGTTTTGGTCTGTTAATCACACAGGGCTACCATGTGCTATAGAAGGCTTGAAAGAACTATTCCTTCAGAAAAGATTTCTTCTGTTCTTTCTCCTGCACACACTCACACAGATGTAAAGATAAGAAGCTGGTTAGCAGTGTTTGGAGTGCCACCATCATATGTATATCTCCTCTCTGTTGACATAGTTGTATAGATATTAACATGCTGAGCAGGCTCAGTTCCTACCTGCTGACGGGTTCCCACAAGCCCATCTGTCAGCTAGGATTACGGTCTACTTTCACGGCTCCCTCTGTGGACCGAGAATAGTACAGCAGCCCACTTCCCCTGGTTTGCGCAAAGAGAATTTTGTGCTTAAGTGTGATGCTGCATGCCATTGTTGTGTAAAAGCATGAGTAATATTATCCGGTAGCGGTCAACCCCCTTCTCATTCCTGGCGTCTGTTCGTCCATTCATCCATCATTCACTTCCTCAACACTGTCATGTTTCTCTTGTGCAATGGTCTCATTAACTAGAGTTGGTTGTTTTTAGTGTCTTCAGTGTTTATCCTTTGCATCCTTTGCATGGACATTCGTAAGATCATGTTTTTCTTATGCTGTAGCATTTACTCAAGGTCCTGCTGTGGTCATTCTGAATGATTAGCATTGTTCACCACGGTCACTGGCCACTTCGACGCCTTCCTCATCTGTTTAGCATGCATGTTTTTGTGTCTGTCATAATTTTTCTCTTTTTCTCTAGAACGGCCGTGTCACTGGTGATGCAGAGTTAGAACGGCTCAAATTAAACGAGGGATACTTAAACGGGACTCAGGTTAGTACGGGGTGTCCACAATGAACTATTTGTACACTCCAGTTTTGCAAGATGATGACGATAATGACTTATATTTTAAAATCAAAAGGAAGTCATTAATTACAAGTTGCACATTTTAAAATCAAAATAATGAAATTAATAAAATGCTAATAATAAATAAATATTTTATTATTATTGTGGTGGTTTTTTCTTACCTTGCCACAAATTTAATAAATGGGTATTTTTTTTTGTTTTTGTATGCATCAGGAAAATTAACACATTTAACTTTTGTTAAAGTTCAGTATCTTGAATGGTGACGAGTGCATTGTTAGATCTTTATTTCAAAGCATAAAAAAATGGTAACGCTGCATTCTTCGTTTTCCAGAATGAGTCCGATACTGATACTTTCATTTTTGGTTCTCGTGATACCAAGCACAGAAACCTGCATTT
Source organism: Zacco platypus (assembly GCA_038088235.1). Taxonomy (NCBI): domain Eukaryota; kingdom Metazoa; phylum Chordata; class Actinopteri; order Cypriniformes; family Xenocyprididae; genus Zacco; species Zacco platypus. Next base: position 30,377,241 of record CM076084.1, on the reverse strand, counting down.
TCATTTGCATTTGTAATTTTTAAATATTTAAGTAGAATACTTAAATATAATAATTTCAATAAATAAATATTACATAAATTGGGTAGAGAAACCAAAAGAATTAATCATATTAGGTTGTTTAACTAGGGTAACTTAATCTCTGATATCTCGGTTTGTTCCGTTAGTGTTTCTTTGTCTGAACACAAAAGCTGTACACACAGTGCTTGGTATTGGTTTTTTGGTATCAGAGCATTTTAATGAGTACAAGTACACGAGAGCAGCATCCCTAATTAAAACGGATGTACGATGAACAGGATGTAGTGTCAACAGCACTGGGTGTCCATATACTTGGATACTCTTGCACATATTTTTACACTTAATTCTTTTGCTTCTGTACAAACTTGCTATTGGTATACACCTGTGCCAGATGGTGTGTTTGTGTTAGTGGACACACTTCCCGTTCTTGGCTTGTGCTAACTATTGTTCATTGTTTGTGCGCCTGTGCTACAGTACAGGATGTTGGACCCTGGTCATATTGTCGAGTCGGTCACAGTCGAGGAGGACCCCCATGAAGTGCTGCCGATTATTTCAGTTGAAACTAATGACGATGGCACCACACGTCGCACCGAGACCACAGTAAGTTTTCTGTAGCTGTACAATGGAATATCAACTGGTGATATTTTGTCAAGTATGGCCTCATGTCTTTCAAGTTGGTTAGTGAATTGCACTTTCTCTTTTTAGGTAAAGAAGGTCACAAAGACGACCACTACACGAACGGTCATTCCCTCAGTTTCCGACACGCTTTCCCTGGATGGCACTGGTTCAGTCACTGGGATACCTGGTTATAATACACCAATGGACCGTGTGTACAGGCCACCGGGTGGCCCCATGGACTACCCCACTGCTACTGTCCCCCGTAACTACCACTATGGACCTCCAGCTGGCTATGAAGATTACCGCAGTGGCCCTCCTTCTGAAGTCTACCCCAGCCTCAACCGAGGGACACGTATGGATGACCGCTACAGGTCTGTGCCTTTCAAATCAACATATTAGAATGATTTCTGAAGGATCCCGCAACACTGAAGATGGGAGAAAATTGAGCTTTCCCTTCAAAGAAATAAATTACATTTGAAGTTATAAAAATGGTAACATTTATTGCACAATATTACAGTTTTAACTGTTTTCGATCAAATCAATTCAGCCTTGAGTATAAGAGACCTCTTTCAAACTCGGTAAAAAATCTTAATTGTTTCTCTCTTGACTCCCCCTTTTTCTTTAGGCCTGTGGATGGCTACCGGACTCTGGACTCCGCCTACCGCACGCACAGCCGGCCGCAGTTGGACCCGTATGCGGCCCAGCCCCAGGTAGGACGTATGGGCAGTGCTATGGAGATCTCTGGCATGCAGCGCTTTGTCCCAGAGCCATACGGCCTAGAGGATGATCAGAGGAGCCTTGGATATGATGAACCCGATTACGGCATGGGGCCTCCCATGCATTACAGCACAATGCCCCGACTGGCACATGCACATCATGGCCCACCTCCACGCCGGGCAGGGTTAGTTTCTTCTGTTACACGTTAAGCAGATAATTTCAATTTGGACCGTTTACTAAAGGGATAGTTCACCACCCAAAAATGAAAATTATCCCAATGATTTACTCACCACCAAGCCGTCCTAGGTGGCTATATGACTATCTTCTTTCAGACAAACACAGTCGGAGAAGATCCTGGCTTTTCCAAGCTTTGTCCTGGCTCTCCAAGGTTTTGCAGCCCAATTGTGCTTCCATCTATCATAAATATAATCCATACGGCTCCGGGGGTTAATAAAGGCCTTCTGAAGCGAAGCGATCAGTTTTTGTAAGAAAAATATCCATATTTAAAACTATAATACTATAACACTATAATAACTAGCTTCCGACAGACAGCCGTATGCATCGATTTGTGGCGGAAGAGTAACCCCTGACCCACTCAGAAGAGAGAGCTAAACCAAACACTGATTATGAATTAGAAGTCTAAAACGGGAAATTTTAAAGAGCATTGTTGGAGGATTTCGATATAACAGAAGAGGGGCTTCAGTTTATTGCACATCCCTATTAGTTTGAACCGCAAGAGGCATTTAAGCTTGCGCTACTCCTACGTCATACATCGCGTCAGGGGTTACTCTTGTGGCGCAAATCGACTTGCGCTGTATGCGTAGTTGTCTGCTGGAAGCTAGTTATTTTACTTTATAAAGTTTTAAATATGGATATTTTTCTCACGAAAACCAATCGCTTCACTTCTGAAGGCCTTTATTAACCCTGAAGCTATATGAATTATTTTTATGATGGGTGGATGCTTTTTTTTTTTTTTTTTTTTTTTTTGGGGGGGGCTTCAAAATCTCTCCCCTAATTCACTACCATTTATTAAGCTTGGAAGAGCTTGGAATATTTTTTGAAATATATTTCTGATTGTGTTCATCAGAAAAAAGATCATGTAAACCTAGGATGGCTTGAGGGTGAGGAAATCATGAGGGTTTTCATTTTTGCGTGAACTGTCCCTTTATGGTGGAAAATAATCGCTTAATATGTGCTGCTGCTTTTTTTGCATAGGTCGTATGAGGGTACACTGGATGGTGATATGAGTGGAGCTGGTGATATGTATTATTGGGGAGGAGGAGCTCCGCTGGCTCAGGGAGAGAGAGGCAGCATGGCATCATTGGACAGCACTCTTCGTAAAGGCCCCGCACCCACAGCATGGAGGCAACCAGAACTTCCTGAAGTCATCGCTATGCTCAACTACCGCCTGGACCCGGTCAAAAGCAATGCTGCAGCTTACTTGCAACATCTCACTTTTAAGAATGATAAGGTTAATGCACACTTACTCATGATGCTCGTCATAATATCCTTAAGTCCTTAACTAATATCCTAAATTTGACTTTTGGAAGATGGCGAAGTCACTCAAAGGACATTGTGTGAGACATTCATGTGCTCAGTTTTCTCTGCCTATCTTTGCAGGTGAAGTCAGAAGTAAGACGACTGAAGGGGATCCCTGCCCTCGTGTCCATGCTGGATAACCCAAAGAAGGAGGTCCATTACGCAGCATGCGGAGCTCTCAAGAACATCTCATACGGACGAGATCCAGATAACAAGATAGCCATCAAAAACTGTGATGGAATTCCCGCACTGGTGCGGCTACTGAGGAAGACTAGAGATCAGGACCTTGCCGACACTATAACAGGTATGCATTCCTTAGTGCTGGAAATCAAGGTCATATTTACACTATTAAATTCACAATTTACAGTCTTTGCTTCTGTGTTATGTAAAACTTATTGAAAGTGATTATAGAAAAAAAGAAACTAATGATTGGACAATTCTTGCATACGTCACCAGAGAGAAGTCTGTCGTTTCACAAACTTTTGATTGAAAAAAAAAATCATGGTTGAATTTTTCACAACGACATCAGTAACATGCATTTATAAAATGGGTTGAATTTCCATTGTAATTTTATTGGATGCATTATGGATTACAAGTGCCAGTAAAACCATTTATAATGTTAAAGATGATTTATATTTCAAATAAAATGGTGAATTATTATTCATAAAAGAATCCTGAAAAAGTGTTTATAATCCAAATCAGCATATTGTAATGATTTCTGAAGGAACATGTGACGATGAAGACTAGTGGCTGCTGAAAATTCAGCTTTACCATCACACATTCATTACATTTTAAAAAAAAAAAACTCATTTTAAATTGTAATATTTCACAATATGACTTTTTTTAATCAAATTCATGCAGCCTTGCTGAGCACGTCTTTCAAAAACATAAAAAAAAAAGTCATGTCCTTTTCATGCCTACTTTAACAACAGTTTCGTGATACAAACACAATTGATCAGGGAAGATGGATTGTCATTTAAATCTGGTAGTAACTGATGGCTTGTCCTCTGTCAGGCACGCTGTGGAACCTGTCATCTCACGACTCTGTAAAGATGGAGATCGTGGATCACGCACTGCACGCCTTGTCCGATGAAGTGATGGTTCCGCACTCGGGCTGGGAGAGGGGGAACGAAGGGGGAGAGGAGAGCTGCAAACCCAGGCACTTGGAGTGGGAGACTGCGCTCACCAACACCACTGGCTGCTTGAGGTACGTAACGTTAATGCATGCGTGCCATTTTCACAAGCAACATTTCTAAACAGACTAAAATTTAATGTGGGAGTCAACTGTCCTCATTTTGGTCATAAACGGTGACCAAAATGGTGAACGGTTCCATGGACTTATTGTGGCTTTCTTTGTACTTGTAATTAAATTACTTTATCATTTTGAGCAAGAATCAAAGCTTTACCTGTAGGCTTTACCTGTATGTTTGTCCGACCAAATTTCAATTTGACTTTTCACTTCGTTTTTGCTCCATGTTAACCCACGATTCATTTTGAGAGGCATTCACAAACAAAAACTGCTCTTAAAACAACATGCATAATAATTCATCGTACATTGTGATACAGCCTGGTTCATTGGTCTGTTTGGTCGGATTGCTTTGTCATCACAAGTGAACTGCTCCAGAGTTTTTCAAGTAGGCAGATCTTGTACAGATTTTGATAAAATTTTTTGGTTGTGAATCGAAGCACGATCGCTGTGTTCATATAGGCCTTAATGAACCAAACTGAGGGACAAAATGCGCTACTTCCCGAAAACCAATTCAAGCCAGGTGTGAAAATGCCCTTAATCAGCCTGGGAATCAAACGCATGACTTTGGTGATGCAGTTAAGCCACTGGAACGCAGAGAGATGGGCGGAGGAAAGGATTAAGATGTGTCCGGAAGGGACAGTTTCATGATTCAGATTAATGAAAGACATTATAGGGACAAGAGGGGGGGGGGGTTCAGTGCTGCTAAAGAATTCGTGTCAAGAAAGGTTGTTTGTGTGTGTGTAAGGAAACTGCATTTTTGTGTGGAAGAAAGAGGGGAAGTGCAAAGGAAATGCTCTTGAAATTGTGGGTGAGGGCAAGAACCTCTGAGGCTGTGAAAGAACCAGGATAAAGTTTGGACAAAAGAAAGAAATGTGATCTTTGAATCCACTTATTTCCCTTGAGTGCTTCTCTTTGAAAGTGTCCTTCACTTTCCCCACTCGCCTATTAGGCTTTTAGAAAGCAGTCGGAGGAGTGGTTTTACACCGTGATTACATTTAAGTAGAGCTAACAGAGTCTCCTGCCTTTTAACCCTCACTTTCTCATTCATTGCTCAACTTTCCTGATGCCATCTGTATACTCTTGGTTAATATATTTTAGGTGATGACCTGAAGCTAAAAGTTTCTGTGCATGCCAAGCATTGCTAAACATTAAACAGGCAGTGTCCTAATTATTTGCATGACGTTTCGCTCTCAGGAATGTGAGCTCGGAGCGGAGCGAGGCCAGGAGGAAGCTGAGGGAGTGCTCTGGACTGGTCGACTCGCTCATGTACATTGTCCAGTCACAGATCAACTGTAAAGATGTGGATAACAAGGTAACAACTGAACTTTGACCATTCAAGTTTTGAAAGCTACTTTCATACGCACTGCTCTTTTATGACAGGGGAAGCATGTTTTCGGGAAGAGCAAAGAGGGAAGAAAGCATTGCTGGTCATTTCTATAATCACATGCTGAATATTATTATTATTATTCACCGTTATAATTAGGATTGGGAATCAGTCATTTAGAACCAGTTCCCTTTTTTAGCTGTTAGACAATTTGCATTGTAAACGTCTAAAAGTTAACAAGCCTATTATAAAGGGCTAGTTAAGTCAGCCCACACACTAGTCAATTTTGAAAATAAATAACTTGATGATAAACAAATGTGGTACATAGACAACCATTCAAATGTTTGGAGACACATTTTTTTTCTCTCCCACAAATTATTTTTATTCAGCAAGAAAGAATTGCTCAAGTGACAAAGGGGTCATATGTAATGCTAATTAGTCGTCAGTTTTTCCGTATCAGATCGAGGTCGAGTCATATTCTGAAAATGCAGATGATCAAGCCGATCGATTGGAACCAACTCTGCAAGTACGACTTGAGCACGACGAGGCGTTTTAAGCATGTCTGGATCAGTGTTCTGTAAGATAGAATAAATTGCATTATGGGAGACTTGAGTTTTCTAACTTTCCAGATCTTATACATGCCCAGATACATTAAACAAAGAAAAAGGGAAAACATTAAAAAGCATCATATGACCACTTTAAATGCTTATTTTACACAAGATTTCCATTTCAAATAAATGCTAACCTTCTATTAATCGAAGAATCCTGAAAATATTAAGCAGTACAATTGTTTTCTACATTGATAAGAAGTTTCTTGAGCACCAAATCAGCATATTAGAATGATTTCTGAAGGATCATGTGACCCTGAAGACTGGAGTAATGATGCTGAAAATTCAGATTTGCCGTCACAGGAATAAATTGCATTTTACATTAAAGTACATATATTAAAATGGTTATTTTAAGTTACATACTGTTTAATCACAATGTATCAATGCAGAAAACCGCTGTACTGATTATCATTTTCATGATTCTTTGAAGGTAAAAATGAACATTTTATTTATATATATATATATATATATATATATATAAACATTTTTTTGCTCAAATGTGAACTTGGAACAGTAATGTTTTGAAAAGTCTCATTCTCACCAAGGCTAAATACTGTAAAGATTTATTAGTGTAAAGTACTATTTACTTTTTTTTTTAAACATTTTGGCAAAACTTTTGTCTGAACAGACTAATATTACACATTTATGTAATATTATAATAATATTATTAGTAACGTAATAAAGTTACGTTACTAATATCACAAGTTTACGTAACTTTTGCAGTTTGATACACGATCCGAAATATTTACTATTACTATATAGTTAATAGAATCAGCCTTTGGCCTTTTGATTTTCTACAATTTTATAAAAACATTGCTAGTTGTCCCGCTTCAGTCTGTTACAAATGATCTCTTATTTTATCATGTTTATTATGTCTGTGTGCAGCTGATTGAGAACAGTGTGTGTCTGCTGAGGAATCTGTCCTATCAAGTGCATCGGGAGATACCAGGCAGCGAGCGCTATCAGGAGATGACTCCTGTCAATCAAGGCCCCGCCTCCTCCCAAAAGGGCGGCTGCTTCAGCTCCCGAAAGGGCAAAGGTGCGTGTCTCATTCATTTAAAGAAAAACCCAGGCACTGGCTGTAGGCCGTAACCAATTAAAATAAGTTAGTTCTATCTTTGCATTCCTGTGCATAATATGTGTTGTGTAAACAAAGCAAGAGGCCGTGTCTATTCCTTGACTTCAAAGCGTGTACTATGATTTAAAGACAGTTAAGCCTGTGAGTTTGATATGTGGCAAATCGAGTTTGTTTGCTCTCAAAGGATTTGAAGCATGCATGAATTTCACACGAGTGTGTGCCTTGTTTAGGGGTTTGTTGCTGATTAATTGTATGGTGGCTGGGGCACTATTGCATTTTTTTTTTCCTTTTAATGCCAAAACAGTTCTTTCCTCTCATTTTTTTCTGTATCTGTCTCTTCTGCTCTTTCCGTACATCTTTTTATCCTGTAACAGACGAGTGGTTTTCCAAAGGTAAGCTTTTCTCTTCATTTTTTTTTTTATTTTATTTATTCTTTTTTTTTTTTTTTAAAGGCTTTGCTTTGCTATTATGGCAATCACTTACATTTCAACTCATTGTAACACATTATTAACCCTGTTATAGGTCAAAGTACAGAATAATGCATTTCTCATCCCATTTCACATTCGTTTTATGAGCTGCACTACTTTTGTAAAGTAAGAAGGCCTATTAAGCGGACCAGTCACACAAAGGTTTTTATTGATCTGAAGGAAGTAGATGTGGAATCGGTAACAAGTATAGGATTAAGGGACACTATCGCTCTGTTTTAAAACCTAGTGAGATGCCCTCCCGCATACTTCTAGGACATCATCCAAAACCATTCATAGAACAGTTTTTACCACACATATACAAAAATTGCTGGCTGATCTTTGAAAACTGGGAAAAGATTGCAGAAAATGCTTTCTGCAATCTGATTTTTTTTTCCCTTGTGTGACTGGCCTTTGCAGCATTTTAAACATTTCACTAATAACCACCAGAGGGTGCCAGAGCACTGCATTTCTGATAAATCCACTCTTTGTACACATTCACTTTTAATGTTTAATCATTTAGACATGATTGTCTTGATTCTTTTAAACTTGCACTTTGTCATATTACTGTGAAAACTGTGCCGTCGACATCAAGCCTTTAGCAATCAAATCATCACACAATGTGGGGGTTTCCCTCAGGCAATAAATGTAACCTTTGTCAGAACTGTCTAAAGAAAACTGTCTTTGTCTAAACCTCTTAAAAGGGGATTTTCTTTTCTTCAGACTTTTGTTTCTAAATTTTCATAAATGACACCACTATCATTAAATAGCAGATAAGATTTCTGTGTCACTTCCTCTCTAATTTCGCTTGTTGCTCATTCCATCATCTTTGTTCAGGAAAAAAAGAGGATGATGGAACTTCAGATATGATTGACATTCCAAAGAGAAACACACCAGCCAAAGGTACAATGACCGTCTTGTTGGCTCTGAATACTTGGTAGTTAGATTGTAGATGAAATGGTAACAACGGTCTTTTGTAGGTTATGAATTGCTGTTCCAGCCAGAGGTGGTGCGTGTGTACACCTCTCTCCTGAAAGAGAGTAAGAACCCGTCAGTTCTGGAAGCCGCTGCGGGCGCTGTGCAGAATCTGTGTGCAGGCCGTTGGACTGTGAGTACGCACAAAAATGCTAATGGTTCAGAATGATACTGCTATGGCAGTCCAATGCATATTAAACACACAATTAACATTAAATGGATCATATATATATATATATATAATATAAAAATCTTTATTTACTATGAAAAATTACTGCAACGTTCAACCTCATGTCTTATAACAGAAAAAGTAAAAAAATATTCTGTTATTTAAAATGCTAGCTAATACAGTGGTAAGAAGAATAATAAATTCCCAATATTTCCAAAGTCAATGAGTAATTGTTAAACAATTGTGATATCAATAATGATCAGAATAATCAATTATATTTGCCATAATCGAGCATCCCCAGGCTAGTCCACCAACATTTATTCCTTAATATTTGTTTGATTGGGTTCATAAAGAAGAAAAATGTAATTTTTTTTTGTAATTTGACCTGTTATTTTCAGTATGGGCGGTACATTAGAGCAACGATGAGACAGGAACATGGCTTGCCAATGATGACGGAGCTGTTGTCTCATGGGAACGACCGTGTAGTCAGAGCCATGTCTGGAGCTTTGAGGAACCTGGCCATTGATGCTCGCAACCGGGAGCTACTAGGTGTGTGAGCCAATAATACCTGTTTGTTTTGTGTTAGCTTTGATAATAACACTCAATGGACACGCATACGATCAAATTAGCCATATTTGTACAGTCCCAATGAATGAATCCCACTGTATTTTATGCAATCTCTCTTCCTCTCTGTAGGGAAGCATTCAGTGCCTAACTTGGTGGCCAATCTGCCAGGCAGTGGTCAGAGCCAGCCTGTGCGCGGGCTCTCGGAGGAGACGGTGGTGTCTGTTCTCAGCACTATGACGGAAGTGATCGGCTCCAGCGTGGATGCGGCCAAATCCCTGCGTTCCTCCCAGGGCATTGAGAGACTGGTCCTCATCAACAAAGACAGGTATGTGTTTCTGTGTTAATAATTGGCTGGTCACTTTGGAGTAACCTAGAAGAGGAATTTTTATTTTTTTTATTTTACCGCAAATGCTCTTTTATGAGCCGTAGTTATATCGTTTCATAATCGTCTGTTTTTCCCATATAGCAACCGTTCAGATCGAGAGGTACGTGGCGCTGGGCTGGTGCTGCAGATCGTGTGGGGCTTCAAAGAGCTCCGCCGCACACTGGAGAAAGACGGCTGGAAGAAAACGGACTTCATGGTCAACCTCAACCCTCCTAACAACACCCGCAGTAATGGAGGATATGAAGACAGCACCCTGCCGCTGATAGACAGGGGTAAGAACACAACCCTTTCCTGCTGAATGGTTTTTGTTTATCAGCTGAATGGACATGCTGGATACATCTTTGTTCCTGATCTGACTTTGTTTGGGTCTGTTAGGGGGCAAACAGGACAGAGACATGATTCCACTTAATGACATGGGACCAGGTAAAATGCACATACTTTATTCTCATACTTTATAATGCATATACTCAACCCAACTAGCGAATGTGGCTAAAAGCTTAAGTTTTCGTGATTCCTATTTGTATCTGCTTTAATTTACAGTTTTAAAATTAATTAAATTGATTTATATATATATATATATATGTATATGTATGTAATTTATTCCTGTGATGGAAAAGCTAAATTTTCATTGTTCTAAATTCTTCTCACACACGATCCTTTAGAAATCATATAAATATACTGAATTTGAATTGATGCTTAAACATTTATTATTACCAACGTTGAAAATTTGTTTTTGTTTTTTTGATGAATGGACAGCATTTATTTGAGAAAGTAAATCATTTGTAACATTATAAATCTTTACTGTCACTTTTGAACAATTTAATGCATGCTTTATTTATAATAATTTTCCAGTTCAAAATGCATGGCACACATACAGCCATTGAGTGAGGAAAAATTACAAAATATCAATTTTGTCTGTGGCATCAGATGCTTACTCTACGCTAGACCAGAGAGGACGGAGAAACACTTTAGACGACACTCTGGATCGCTCTGAGAGAGAGACACCTCAGGTAACGCAAACGTCCCCTTCAAAGGGAACGTCCACGTTGTGTTCTCAACAACTTCCTTCACAAGCAGTTCAGCACACCAGACATCCTAAAACCCACACACTACTCAACCTGAAACTTGTTAACCTACTGTAATTTCACTAATGGTACTAAGAAGGGTTCTCACCTCAACTAACTCTCTCACACTTCCTCTTCTATTATCACTCACCTCTTCTTCGATGCCTCTCTCTTATCCCCTGTCAATCTCTTTCTCTTTGACTCTCAGGGAGGAATGTATGGGGAGAGACGGGGCTCTTTGCCTCTGTTGGACTCTTATGATGGTTAGGCCACTCCCCTCCCCCCACTCAGTGCATGAGCACGCATGGTATGTGTGTCCACCTTCTGCATGGGCTTCATGTGTACATTTAAGTGTATGTGTGCCGCTCGGTGTATTTGTGGTTCTAACCCTCATTAACAGTATTTTGTTATTCTGTACTTCAGTGGAAATAAGGTTACTAATTTCCAGTGTTGGGGAATTTTTTTTTTTTTTTTTTACTAGTTTTCCAACTACAAGGTACTCTAAATTTACAATAGTTGAATTACAGTCAAGCTACAGGTACTGAAAAGTAGGTGGGAATACAAACTGGTAACAACTTATTTTTTACAATTATAGCTGTAATTATCTGGTGAAAAAACGAGGATCTGAACGAGCTTTAAATTGGGGCTGTCAAGCGATTAATTTAATCTAATTACATGATGTGTCGATTAGTTCATTGCAAATTGATCACACATCAATTTTTGCTGAGAAATTACACTAATGACTTTAAATGATCTTTTAAGAGGAAAGCGCTCAATTGACATTACGAAAGGAAGAAATATTTAATTTGATTGAACAATTTATTACACGTGAACTTTTGGACCATGAGGTTGAGTAAATGATTGAATTTTCATTTTTGGGTGAACTATACCTTTTTTTAATACAAAATATGAAAAAATTATTTGTAAATTAAACTCTAAGAAAATAAAACTGCCAGTATGTGGTGTTAAATGTCTTTATGATTAAGTCGTTCAGTCGATTCATTCAGGAGTGAAGTAAAGGATTCTATAAAGGCTTGTTGGACTTGAATCAGCGCTACACAGACCGATTGGTATTTATGACATCGAAGTACTGTAGAAGAGAGCAGAAGAATGTTTGCTTTTAAATCTTCGTCACGGTACTTTGTCATACACCGATCGATCTGTGTAGCGCCGCTTCAAGTCCAGCGAGTCTTTTATGAACGGTCCACTGAATCATTGAATCACTCAGCCCTACTTTATATGTAAACAGATTTACAAAAACTCTACAATTTTTTAATTAATCCATTTGTAGAATTTAACGTTTATATATTTTATTTTTATCTGGTGCATTAAACGTATCTCAAACAGATCAAATTTACAGTCAGCTAAAGTAAAAAAACAAATGACTGAGAGGCCAGTATTTCATATACTACAATGATTTACATTAAAAAGAAAAACAATTCACCGAAATATTCAGGAAGCGGCTCAGCCGCTGTCATGTTCCATGAGAAGTGTCGCTACTATCAGTTAGTTACTCCCCAACACTGATCACTCCCACTCATGTGTCCGCTTTGGTCACATGACTGATGTTTCAGTGATTTTTATCTGTCATCACTTTGCCAGAAAATGGGTGATTTGTGTAATATGCACAAATTGTCGTCGCAGCTCTTTGATGACACATTACTGAATCATTTTCCCTCGTTATTAGCAAACTTAATTGAAGAGTACCACGCTTGACCTTCACATCTCATCTATTTCTCTCCACAGAAAAACTGATCGTGTGCATCACCCGCCGTGAGTTTCCTCCTCCTGCCTACTGTCCCTGCTGAGCCTCTGATCGCATCACTTACGGGACCATTGCCACTAATTGCAAAGACCCTTCCGTAGTTTCAACATTCTCTAGTTGTCACTCTCCTACTCTTGAGATCAATGTGATTGAGAACAGCCACTACTTAAAATGGACACTACACAATGAATTCCTATCTTGATTTTGGTCCATACCACTTTTTTTTTTGTTTTATGTTTTTCATTGTCAAAATTACGGAAACACTAGGGACTAAAAGGTCTATTTAGTCACATCCCCAGCTTATCAAGCTTTATAAGCCATTTTTTTTCTTTTTTGCTTAAGCATCTATTAGAACACTAGTATAGTATGGCAATGGTATTTTGATTGTTTTGCTTCATCCTGCTTTGTGGTTCACATTGATAAAGAGGTAATGCCAAATTGCATCAGTCATATGTGGCCTGCAGAAAATAATGTATATAGAATATCTGTAAGTTTTATGTCTCGACGCATCGTGGCGGACATGAGGCCTATTTTTTTTTTTTTTTAAAAGCATTGGACAACCACCAATTCCCCTTAAGTTATCCATCTGTGGTTTTTGTGGATGGTCTCGTTGAGTGTTCAGTCTCTAGGGAAGGGGTTTGTGTGAAAGTGTTGATGAAGCATTACAAAAGAGGCAGAGGGATTTTTGATTTGGGAGATTTTTTTTATGTTTTTTTTTTTTTTTTTTTTTTTTAAACAAGTAGCATTCAAGAAAGACCTCTAGTGGTAGATGAGTACAGTTGTGCTCTTTGGGACTCCTTAAATTGTAAACCATGTGACAAGTATGCAAAGTGCTCCAGAGCTGTTTTGGGATTTCTTTGGTTTGGTCTTTGAAATTGTCACTGATGGTAATTACTAAACTATAGAGTTCCTCCCCCTTAATTTTTTAATAAACACAATTAAATGCCAAAAGAAGAGAACAGAAGAGCCTTTAACTCTCGGAGACAATTGGTAGCCCTGGTCTAGGATCAGTGCGCCCACTTTTCAAATGCTTTGTGAATCGGCCCTGCTGGTGGACCTAGTTTGCGCTTTTTCACTTTTGTCTGAATATAAATGAATGTGTAAATATGACTGCATCTCACAAATCCACTCTGCATACTTGGAGTGCCTCGCTTGCTCATACCGTCACGTGAGTGTGTGTTTGTGAAAAGCGGTGAACAGGGACGTTCAGCCACCCTTCTGCCTCTTGGTTTCAGTGCCTGTGTGTAGAGAGTAAACGAGTGTACATTTGAGGATGTATATGCATTGTTTTTTTGTTTTTTTTCCCCTCTGAGATCCATAAGTACAGTGCTTGTTTCTTAGACTGCATATACGAAATGCACAGTAAGTCTGTTGTAGATATTTGCTGAATAGAGACTGAATAGCACTAGGGGTCAGTGGATTGAATTTTTTTTTTTTTTTTTTTTTTCTCCTTTGCCTTTTTAATCTCCTGTTTGCCAATTGTAATACAATGTTTCAAGACACTACAATCAGTAAAAGAAAGGTTGGAGTCCGAAGACCAGAAGTCCTGATAGGCTGTTCACAAACAAGTTTGAGGAATCAATCGATTGTTCAGTGTTGACGGAGGCAGATAAATGAGTCTTTTAATTACAAAAAAATTGCATCTCTTTCAGGCAGGATTTAGCAAGAACTCAGATTTTGATTCTAGCTTGATGAGAAAATAAGATAAAATAAAAGCACATTTAACTATATATATACCAGAGAATATTTGTTAATTTTAATTTTTTTTTTTTTCCCTCTTTGGTTTTTGTCCTGTTGTTCTTTCTTTTCTATATTTTATGATTGGGGCTAATTTTGTTTTTCTGGGGTGTTGTGGGTGAATGCATATGCAATCAGTTTTATTTTTTAAATAAATGCATTTACAGTTTATATCTTTTAATTAAAGACGAAAGGAAAAATTCTGTGCTGTAAGTTGACATGGCGTTTCTCTGCAACACTAACAAGTGGATCTTGATTCATAATTCCTATATTTCAACACTTTACCTTTGGTCTTAAACATTGCACCTTTCTTTCAAGGATTGAAACATGTAACTTAGCAATACTGTTTTTTTTAAATAAAAGAATGATTTTTTTTCCAAGGTTCTGACAATGAATTATTGTGTGATTCAGAGCATTTTTGCACATTTAATACATAACACATTTATTCACAATTCTTCACTTGAGAATGTAATGAGTGGTAAATTTGATAAATCCATTTTAGCACCTTAGTTCAGCGGCTTACTAGGAAATATGGTTGATGCATATGATATCAGTATGGAATTGATTAAACTTGTTTTGAGTAAGTCAAATTACAAGCTAGTGGAGAAAGCTAGAACTTAATTTTAAATTTGGAAAATCAAAGTGAAAAAAGAATACTGGAAATCACTAAACCAGCAGTTCTCGTCCTTTTTGACTCTTAAGGCCCCCATTGAGGACAATTTCAAAATTACAGTTGCTTTCCCCCCTTTTTAACCAATGAATTTACATGACGTTTCCAGTCATTCATGATTTATTAGATGAATATTGAAGTTTTTTTTTTTTTAAACATTTCTAACTGGTAAAATATGCCTGTGGAGTTTTAAGATTTTAATTTGCGTGTCTTTTCGAAGTCTAAATCACATAAGATATACCTCAGATTTCCCAAAACTGGGAACCACCACCGCACAACTCTTAACATGAATTACAAAACCAGTTCATTTAAATGCACAATAACATTAACTGACGGATTTTAAACTAAATTAGCTTCCCAAACTTAAGAGGGGTAAGGCCCCCCAAAAACATTGCAAAAGCTCCACGACCCCACTGTTAAAAAAATATATACCGACATTTACCTACAAATACATTAACAAGTTTGTAAGAATTTCATGTGAATTTTGAGAACTATGATGTAAACATTCTTTAAAAATATATTTAAATACATAACACTAACTTTACATACTTTCAAAAAAATCTAATTTTAGAACAATTGGAATATTTTAATTATTTTAATATATTGATTTGAACTAGCTACGCCCCCCCTGCAATACCGCTACGGCCCACCGTTTGGGAAGCACTGAAATAAAGTATTGACAATTTTTTTTTATAAAATAAGCCTGTAAACATGATAAATGATTAAGTATTTTATCAGCTCCATGTACAACACTAGATACCTTATCGGAATTTAGATTTTTATTTTCCATCAATGGGTTAAATTTTAATAAAGTCTAATTTTCACACAAAAGCATGTTAAACTCAAATGTAATTCCAGTGTTTTTCTGATTAGACGCTTAGAACATCAAGAACAGATCTGAGTCCCTGGTTACCTCTGCAAACAAAGCTTTGAACAAATAATTATCATCAAGGAGACGCCTTGGTCCTAAAGATGGCGACCATAACAAAACAAAAAAGTCACGTGCCTAAAAACTAATGAATATGCTTAATTTCACTTTAAAGAAGCTGCCCTGAAATTTTTAGAAAGCATCTAATGTAGGACTATGCAAATGGCTAAAAGTGTTTAAAAGATTTCCTTTGTTAACAGGAAACTTTATTGTATTTCCTGACAGAAAAAACATGAAATATTTCTCTCTCAGGACAAAAATTGTGCAAATAATTGAACGGGGATGATTCATTTTAAACATTTTTACCCTGCTCTTTCCTGGCCGTCTCACTTTTGGTTTTATTTGTCACTTTTTAATACTTAAAAATGTTTGGTTCTTTATGTGAAAGGAAACATTTGTTTTTACAAACAAATTTGTCAAATATTTTATTTTATTGATCTTTTACCAGACTTCTCAACTATAATGAATGTATAAAATAAAATAAAATCGTTTTAAGTGAATGATTCAACATTCTCGTTTAGGATGATCTCATGGCCGCCACCTACTGTCGTAACGACGCAAGTTCACAAATCAGTGAATGAATCTTTTGTTGAACCGATTCAAAATATTCAAATCACTGCGATCAAACTCTCACCGCTAGATGACGCTGTTACTGATGAGTGGAGCGAGTGTCGTTTGACATGAGATTGTAACACAGCGACTCACGTGTCCCACAGATCACCTGTGTTTGCGTATCTAAAATTATCTGTTTATTTTGGATTATAATATGGTTATTTTAGTGAGAATTAGTGAAGCACGCGCACTTAGCGGATGAAAACGCAGTGGAAATACTAGCCATATCAGGATCAATTGACATTTTGTGACGATCGAGTGTATGACTCAGACATTTATTTGCTATTTTATACAAAATAACATTAGGACAATGTTTTGAATTTGGTTTAAAATTGCCTGACCACTCCTCAAACTTTCAAGCACAGCCTCTTTGTTTTCTCTATATGTTTATAGGCCCATCAAAGCAATGTAAAACCTCATCTTATCCAAATGTGGATTGTTTTAGTCTGCAGCTGTTGGATGTGAATTGATAACATAAAGTAAGTAAATGTATATCTCGCAAAATTGTATTTTTCTGGATCATTAACAGCCTTACCTTTTGTTTTGAAGTTTCTAAATGTATTTTAGACTGCTGAAGTTGATGCCAGCATGTGGAAGTATCAGCATCCTGACTTTGCCTTATTCCTACTTGGTGAACTTCAGAAGCAGCAGCAGGGAAGCATCTTCTGTGACACACTTCTGCAGACTGAGGGTACGAGCACAGATCTTCTGTGTTGGAGATTGCATTAGAAAAAGCAGTCAACTTTATTACTTGCATATAGTAAACAAATCATATGAAGACCTGATGCGATGATTTCCACTGTCAGTAAATGTTGACAGAGACCATAGAAATGAATGTCTACTGTCATCAATGAATCCTACGGTGTCGTAAAATTGTCTTAATTTGATTTTTTTTTTTTACACAAAAGCAGTTTAATCAGTACATCATTGACTTTGATTCAAGTGCAACAATAATAAACAATAGCTACAATAATACTTAATTTGATTTGATAAAACAGACACTTTTATCCAAAGTGACTTACAATTGAGGAATACAAGAAGTGATTCATCTTAGAGAGGCAATAAATGCGTGAAGAGGTTAGATTAGCTTGTGTTTGCTAAAGTGTATTTTTAAGATATTCTGTTGTTTACTCAGTGTAACAAAGCCGCCAGATGTTTTACTTCTTGATCCGAGGAAAAACAAGATCAGTTGATTATTAATTTATTCCCGTATTCTCCACCAATTTCTGGAGAGAGAGACCAAAAAACTGTATTGGTACTGCTTAACTTTTGGTTAATTAGTAATACAAAGTTTCTGATATCGTTCAGAATAGTACAAGCTAAGAAACTGTGAGAGATGAAATAATAGTCCAGATATTTTTTTTCAGAATGATGCAGTTAAGTGCTTGCTGAAGAGATGAGTTTTCAGATGGTTCTTTGAATATTGTCAGGGATTCAGCTGTCCGGATAGGATTGGGAAGATTATTCCACCGGCAAGGAACTGTGGAACGAAAACTATACTTTTCCTATAATCTAAAATCACTTTTCAATTCTTCAGGTGTCTGTGTTCCAGCTCACAGTTGTGTGTTAGGTGCTCTAAGCCCCGTCTTCTCAAGAATCTTTTCCACGTCTCCTGCTCCACAAGCAGGGCAGAACAGACTTCTGAGCCTTGAGGCTATAGGATCTCATGCATTACTGAAGCTAGTTGGGTTCCTGTACACGGGGGAAATGGAGATCGAGAGTCAGAGCGAACATGAGGAAATAATGGCTGCTGCCCACAGACTTGGTCTCAGAAACCTTTTTGATAAAAAGAGAGTGTGGGTGGACAGAGGATTTGTGGATGTTGGGAGACGTTGGAAAGAGACTGGCGTACAGACAGAAGACGGCATGAAGAGCCAGGAAAGTGAAATTGTGTCTGAGCCTTTGAAGATACAAAGCAGTACCGCTCCAGTGCAACCTTGTGGCTTTTTGGAGCCTGATTTGCCACCATCGCAGTTGTTTGATGAAACTAATCCAACTAGAGGTTTTAATTTGATCAGTAACGTCACTGTTCCTTCCCTCGCTGACATGACAGAAGCATCGGTATCAAACCACCATAAAACAAAGGCAAAGAAAAGGTGGAAAATGGCAAAGAGAGAAAGCCAGTTAAAATTTACTCAACAACAAAACCAGATAAAGCTGCTTAATGTTGAAGGGACCAAATCAAACCAAATTGGAGTGGTTGAAAAAAGTAGGACTGTATCAGGCAAAGACTTCCAGAAGCTTTTAGAGGCAGATAACGGACAAAAAAACACCACTGCAACCACTGAACAGAAAGAGGCCAAATTGGACCGGCTTAAAGTGAAGATAAAACTGAGGAGAAGGAGTGGGGCTTGCTGGGAGAGTAACCTCCTCGTTTCCGTCCAAGGTGAGAGTGAGAAGAAGCCAGAAGAAGTGAAAGAGTGTGGACCTCGAACTCCGGTAAGGATTTATATTCAAAATCTGTGTAATATATTTGTTGCCATTTATAACAGAATTTAGACAAATAAAGCATTGTTTATATATGCGATACACACACAGAGACGCACACAGAATGGAAAGATTTAAAGAACAGCATTTATTTGAAACAGAAATCTTTACTCTCACTTTTGATCAATTGAATGCATTACATTTTATCATACAAACTATCCATGGTTGGTCAATTATATGACCAATATTAACATTAACATCAACATATGCACTACTGGTCGAAAGTTTGGACACATTACTATTTTTAATGTTTTTGAAAAAAGTCTCATACTCGTCATATACTGAAGACTGGAGTAATGAAAATTCAGCTTTTAAAGTATATTAAAATAGAAAACCATTATATTAAATTTGTAATAATATTTTACAATGTTACTGTTTATTTCTGTATTTTTGATAAAATTATTACAGGATTAACCCTTTGACGCGTACGATCACACCGGTGTGATCAGTCTTGGCTGGTCCCTGGAGCGTACGATCACACCGGTGTGATTAGAACGTTCAGCGCATCACGTGATCAACTGCCAAATTCAAATGTCCTTGCGCGCGTTCTCTGGCGCTGAACCAGTGACAGACGCGCTCAGCGCTGTCAATATATCACAAATATGCAGTGTTTTCAACCACATAATGTTTATTTTAGGTTTCAGACATTTAAATGCACATAAGTACTAACAAATCAATACATTTAGAGTTTGTAAAATACACACTGACGTCTATGGGAGCGGCAATAACAATAATTTCCATAATAATTAGACGACACGCTCTATTCATATCAGATACACATTGTGTAAGTAACTTTAAAGTTTACTCTCTTCTTCTCTCAGTTCACCGGCTCACTTACATTCATGTATTTCGGGATAAGTGGATGAATTCACGTGTTTTAAAACCAACAGACGCGATTCTCTGTACTGCGGGGCAAACTAACATGGCGGCGCCCATCGCGCGTATAGCTCAACTAACGCGATCATTATAAAAGTGTTTAAACAGCAAAACACATCCACTTGCACATATTTGACAATCGGAATATCAGATATTTCATGCTATAGTCATCAAATTTGTTAATATTTTGAATAAAAAAAGAAAAATGAAATAAAAGCAGATCATCAGTCATACAGCGCTATTGTGGCTACCGTCTGTCACGTGACAAGCAATGACGCGTCACCATGGAAACAATAAAGTGACACGTTCTAAATAACGGTCGCCTTGAAAAACTCACGCTGGGGGCTCAGCCAGAATATTTTAAACTTACGTGCGAAAGGGTTAATGAGCATACGATACTTCTTTCAAAAACATATAAAAATAGTATTGTGTCCAAACGTTTGCCCTTTATTAACATTGATGATATTAACAAATTGAGCGCTGAGCACCAAATCAGTATATTAGAAAGATTTCTGAAGGATCACGTGACACTGAAGACTGGAGTGTAATGATGCTGAAGATTCATGAATAAATTACATTTTTAAACATGTTAAAACAAAACAATTACTTAAAATTGTAATCATATTTTTATAATAATACAGTTTTAACCTATTTTTGATAAGTAAAAATGCACCCTTGGTGAGCATAACTATGCTTTATTTGGTTAAATATATTACAGTATATGTATAAAATTATATAGACCCATTTTTCAACAGCAAAATTTGCTTTCAATATGTGCTCCTATGTTCTTTACATAATCGTATTTTTACTTTATATCTCACTAAAGAGCTACCCATCTAGTGTACTTCGGGGTCAAAGTCTTGAAACTCTCACCCCACCGACGGACTTGCCTATTTCACCGTCTAATTCCTCCACGCATGCCTCTTCAGATAAATGTCTTCATACTCCTCATCACATTTCTGTCTCTTCCCCTTTGGATATACCAACATTATCTCCCAGCCCTCCCCAAGCAGATGAATCTGATGAACATATTGCAATGCTCTTGGAGGATATGTTCATGATGGGTTTAAACATCCTGCCGTTGGTGCCATTAGACAGAAATCTGAATGAGCAAGATCAGCTGGATCCTCTTCACGAACAAAAAGGGGGGCAAATGGCCACTGAGGCTTCTGCTCAAGGTGCTTGTCTTTTTGTACAAAGTTGTGAGCCAGAGAAAAGGAAATCTGATGTTAGCAAGACAGAAAATCTAGTTGGGTCTCCAGGACAAAGAGATAAAGGTAAAGTATAATCTTGGAATGTCTTTGGTTCATGTTACTTTGCATTATTTTGTGGGGGGATTAAACTTTATCCCTGACTTTACTAATTGTTTTTTCAGACCACAATCAGTCAAGATCCAATACAGTCGAGCTCGTGACTCAGTTACCTAAACAGGACCCCTTGAATCAGAATCCGGCAACTGTGCCGATAAACTCTACCCCCTCATTTACAGAAGGCTTTAATTTAACCCCAAAAGCCACAGTTGTCCCAGACTCTGTTGCAGAAGGTGAAATCCCAAGCCTTGTTATGACCAGCGTACTTGATGACAGGCCAGATTTCAAACTACTAAAATGCCTTTCCCCCCTTGAATCAGAAAAAGGAGACAGTGATGTTCCATCAAAACAAGAACCATCAAAACCACCAGAAACACAAAACTTTCCCCTGTGGCTTTCTGAATCACCCCTGATATTGGACTTCCCACTGAGATCAATGATTGATTCCTCTTGCCCAAGTCCACAGCGTGACCTCAACGCCTGCCAGAATCGATCATGCTCTGACCTTGCAGAAATGCAAGAATTAAAGACTTCCTTTTCACACAATGATTTAATCAGTGGGAGTAGCTCAAACATAGTTCAGCCTGATGGGAGCGATGCTAATGAGCATCCTAAACAGAGAAAGACGAGAAAACGGAGGCGTGCGACTCAAAAGTCAAAAGTGAAAGGGAACATAGAGTGTCAAAACCTTGAAAATGAGGATCAAGGTCAACCGAGGATATCCGAGTGTGATAAGCGCCATTGTAGAAACATTAAGCCATCAAATTCTGACACGTATGGAGTCAGTACTCGAATGACCAGAAGAGTAGCTGCAGGGATGAAGAGAAGAAGAGATGTTTCTTCACCTCTCAGTAAGAAAATGCCAACGCTGAACAAGGGCAGTAAACAATGTAAACATGTAGATGTTTTACCTAAATCAACACTCACTGGTGTTGTAAAACGTCGTGGCAGAGCACCTAAACCCAAACCATCTCCTGTAGCTCCCCTGTGTAACAACACAAAGAAATTTCCCACTTCAGGCCAAGATGATTGTGAAGTGGAAAAAACTAAGGCAGACAATGAGATTTGGCAAGAACCAAATAGACAGCAGGAGAAAGACTCAACAGAAATGGAAGAAATGGATGTCAACAGCAATTTTGCACAGGCAATGCCAAATTCTCACTTAAAGTATGCTGGACAGGTGAAGGGACCGAGTATTCTTGATCAGATTTTCCATCAGGCTCTTCCACGTGTTGGAAGTCCCGCATGTAGGAGTTCAGTGAATATCGATGAGCAGCTAACACCAAGCTTGAGAAACACGTCTTTTAGCCTTCAAAATTTCCAAGGAGGGAAAAGTGAAGACGTTAATAGTAAATTAGTGATGAATAGCAGTGAACAGATCAATAAGGGCTTTTGTGCGGAGGAAAAAAAAGCAGAGACGTCTATGCTGATAAATGGAAAGGAAGACGTGGAGGTATCTGACCATCAATCGAGGTCACCGTTGTCATGTGGAGACATGCCAGGTAACGTGAAATGTTCAGTTAAAGATGAAGATTTTTCAATGGTGGAGAACTCCACTAGAACAGCCACTGTTTTACAGAATAGCGATTTCCAAAATGAGATGGGAACAGACATTCAGGACCTGTTAACATCTGAGGAGGACATGATGACATCTGTAGAGGATATTGATGATGCTGATCATGATTTGTCAAACACAAAGATGGACTGTGTTGTTGCCACCAATGAACTGATAGTGGAGGGAATAGAAATTAATTTCTGTATGAATCCTGAAAGTGCACAAGCAGAACATCTCGGAGATGAACAAAACTCAGAAGTTACAGATACAGATGAGTGTTTATTTGAGATGATATCAGATAGTGAAAAAACTGTTGACACCCAGGCCGATTGTATGGAGTACAATGAAAAAGAGGATTTAGGTAGGCACGAAGAGGATCAGACGATCGAAGAAAATATTGCGGGAGAAGAAACTGAAGTTCTGAGAGCACAGGACTTTGTAGAGGAAAATGCTCTACTTGATTCGAATGAGGAACGTTGGGAAACCACCAGTGGGTTGGATGATCATGGTATTGATGTGGAGGAGGCCCAATACACAGCTGAGATGATCGATGAACAGACCCTTCTGGAGGAAGAGGAATTTAGTCAAGGACACATCGCAAGTGCTAAGATTGCAGATGATCCATCAAAAGGAGGTAAAATTGCGAAATTTAGAATTATAATTCAACATTTTTGTACATTGTCAATATTCCTGATCCTGCTGTTTTGTCCTCATAGCTTGTCCTCAAGAAATAAGCACAGATGCTCCTTCTGAAGGCTCAAACTTTCACAGCCCCAGTGTGTGTCAAGATGTCTCAATGGTGTTGTCTGTTGGGGCAGATTCAGAATCAAAAGATGACTGCCTCTTAGATGAAGAAGATATTGAAGTAGATGTTCTAGGGGAGTCTGTAGAAGAGTTTCCATTAGAGCTTTTGGCAGCTCGACAGGCAGTCACTCTGACTATTGAGGATCTTTTGGAACAAGAGGATGAGTTGGATACCACTGAAGAAGAGGACGTAGATGTCACTGGAGAAGAGACGGAATAAAATTTTATGTTCATGTTAAGCATACATCTTTCACAAAAGTTCTCAAAACCCAAAGTTTAATATATCAAATGGTGAGAATTCCCTTTTTTGTCAGTTTGATGTTACTAAAGTGAATTGGCCTATTAATTTATTTTTGATTGTCTCACATAGTTACATATAAAAATGTATATATTAAAATAAAATACATGTATATATTATATAAGTTCATATAACTTTTTTTGGATGTGTGCTTAATTATTTGATATCTATTTGGTATAATTCTTGGGGTCTGATTTTATTTGGGTAACTTATCCTTTGATGTTATATGACATTTTCTTTTATAAGAAATAATATATATATATATATATAATATATAATCTTTTGTGTGTGTGATTGTGATTTCATAGGATAGTGATAGTCATAGGAATTGGTAAAAAGATGCGAGAACCCGGGTAATAATAATTTAAATAGCACATTTAGGCCGACAAAAGTGCTCCACGAGCAAGTAAAGGAACAAAATACAGTTAAAATAAAAAAATAAAACAGTACAGTATTAAAAACGTCATTGTCCTTACTAAAATACTACACGCAGAGCGTAAACTCATGTACAACAGCAATGACGCAAACGTAGCAGTGTTTTGAATAGACAACTTTATTGTCAGCGGAAGTGCCAATTACAACGCTGGATGGATAGGATCCACGTGGGTACTTCCTCCGGTCAAGCACACACACTGAAGGTTAAGCAGGCTGTCCGAGCTCTTTGTCGAAAGGGACCCACGTGCTGTCCGGTGGGTTTTGAGCGAGGGTGAACCGAAAGATCGTTTGCAGAGATGGACCCCATGAAAGCGCAGCAGCTCGCCGCCGAGCTGGAGGTTGAGATGATGGCTGACATGTACAATCGGTATGAAGCTCTTGATGGTTTGTATGTGTAACAGCATGCTTTCTGTCAGATTACTGACGTTTTCGGTATCTGACATCAGAAAAATATGGACTTGTGCAGTAGAAAACGCAACTATTGAATAGTATACTGTAGTTGAAGTGTTGTAGTCTACTACGATTAGCCAAACGGCGTTAAGCGTGTTATAATTTCATTGTTAGATTTTTAGACACCAGGCCTTGTTTGCAAACGCATTCGTGGATCATTTAAAGCACGATCAAACTTTATACTTGCCCATAATATAATGTAACCCGCTTCTGCATGCTCCGTTTAATGCATTCACATATTAAGCAGCTTCATAATTTGTGTTTCATCTGTCATATCAGAAAAGGTACAATACCTGGATGTACTTTTAACTCGCATACAGTTTAAAGATCATTCTGTACGCATACATCCTTTCTGACCACAGTCTAAAGAACGGACAATATTTTTGCCTGCATTAAATGACAGGAGCCAAAAGGTGTCTAAACATGTATACCATTGACATAAGCATTGATATTTGCATTTAATCGTATTGATTGTTTTTTTGCAATTGGGTATTACAATGACTAATGATTATTTTGATAATTATTCTTTCAATTATTATTTTTTTATTACATATACACCCACCATTTTAAAATTAACATCACTTAAAAAAAAAAAAAAGATTAATAAAAAACAAAAGCACAGATTGAATGTTATTGGTATTCACGTGCATGAACAAAGTAATTATATTTATACTCCATTACAATATTTCCTTAGTTACAGCTCTCATAAAAATACATATAGCATTTTAAACCTACATTAAACACTGCAAAATATGTTTTAGTCAGAATTATTGCAGCTCACTCTCTGTTTCCCCCTAATTCTCAGATGCATTTTTTCCTTAGAAATGCATTATTCATTACTGTAAACTTACATGACTGGCTATTTTCCAAATGTTTCCTCAGACATGATTAATTAAGATTTTCAATTATTATTCTTTGTAAGAATTATTAATTTTATCGATTACTTGTAGCAAACCTAGTATGTATTCTATACAAAATAATGGCATGAGTTAATGAAGATCATAGGTACCTAAATCGGCCGTAAAGGTGCACATTTCTGTGTTTAGTTGAGATAATAACCAAATGGCTATCACAGAGGTGTCAAACTCAGCTCCTGGAGAGCCGTAGTGCTACAGAGTTTAGTTCCAGCCCTGCTTCAACACGCATGCCTCTATAGTTTTCAAATAAACCTGAAGGATCAGGAGCATTCAATCAAGGTTGAAGCTAAACTCTTAGTGCTGTTTTTTTCAACTGATTCATCTCTGATGATTGTGCCAATGTAGTTTCTATACAGTGATTTAAAAAAATTCATATATATATAATATAATGAAAAACCATTTGAACAAAGCATTTTCAAGATTTGGTCCAATCCAATCAGATTACTTTTGAAAAACTGGGCCTTGGTCTGTCATCTCATCTCTCCTGTCCTTTTTCCTCATGCAGAATGACCAATGCGTGTCACAGGAAGTGTGTTCCGCCTCATTACAAGGAAGCAGAACTTTCAAAAGGGGAAGCTGTGTGTTTGGACCGCTGTGTCGCCAAGTACTTGGACTTGCATGAGAGACTTGGTCGTAAACTCACAGAGCTTTCTGTTCAGGATGAAGAGGTGATGAGGAAGGCCGCTGCCGGCACTGGATAGACACAATATGGATTCCAAGGGTGGAGCTGAAGGCCTTGGATGGGGTTTGTGGGCACTTTGGACATTTATTTTGGAGAAATAAGGCAGTGTGGACATGAATCTAAATATTATAACATGAATATGAACAATATTGTGACAAATATTGATTCACTGTTAGACATGCCAAAATGTTCAGACTTTTGGAAGGTTGGTGGTATACAGTTTGCCCCAGGAGTTGTGAATAGTTTTTTGGCATGAACATTATTGCATAACAGAAATTGGATGTTTTCTGGTTGGGGAGATTTGTGGAGTGTTGTGAAATTGTTGGTGACTTTTTTTATGTTGACACTGGTCATTATAATTTCTTATATTCTCTTAGTCATTTTACAAAATGTACCTTTTATTGTGTAACAAAATTAAAATGATTACCAATCTGTTTATCTTCGTACCCTTTATTTGTTTAATAAATTTGCACACACACACACAAAACTGTTAGGGTGGTTACCCAATGGTTGAGATTGTAGTTTTTAAGTTTCAAGAGGATTCATTTAGAGTCTTGGCTCTCTAGAGACACTTTTGGTGGGCTGCCAGCATGTTAACACAAACTGTTGGACTGTGAGTATGCTAAAAAGTCTTTTTGGAGAGATGTGGCACTGAATTCATCTTATTTAATCACCACTTATCTAACAAATCTTCAGTTTTCAGTAAGACATTTCCTGGAACTTGACAGACATGGGGCTGCATCTGGAATGGCTCTCTTCCCTATTATATACAGTCATGTGAAAAAGAAAAGACCATTTTGAATTCTATGGTTTTACGTATCGGAACATAAAAAAAATCATCTGGTCTTTAGCAGGTCTTAAAATTAGGTAAATACAACCACAGATGACCAACACATGACATATTACACGGTGTCAGATGGCCTCACAATTGACTAGACTAGTTTGGTATACTGAGGAGTTCATGCTCGACTCAATGACTGTAAGATGCCCAGACCTGTGGCTGCAAAACAAGCCCAAAATCAACCAGCAGAATGAATAGTTGTTAGTTTATATGCGGCGTTTGGTTTTCGCCAGACTGATGGGCAGCAACAATTGCTTCTCTAAGACCATTGCTGCTGTTTTTCCTCCTTGCCATTGTGTTGACACACATCTGAAGGCTCTAGACCAGCAAACTTCTGTGTTTACAGAGGTGCTCACACTTGCTGATGATCAATTAATCAAAGACATTTGATTAGCAGCGCCTGACTGCTACTTTCCCTCTTAACTCCGTTGGAAACCGTAAGGGTGTACTTAGTTTGTCACAAAAATGAAATTTCTGTTTTTAAGTACTGACCCTCATGTCGTTCCTAACCAGTAAGACATTTCATCTTCGGAACACAAATTAAGATATTTTTGATGTAATCCGAGCGTTTCTGAACCACACATAGGCAGCAACCTCATTGCACTAGACCATGTGACTATAGGTTCAACCTTTATGAAGTGAGAATACTTTTTGTGCACAAAAACAAAACAAAAAATAAGGACTTTAATCAACAATTTCTCCTCTCCTGTCAGTCTCCTACACAGTTTACGTAGTGAACGCAGTGCAGCGCTTCCGTGTTCTACGTCAAAACGCCGATTCGTTATTGGTACACGTGAACAGCTGTTTTAGCGATGTCTTAAATACCTTTTCACATGACTGTTGAAGGCAAAAAAAAAAAAAAATGTGACAAAAGAAGTATTTCCAAATTTACAATACTCATAAAAGAGTTAAAAAGTACCCAGATGACGTGTGCATACAATGGACACTTAACTATCCCATGAGGCCACAGGGTTGGATTTGTGAATGGCAGTGAAGCAATGTAACTAGCGCTGGAATGTTACATGATAATGACAACATAGTGAATGTATTAAATCCCGAATACATTCATAGCTACTATATACAACATACTTTTTTGTGGTTGTGAAGCAATTACTTCTTCAAAATAAGTACCGACTCAAGAGAGTATGTGATTTTGGACTATAAACTGACATTGAATGGAAAACAGCTGCTTGAGAAGTTTTCCATTTAAAAAAAATGAACCACATTTGTAATTTGAACTTTTATTTCAGGCTTTTTCATTGTATATTAAAATAAGATATACATAAAAGATTTTGGTATGTTGATAGCAATGTTAGCTTTTCTTAATTAATTTCCTTTCACAAACACTGAGCAAGAGAAGCCAAGCAGGTTGTTTCCCAACCGGCTTGTTTGTGTCGTATGTGGAGCCTACATTTCGAGACACTGTCCCTTTAAGAAAATGGGGAACTAGGGAGACAACTTTCATTTCCTTCTCTGTTTTCTTAATAAAACTCACACGCAAATGTTAAGGAGGCAAAAGTTTCATTAGAGACTCGATCATCTAAAATACTTTGCAGAGTTTGTCGTAATAGAGAAGTTCGTCGTTATCACTTTGGTGAGTTATATTGTTATATTTACTCTTAGTTAATGCTTAACGTTTGCGTCGCCTTACGGCATCGTCAAGCTTCATTACATGTACAACAACACCTATAATTGTATGAAAATGTCTCGGTGTTGACATCGAATGAATTAGTTTTGTACACTTGTTTTAGATTTCCCGCACAAAACCTTGGGTTTTTATTAACTACAAAGTTAATATGTATCATTTTATACAATATAACTGCCATATAATCGCCACATTTTTATATTTTTCTTATCCTTTATTTCACTTACATTTATTTTGATTCATTTTATTTTTGGAAATCGTCATTTTTTCCTTTCACACAGCGATCTACCTGTGCTGCATTACTCTTGTGGTCAGGGAGCATTGCGGCCGCCAGATGGCAGCAGTGATCACTGAAGATAACGTGTACGTAGAGGCTGAAGTGAACGGTGCGCCCCCTGCTGGTGGAGAGGATCAAGTGCAACTGCCTGGTCCTGAAGGAAACATACAGGGACAGGTAACCTCTACCAAAGCCACTGCCTCTAGTCTACAGCATGTAGGCTAAGATATTTCTTCTTCTGTGTAATGACCACAAAACTGTTTTAAACTTCTTGTTAACGGAAGAAAAAAACAACTGATTAAATATTTACCCACTGTTTTTAGAAGTTTCTAGAAGTTTTTTAGAGGATAATAGAATATGAAATATAATGTCATTTTAATTGAGTTAGATTATTTTAATATAATATTAATACTTCTTGCAGCCAGGTCTATGCATGAATCAAATGTACTGATATATAGTGAAAGTTCAAAAGTCTAACAAAGTGGAATTATTCTTATATATTTATAATATTACAATATTTTTCTTACACTACCGGTCAAAAGTTTGGAATAATTAATATTTTTTTAAATGCAGCAACAAAAAAAAAAAAAAAAAAAACCCAACAGGAATACTGTTAAATATTATTACAATTTAAAATAAATGTTTTTAATATATTTGTAATTTTTAATATATTTTGTAATAAAATGTAATTTATTCCTGTGATGGCAAAGCTGAATTTTCAGCATCATCACTCCAGTCGTCAGTGTCACATGATCCTTCAAATATGTTGATTTGCTGCTCATGAAGCATTTATTATTATTATTATTATTATTATTATTAATGTTGAAAATTGTTGTGCTGGTTTAATATTTTTGTGTAAAATGTTTTTTTTATTATTATTATTTAAAAAGTGAAAATTTGGGGAGTTAACATGGTCAATGTCATAAATGTGCTAAACACTCCAGAATCTCACGTATTCTCTTCACTTTACTTCAAAACTTTAGTACAAAACCCTGACACTTTATTGTCAAGTATAAATGAAAAGAAGAGTTTTCAATGTGGTCTCAGACTTTTGGACCTTTCTTGTACTAACAGGTGGAGGAGTTTCTGGGCCCACATCCTGACTACGATGAGGAGGAGGAGGAACGCAAGTACTACAGACGAAAGAAGCTGGGAGTAGTGAAGAATGTGGTGGGGGCCAGTTGCGGAGGAATGATCATCTACAGCGTTTACATGGGTCAGCCATTGCGCATCACACACCACAGGCACATAATATGATTCAGTCCAGCGATGACCTCATACTCTTCAAAGTCTGCGCGCGCTGTTTTATAAAAAGATCCTACTGTAAATACGACATTGAGTAGGACTCGACTTGTGTCACACTGTTGTCTCAGTGAGATTTTATTATGCACTGTCTGCTCCCATCCACTGCCAATGAAGATGACATGCTTTGTGGATGGCATACTTGACTGACTCTTCACTCATCTGGTCATTTTTAGCAAGTTCATTGGCATGCACACACTCAAAGATGTCTCATTTGGTCTGAGACTGTGAAATCGAGGAACAGCTGACAAATCTCTTGCAACATGCCGAAAAGTAAAAGAGGGTTTTGGGAGCTTTGTGCCTGCTTTTTCACAGATTGTTTCTCTGTAGGTCTGTTACAGATGCAGTTAATTCTGCACTACGATGAGACGTACCGAGAGGTCAAGTATGGCACCTTAGGGCTGGAGGATATCGACAACAAAATGCTGATGGGCATCAACGTTACACCTATTGTCGGCCTGCTCTACACACCGGTGCTCATTAGGTAGCATACTAACTGTTGTCAATGTGTTTCCTCGCATTTCTGTTTTGTTCTTTATGCTCGTGCAACCGACATTATTCGTTTTTGCTCATTTAGTTCTTTGGATGTGTGTTTGTCACCCACCAACACAGTTATTAGCAGCCCTTCTTCATCTACTGTCCACTTAATGCTTTAGCATCTTTGGCACCAAAGGTCTTCTCGCACCCGTGGTGTAAAATAAAAATGACTTAAAGTGATTATTATAGTCCAGTACGGACGCTTTTTCTCCTTTAATTGCCCAATTTAAGTGTATTTCTCAATTGCTTCCTTAGATTTCTGGGGACTAAATGGATGATGTTCCTGGCTTCGGGCATCTATGCCCTCTTTGTTTCAACGAATTACTGGGAGCGATACTACACTCTAGTACCGTCAGCTGTGGCCATTGGTGTTGTCATTGTCCCACTGTGGGCATCTTTGGGAAATTACATTACCAGGTGAGGGTGTTCAAAAGCGTCACACCATTGTTCAAAAGTTTGGGCTAAGAAAGATGTTGCGGGAAGAAAGTAATACTTTTATTATGCTTTAAATTGACCTAGTCTTGTCAAAAGAACGTCGGTACTGAAATAGTTTGAAATATGTCTGTGATTGGCTGCCATGATCAACGCATGAGAGCGTTTGAAAGCACACCGAAGTGTTTGACAGCAGTTTGAAAGCAGGCGTCTATCAGCGGACCGTTCACGTGTATATCTGTGTAAGCACCAGGTAAAGAGTGTCATTGATGTCTATTTTCAACATGTGTTTGAAGCGGTGATCATTGTAGCCAATCACAGACATATCTGATGAGCATGTGAACACAGTGGGCAGTCAGAGGCGTTTATGAATCCGCTCAACAGCGCTTACATTTTTAAAATTTCAGTACCAAAGTCAGTACTTTGGACAACCCTAAATTGACCAAAAGTGACAGTAAAGACATTTATAATGTCACAAAAGATTTCACTGTTCTTTTGAACTTTCTATTAATCAAAGAATCCAGAAATAAAATTCTGTATTAAACAGAATGTTAACATTGATAATAATATAAAGAACTGTTTCTTTAGCATCAAATCAGCATATTAGAATGATTTCTGAAGAATCATGTGACACTGAAGACTGGAGTAATGATGCTGAAAATTCAGCTTTGCATCACAGGAAAACATTTTCAAATGTACAAAAATAGGGAGCAGTTATTTTAAAATTGTAATAATATTCTACAGTATTACTGTTTTTTTATTGTAGCTTTAATCTAATAAACATGGAAATATATATATATATATATATATATATATATATATAGATATAGATATAGATATATATAGATAGATAATATAGTGGAGGGTTGGGTACCGTTCACATTTTAACAAGTATCGGTACATGACATTTGGTACTTTACTCTCTGTATAGTAACAAAAACATTTATTTCAGTGAAAAAAAAAAAATCCAAACCTCTCTATCTCAACATTTTATTTATTTAGAATGTTCACACACTAGATAAAATAAACTGTTATGTGTGCTGTAGTATGCATGAGATGGCATTACAGTGGAGAATTCAAATGACATGAAAGGCCATTTCTCAAGCTGTTCTTCACCTCTGCTGTTTAGCATTATGTTTGGACATGAGTGTATGTTTCAGCACAATAACAAAAAAGTGTTGTTTCATTTTCCCCACGATGCTGTCAGAGCTGCAGTTTGACAAACAACACATGGAAAATATGACTGTGACAATATTTAGTATTGAACAGCATGCAGAACACGCATAAGAGCGGTTTCTGCACGAACTTCACGATGAGATTAACAACAAACAATCAGTTTGTTTTGTTTGATTTCCAATTGATCCTTCGCCGGCAGTTTGATTGACGGGCAATCTAACCAATCATAATCCTGAATCTGCCATTTTGTCTGACAAAGCAGTTAGGGGAGTTAGTAGATTAACGTTGGTGAACTTGAAAAATTGTGTGTACTCACGTCTTTCTGCGCTTGAAACAACATTCCTTCTGATGTCCATTCATGTTTATTTGATGCTATAAATGAACTAGTATGAAGAGATGTTTGGTTCACGAGTCGTTTGAAAC
Source organism: Zacco platypus (assembly GCA_038088235.1). NCBI lineage: Eukaryota > Metazoa > Chordata > Actinopteri > Cypriniformes > Xenocyprididae > Zacco > Zacco platypus. Next base: position 30,344,310 of record CM076084.1, on the reverse strand, counting down.
TGAGGAGCTACAGCGATCTGTCACGACACATTAAAGAGCCACTATACGCTATTTATTGTTTAATATGAAACCGTTTCATATCAAAAGTAACCTGCTCTGTCTTGCCTGTCAACGCATTGTCAGTGTCCTCTTTGCTCCGCGATGTATTTTTCACTGTGTGAGAACATGATGTGTGGCGTGAGAGCGCACACAAAAGTAACATAGCAAAAGCGGGTCTGTGCCAAGGGTCAATTGTAAAACATCAACTCGGCCAATCAAATCCGTGAGATGGATTGACCAGAAGTATTTGGGAAACTTGCTTGGTCGTTATTTTTCGGATTATTTAGCTAGCAATTCTCAGCTATATCTCCTCACATTGTCTAAGCATGACCAAAAGCTCACTACTCAGTTTTATACAGCTATTTTCCTTTGAGCCTTTCCATATTTAACTTCCCACCTGTGTGCTTATCAGAATGGCCCAGCAGTACTATGAGTATGTGAACTATAAGGATGAACATGTCCAGGAGCAGAAGAAGCCCCCCAAAGGAGCCTTCCATTCGTACATCATCATTTTCCAGTCCGTCTTCTACATTTTTTTCCACGTGAGTCAAGATAAGCAGTTTCAAGGCACTTCTAAAATGTGTGAAAGGCTGTAAGCAGTAATAGTTAACCTGTGATTAGTTGTTTTCGCTCCTTTGCTATCAAAACTTAAGTATTTATATGTATTCACAGCTGTGTGTGTGTGTGTGTGTGTGTGTATGTGTCACATGCCGGCTGCATGTGGGTTTGTGCATTAACATGCGGCTATTTATAGTGTTCTCTCTCTGTCTCTCTTCTCTCTCTGCAGCTGAGTTTCGTGTTTGCCGAGTTCCCCATGGTGCTGTTCCTCAATAACTATCTGAATGATTACAATCACACTCTCTTCAAAGTCACACAGTGTGGTAAAATCCTGTCGCCTTTTTAGATTTACACACGGACATTTTAAAGGCTCATGAGCAGGTGCTCAGTATGACATTTGCACAGTATTGGTTCTCACATCCTTTTGTGAAGTTTTGACATGCTTGATTCATGTAGAATCAGTAATGTAGAATTAGAATAGTCAAAAAGAACTTTACAAAGTACTCAAAACTGAAGTGCTGCTGCTGATTTTACCGCAGAGACTTTTAAAAAGGACTTTTTTTTGGGTTATTTCCGGAGGTTATAGCAACTATAAAAAATAGCTATGAAACCACCACACCAAACATAAGGTATACATAGATATGTATATTTATAAGGGAGCAACAAAACAAAAACTTTGACACTGTGGAAAAACACCTCAAAATCTCACCTCAACAGCTGTTGCTGCTTGAACACCAACTCTTCAAGACTTGCTACGATAGTGAGTAACTCAATGACAGAAAAAACCATCTGTGTGATGGCCCCAAAAAGAATTGACAAACAAGTCACTCTTATTAATGTATGAAAATGTTGCATTAGATATTATATATACATAAAATATCATAGCAAATGGTATTTATTTATACAGTGCCATTGAAAAGTTTGTCGAAGTTATGCATTTATTTGATCAAAATATTATTAGAATTTTTATATATTTTAAGATGTAATTTATTTCTGTGATGCAAAGCTGAATATTCAGCATCATCACTCCAGTCTTCATTGTCACATGATCCTTCAGAAATCATTCTAATATGCTGATTTGCTGCTTCTTAATATTTTTGTGGGGAAAAAA